>JARHVA010000088.1:4357500-4820000 GCA_037957365.1 Torreya grandis
TGAATCTAGTATTTTTTTCTTTGGTCATTTGGTCCATAACTAGCCTTTATCTCATGGCTATCCAATGCCTTTTATCTCTCTTTTCTCACCTTAAAATATTATTTAATCATTTGGACCTAATTTACCCCTTACATTAGCTATATATCCCCTTTTACTATCCTTTAAATTCTTATTTGTTTTAGATTATTTTGGTATTTTATACTTAATCTTGGATTTACTATTATCTCTTTTTACTTTCCTTTTTCCTATCCTCCTTGAGAACTATTAGAATAATTAATGGTTAAGTGGTGTTATTTATGTACCCTTAATACATTAAATTACATTGGTTAACTATTAATATATTTTATTATTTATCATGACTTTATCTTTGTGTAAGTAAATAATAAAATATATTAAATGACCTTTAGAGAGGTTAGACCCATTAATGTGGTGGTTGTAAAAGGTCACATTAAAATGGTCCGATTACCTTGTCTATATAATAAAGATTTTATATTGTAAGATGTAGTGAAAAAAAGGAGAGTTGAGACAAATGAGGAAATGTGGAGAACACATTTCCAAGCTATGTGAAGATTGATTGAGAACAAGTGAGAGGAATAAAGACTATATTGGGTACTTCTTAGTTTCTCATAATATGAATAATCTTTGTGAGTATTTTTACCTCTTGGAGGTTTTCCTATGTATATCTTGTGTTGATTTCATGTATGCCTTTAATATTGATCTCATATCTATATCCATTACTTGTATGCATTATTTTGCATGTTTATTATGGTATTAGAGGTAAATGATGTTTGATCAAGTGGCAAGGTTGTAAATCAAGCTTGTTGAGTTGTGTTCAAGCTTGTTTTTGTTTAAAGCACATTCATGAGAGTGATTTGAGCTTCTCTCTCCTTTAAAATTGTGTGGCCTATGCATTTCTCTTGTCTGCAGAGCATTTATATGAAAAAATGAGAAACTACAAGTAATTTCAAGGCAAATTCAACCTTGGACACCTCTTTTTAGTCTATTAAAGGCTTAAATTTCATAAAATTCAGTAAGAATATATTTTTTATAATTTTTACAACTTGAAATTCATTTTTAAATGATAGATCTCTATTTTTTGGCCTACTAAAACTTTTATAGAAGCCTAAGAAGCATCAAAATCATTTTCTTGATTGATTTTATTCCACTATACCATGATTTTATGGTCTATGTTTGCTAAAAAAAAGTCAAAAATAAATCAAATTTTCATTTTTTTATGTGGATGTTGTTTCTCATTTTGGCCTAAAATATCTCCTACAAAGCCTTTAAGTCTACCTATTGAAGTTATGTAAGACTAATTCATCTTTGAGTGCCATTTTTTTTGCTTGTATAAGCTAAAAATATATGAAAGATTAGATTTTGGGTAGTAAATCTCAATTTTGATCTCTCCATTTGGTTAGTTTGGCCATTTCCAAGAAATTTAGACCTTTACTTTACATAATTCAAACACCTATAGGTCATTCCAAATTTTCACTCTCCTCCCTAGCTGGACACTTCAACTTGTACGGCCTTCATGAGCTAAAAATTAGTCAAAATGCTCTTCTCTAAATCTCTGAAGCTTGTTTGTTTGCCTAAAAGGTTAAATCTTCTTGTTTTGGGCCCATTTGAGTCACTGTAAGAACTTTTGGAGCTTTATTTTAAGATATAATTTTTTTTCTCTCCCATGAGTACCATATACAGCTAGGAAAATTTCTATAGGAAAATTCTAAGTCAAAAATTAGATTTTAAATGGTGCAATGGCTTCATCCTACAAAATTAGGAGGACTAGTGAAATTTGAGGGAAAATAGAAGCCTGTGGAAATAAATATGAACTGTTGAAGATACACATAAGCACTGTTAATCTCCATCTTGCCTGCAACATGGAAAACAAAATGGTTAGTAATAATTTATTAAAGTATTTATTAAATGCATGAATTATTAATTAGATTTATTTCAAATAAGTGGATGGTGGGTCCCTTTTTACTGAGCTATCTTTATTTAAAAACATTTAATTATTTATCTTTAAATAGTCAACAAATAATTTTCTTACATGTATTTAATATTTTGATTTTGTAAAAAATAGAATCAATTAAATACATTTTAAATCATGTAACTTGTATGTGAAGTCCTGTATTGGATAAAGGGACATTGACCAATATTTTTTGGAAAATACTTGTAGATCCAAGGTTCTTAAATCATATACCAATCCCAATATATATTTTGATCAAAATTAATTAATTAATTTAAAAAAGTTTGGTTATTAGTTGTGAAAAATCTCACATGTGAATTTTGTAACACTTTTGACACCTTTGACTTTTCATATTTTTTATCAAAGATGGTCATGTGACTAATTTATCTTTAGGTTTTTGCACATTCTCCACACATTAGGATGGTATTTTTTTGATTTGAAGCTTTCTAATATGACTATTAGTGTATAAGTTATCTTTGCAATAATTGAAACTTCTACCCTTGTTTGGTTATTTGTGTTTTTTGAATTATTTTGCAATCAAATAAGTGGATAATGTTGTTTATTCACTAAAATATTTGTTTTTATTTGGAAATAAATTATAAAACATGCTAATTTTTTTTATTTTTAAGCCTTTTTTGTTGGTTTAGTATAAAACATAAACTTGTAGTGTTAACTTTAAAAGGAAGCAAAAAATATCCATGACTCAAATTATAATATGAATTATTCCTAGTAAAATATGTAATGTTTGGTTAACTTAGTATTATATTATTAGTGAATTTTTAAATGTGCATCGCATAAACTACTTGTAAAATTTATCATGCTTATTTTCAAGCTTATAGGTTGTGTTAAAGTTTGATCCAAAAATAGTGTGAGATAAAACTAAACCCTCTTTACAAACATCTTGTTGATAGTTTGATTTATATAACTATTACTAGGATATATATTTCATATGATGTGGGTGTTTCATCTAGATTCATAATTGGATCATTATAAATTAACAAAGTAGATATTTCAGTATATAAAAAAAACCATAAACTTTGGTTTATACTATTCTTCCTTTGATAGTGTTAATTTATTTGGTTATTGTGATGCTAACCATACAATGATATTACGATTCTACTTGTGTGTGTGTGTGTGTGTGTGTGTGTGTGTGTGTGTGTGTGTGTGTGTGTGTGTGTGTGTGTGTGTGTGTGTGTGTGTTTATTTTGGTGTAGGTGGGTGTGTGTGTGTGTGTGTGTGTGTTTATTTTGGTGTAGGTGATGTCACTTGAATAAATTTATGTGAAAGTTACTAAAGAAGCCTTATGGCTATGAATAATGATAGAAGAACGTCATGTGGGAGTTCCTCAATGTGCCAACCTTCTTGGTGATAGTCAAAGTTATATAGCTTTGGAAAAAAATATAATGTAGCACCAACAAACTAAATCCTATGGAATTTCATTTAATAATCAGCCTATCAAAGTTTACATTGAGGGGGAGTGTACATGACAATGTAACTTCTTAATAGTGTGTGAGTCATGTCTTTCTTTCTATCTCTTTATACTTGTCATTGTAAAGCATTGTAATATATCACTTTATGTGATTTTGGTAAACTTCATATGGAAGTATATATTATACCTAATGCATAATAGCATGGAGGTCCTTATATTATAAAAAACTCCAATATGATTGGTTGATTATTAAAGAGAAATTATAGGATGTATTCTCATTGTGGGATGTAGTCGCATGATCTTGCTAGCCTAAACTCGCTCTAAGTGTTTTAGGGTAACATAGTTTAATTTATTTAAAGGTTCCTATGGGGACATAGTGTAAAAACCTTTAGATATCTATGGGTGTATAGTGTGATTCCTTTTAAAGTGACTATGTGATTGTGGTTACATAGTGTAATACCTTTGGCTATCTATAGTTATATAGTGTAATTCCTTAAAATGTGATTATGTGATTGTAATTACATAGTGTAATACCTTTGGGTGTCTATAGTTAAATAGTGTAATACCTTTGGGTGACTATTTACATAGGATAATTCCTTTAAAGGTGAACATAACATGATGAAGGATGTTTCCTTCAATTATTACCTCTTAAAACCCATCATGTGGATGGTTTATGGAGTATAAATTCATTTTTATAAAGGAGACTATGGCATGTATCCCCACTTAATATTAAGTGGGAATTTCAAAATAATTAATGGTCAAGTGAAGTAATTTATGTACCCTTAATACATTAAATTACATTAGTTAAATAATAATATATTTTTTTATTTATCATGAGTTTATCTTCATGTAAATAAATAATAAAATTTATTAAATGATCTTTGGAGAGGTTAGACCCATTAATGTTGTGGTTGGAAAAGGTCACATTAAAAAAGTTGTATTATCTTGTCTATATAATAAAAAGTTTATATTGTAAGATGCAATGAAAAAAATAAGAGTTGAGACAAATGATGAAATGTGGAGAATAAATTTCCAAGTTATGTGAAGAATGATTGAGAATAAGGGAGAGGAAGAAAGACTGTATTGGTTACTTGTTAGTTTCTAATAATATGAATAATATTTGTGGGTTTTTTTTACCTCTTGGAGGTTTTCCCACATATATCTTGTGTTGTTTTCATGTATGTATTTGCTCTTGATCTCATATCTAGATCTATTTCTCATATGCATTATTTTACATGTTTTATTATGAAATAATATCTAACTAATGTTTGATCAAGTAGCAAGGTTGTAGATCGGGCTTGTTGAGCTATGTTCAAGCTTGTTTTTTTTTTTTTTATCAAAACATTTTCATGAGAGTTTTTTGAGCTTCTCTCTCATTTAAAATTTCATGATATATGCATTTTTCTTGTTTATAGAGCATTTAGATGCAAACATGAGCAACTAGAAGCAATTTTAAGGCAAAATCAACCTTAAGCACCACTTTTTGGTCTAGTAAAGGCTTAAATCTCATAAAATTTAGTAATAATTTAATTTTTAGTGTTTTTACAACTTGCAATTCAATTTTAAATGCTATATCTCTAATTTTTATCTTGTTAACACTTATGTAGAATCCTAGGAAGCATCAAAATCATTTTTTTGATTGATTTTATTCCACTAGAGCATGATTTTATGGCCCATGTTGGCTTAAAATAGTCAAAAATCAATCAAATTTTCATTTTTGTTGGTCTAGTTGTTGTTTCTCTTTTTTTATGGCTAAAACTTAGTTATTTGGCCTGCAATCTCTCCTACAAAGCCTTTGAAGCTACCTAATAAAGTTATGGAATATTAATTCAACTTGAAGTGACATTTTTTAGCATGTATGAGCTAAAAATATATTAAATATCAAATTTTGGGTAGTAAATCTCAGTTCTAATCTCTCTATTTACTTAGTTTGTCCATTTCTATGAAATTTAGACCTTTGCTTTGCCTAAGTTAGACTCCTATAGCTCATTCCAAATATTTAATCTCCTCCCAAGCTACATGCTTCAACTTGTATGGCCTCCATGAGCTAAAAAATAGTCAAAATTTCTCATCTCTAAATCTCTAAAGCTTCTTTGCTTGTTGAAAAGGTTAAATATTCCTATTTGAGTCCCACCTAAATCTCTATAAGAACTTGTGGAACTTTCTTTTAAGATATATTTATTTTATCTCCCATGAGTGCCATATATAGCCAAACAAATTTATATAGGTAAATTCTATGTCAAAAATTAGATTTTGAATGGTGCAATGGATTTATCTTACAAAATTAGGAACCCTGGCAAAATTTGAGGGCAAATAGAGGCCTGTGGAAGGAGATATGAACTGCTAAAGGTCCATATATAAGTATCATTAATCTCCAACTTTCCCAAAACATGAAAATAAGAAAATAAATGGTTAGTAATAGTTTTTCAAATTATTTATTAAATACATGAATTATTAATTACTCTTATTTCAAATAAGTCGATGGTGGGTCCCTTTTTGCTGAGTTGTCTTTATTTAAAAACATTTAATTATTTTTATTTATAAAATCAAAAAATATTTATTTTACATGCATTTAATATTTTTATTAAAAAAAACAATATTAATTAAATATGTTTTGAATCATGTAGCTTGCATGTGAAGTCTTATATCGGACAAAGGGAATTTGACCAATATTGTTTGGAAAATACTTGTAGATCCAAGGTCCTTAAATCATATATCAATCCCAATATATTTTTTGATCAAAATTAATTTATTTATTTTAAAATAATTAGTTAAAATTTTTGGTTATTAGCTATGCAAAATCTCATGTGTAAAGTTTGTAACACTTTTGACACTTTCGACACCCTTGACTTGTCATATTTTTTAATCAAAGATGGTCGTATGACTAATTTATTATTAGTTTTTTTCATATTCTAGACACACTAGGATTTTATTTTTTTATTTGAAGCTTCCTAATATGATTCTTAGTTTATAAGTTGTCTTTTTGACATTTACAACTTCTGCCCTTATTGTGGTTGTGTTTTTTGTATTGTTTCACAATAAAATAAGTGGATAGTGTTGTTTATTCACTAGAATATTTGATTTTATTTCAAAATAATGTATAAAACATGTTAAAAAAAATTATTTATAAACCTTTTTTCTATTATTTTAGTATAAAATGTAAACTTATAGTGTCGACTTTAAAAGGAAGAAAAAAATATTCATGACTCAAATTATAATATGAAATATTCCTAATAATATATGTAATGTTTGGTTAACCTAGTATTAAATTATTAGTGAATTTATTGTATATGCATCACATAACCTACTTCTTAAATTTAACATACTTTTTTGTAAGCTTATAGGTTGTACTCAAGCTTGATCCAAACATAGTGTGTGATAAAGATAAACCCTCTTTACAAACATCTTGTTGATAGTTTGATTTATCTAACCATTAGTAGGATAGATATTTCATATGATGTCAGTGTTGCTTCTAAATTCATAATTAGATCATTGGAAATTAGTAAAATACATACTTTGTTATATAAAAGGAATTGTAAAATTTGGTTTATATTATTCTTGCTTTGATAGTGATAATTTATTTGGTTACTATGATGCTAACCATACAATACTATTATGAGTATACTTCTATATATGTGTTTATGTTTGGTGTAGGTGCTATCACTTGGAGCAATTCATGTGGAAGTTCCTAAAGAATCCTTGTGGATACGAAGGATGATAGAAGGAGATCATGTGGAAGTTCCTCATTATACTAAACTTTTTGGTGATAGTCAAAGCTATATGACTTTGGCAAAAAATCTAATGTAGCACTGACAAACTAAAGCCTATGGAAGTTCATTCAATATTGAGCCTATCAAAGTTGTCATTGAGGGTGAGTGTGTATGAAAATGTTAGTTCTTAACAACATGTGGGTTGTGTCTTTCCTTATATCTATCTATACATCTCATTTTAAAGTATTGTAATATATAACTTTATGTGATTTTGGTAAATTTTATATGAAAGTCTACATTATACCCAATTCATAGTATCATAGAGGTCCTTATTATAAAAGACTCCAATATGTTTGGTTGATTATTCATGATAAATTATGGGATGTAATCTCACTATGGGATTTAGTCTCATGATTGTACTAGCCTAAACTCACTATAAGTGGTTTAGGGTAACATAGTGTAATTCCTTTAAAGGTTCCTATGGGGACATAGTGAAAAAACTTTTAGGTATCTATGGGTGTAGAGTGTAATTAATTTAAAGGTGACTATGTGATTATGGTTACATAGTGTAATACCTTTGGATATCTATAGTTGTATAGTGTAATTACTCTAAAAGTGACTATGTGATTGTGGTGACACAGTGTAATACCTTTGGGTATCTATAGTTAAATAGTGTAATACATTTGGGTGACTATTTTTACATAGCATAATTAGTTTTAAGATGACTATAACATGACGAAGTATGTTTCCTTCAATTATTACCTCCTAAAACTAATCATGTAGATGGTTCATAGAGTGTAAGTTTATTATGTTGTTACCTTCTAAAACTCATCATGTGGATGGTTTATGGAGTATAAATTCATTGTTATAAAGGTGATTATTGCATGTATCCCCACTTAACATTAAGTGGGAGTATTATAACAATTAATGGTTAAGTGGTGTTATTTATATATACTTAATACATTAAATTACATTATTTTAATTAATAATATATTCTATTATTTATCATGAGTTTATCCTCATGTAAATAAATAACAAAATATATTAAATGACCTTTGGAGAGATTAGACCCATTAATGTGGTGGTTAGAAAAGGTCACATTATAATGGTCAGATTACCTTGTCTATGTAATAAAGAGTTTATATTATAAGATGTAATGAAAAAAAGGAGAATTCAGATAAATGAGGAAATGTGGAGAACATATTTCCAAGTTATGTGAAGATTGATTGAGAAGAAGTGAGAGGAGAAAGACTGTATTGGTTACTTGTTAGTTTCACATAATATGAATATTTTTTATGGTTTTTTTACCTCTTGGAGGTTTTCCCACATATATCTTGTGTTTGTTTCATGTATTCTTTTATTCTTGATCTCACAACTAGATCTATTGCTCATATGCATTATTTTACATGTTTTATTAAGAACCTCATATGCTTATATTTTTTGACTTATCTACATACACTTGCATTAATTTTATCCTTGTATCATTAGGGTTACAAAATGTAATTTTTATGTCCACCACAATCAATACTTAAGTATTTTCATGCATCCTCATGCATCCATTTCAATGAAAAGATAAGTCATGTATATAATTTATTTATTTCATTAATTTATCATCATTTATTATAACTATTATTTAGTTTCATATTTTTATGTAATTAAGAAAAATACCATCTCCATCTCATGTTAAGTTACTTTGACATGTGAAGATTTTTAGTTGGGGCATATGTATACACCTCATCTTGCACTTACTAAAAATTTATCTCATAGGAATTTTAGGCACATCAATATCTATGAGTGCACATCTTAAGTAGTTCACATGATTGAGGTGGTTCTATTTATGGTAATTTATGAGAGATTCTCTAATGATAATCAATTATATATACCTTCTTTTATTTCATGATATTTTCTTATTTATCCTCCAATATTTATTGTTCTCCATTTTTCATCCACTTATTCATGTTTGTGTGTTCATCCATGATGTCATAAACCTATTTGATGTAATTTTATATTTTTTATCCTTGGTTGAGATTATAGGATAGATATATGAGATACTTTGCTTGCTAACACTTTTTCTACTTCATAGATCAAGTTGATGATGTTTGGAAATTTTGACTATTGACTTTTTGGAATTTTAATCATATTTATATGGATCCAATTTTTCATTTCTCATAATAAATATATCAAATAATATATGGTTATGCATGAAAACCCATCTTATTAATAATATAATGAATTAGTGATAAGTAGATGGAACTTGAGGTAGACTTGTTTGAACAAGGTCTTTGAAAATATCAAGATGATAATTTGAACTAGAAAGGTACACATAGTCATTAGAGTCCATAGAAAGGGATATTTATGTATTATTATTTACATATTGAGCTTCACCCATGACATTTCCCATAAAGTGCCACTTCAACCAATTGGGAGATTGACAAGCCAAAAATTTAACCTAAATTAAGCATTTCTAACTTTTACTCTTTATTTATTACTTTGGTGGATATATTATATTTTTATGTTATTTGTTCCATGTTTAGATTATATCATGTTTTTTATTATAATGTTTTATTTTCATAATGTTTCCTTTATTTACACCTCATAGTTACTATCTGATGACACATGTAAATCCTTTGTATTAGATACATCTTATTTATCACTAAATATCACCTTTGGATCCTTTTCTTATTTCATATATAAATCCTAATTACCACATAATGGCATATTGAATGTAGATATACACATGAATGCATCTTATATATTCATATTCCTTAGTTAGGTCCATTAAAATCCTCATATGCACATGGCCCTTGTCTATAACCCTCTACCATTTTTTGGAATGATGTATTGTATGAATGTTGGAAATAACACGGTATTATACATTATATTAATTTAAACATATAATATTGATAGTATACAATAAAAAAATGTTAGTTTTAACCAAACATTAACATACATGAATTATGCATACACATATGAATCTTTCTCACATTTTTTCCTAGCCATTCACTTATATATGGGCTCGACCATCCTTATTTTTTGTCACTCAATACAAAATTTCCTAGTTTATTCCTAAATATTTCATCATACTTAATATATTTACACCTAATACCAAACCAATATTTATTATATCTCAGACATTTCCATCAATAGTTAGACAAATCCATTTACCAAAGTCATCCACCTATGTTGGATCCATTTATGCACCCTTTAATGAATAACTTTCAAATTTAAAAAATTTATTTGGGTCAACCCACATGTTTTACAATTTGAGTTGGATTAAATTTACACAAAGAGATAAATATTTTGGGTATGATCATTGATGTTAGGTTGTCATTGATGTAAAATACATCATGATTTATAGTGCATTAATGATAAAGTGATCATATTGATGGTTTGGAGAGTCTTTGCTTAGTTAAGAAATTAATGGATGATATTGATGGTATGGAAATGTTTTAAAGACCCTATAAGATGTTATGAATACTTAGAGTGATTATTAAAGTGAATGAAATTCATTATAACAATAATTTGAATGTCTAATCTTAAATAGTCATCTTCATAGATATAGCTAAGTGAATAGATTGATGACATCATATTTCACATGTGTGAAAGTTTCAAGATTAGTTTGATACATGGATGGATTACCTTATGTGAGGAGATCATATGGATGAAGTTTAAATTCTAGATATGGAGCGTATCAAAAGTTATTAATATGCAAATTTGGATTCTTAAGCTAAGTTCACTAAGTTCCCATACTTAGCCAAATTTGCATTATCAAAGATCTATGATGATAATTTAATCAGATCATAGATATAATAGCAATCATTTAATATGACTAGATAAGGATATAATAAAATGCATAATATTTTCAATAGTGATCCAATGGGGTGAATTAAATTCAATATGTCAAAGGATGTTTAGAAGGCATGCACTAGTGACATTTGTCACAATCATGGAGTTTGAGTAACAGATCTAATGGTGAGTGTGAAACATGTTAGATGAAAATCCAATAGAGCATGTGATATTATCAATAATTATCTAATGGTTTGTATTAATTAAAAATGTTAAAGGATGCTCATAAGGCACATGGGTATACCAAGTGGTATAAGTTCATTATAGTCAAATAGTTAATGTGCTCAGAAGGCATGTGAGGTTGCCAAGTGTCTTAATTTTGGTAGCACATATCAATGATGTGTGATGCAAGGTAAATAATAGGATACTCTTAAATATATAAATGGAGCATGTTTGATAAAATTATATGAGGGAATGAGATGATGAAAAAGTGTTCAATGTTTAGATGTTTGAATAATGACCGTTGGAATTTAAATATTCAAATTAGTGAAGGATAAACAATGATGGGTTTTTGAGCTATAAATTTTGATATATGTATAATTTTATAATGGTGTAAAAGGAAAAGTTTTAAAGGTATTCAAGGTGCATCAATAAAATTTTATTATAATATTTGGATGTTGGTATAGTTTCATATATTGAAATCCAAATTTGATTGTATGTTTGTTCATGGTGATTGTATGTACAAAATAATGTTTGAGCAATTTGTGATTTAGTTAAAAAGTGTTTTGGTGGGAGTAATCACCTAAATATATCTTATATGTCATATGGAGTGGACCCATGTATTTTAAATTGATCTTATATTCTTTATTTTCTTGATAAAGTGTTAAAGGGGTAATAGGTATCCATGATACTTATAAGGGCTACTAAGGCCTAATTGAATGGTGTAGCCTCTTAAGTGTGAATCATGGATACTATGGCCAACATGTGAGGATGGTATTGAGATATGTGTTAGAATGATAGAAGTCTTAATGTTTAAGACAAGTTTTATGACTGACCTATTAGTTGATATTCATGAAGACTCTATAAAGAGTGGAGAACAAGGCAATGGTTTCTAGACTTGCATGTGAATAGGTTAAGAGAGAAGAAGATAGAGACAAAGGAAAGAGATCAAAGAGAGTGTGATAAATGGATGTACTAAAGTATATATTAGATTTAGGATGAGTGAATAATATTATAGGGATCCAAATGGGGTGTTTAGATGCATTGCTTGTATGAGCAAGTTTGAGTGTGTGATGAGTTGAAAGAGAAGGTAAAGGTTAGTTAGGACCATAAATATGTGAGAAAGATCAGACATGTTTATCTAATCAAGTTGATGTAGAAGGAAACACAAGTCATTAGACGTAATGAGCCTAGAAAACGTAATTTGAGTAAGTTATCCCTAGAGGCATCTTGAGAGAGATTGGAGGTGAAGAGTGCAGACAAAGGTGATCATCATCAATTAAAGAGTAAAAATAGGTGTTCAAGGTGATTTGTTTAGGTAGCTGAGTGGGTGCTTGGTTTCTTATGGGGTTTGTTCTTCATTGCAAGGTAAATCCTGCTAAAGGTCTAGTTTTTATGGGTACTCAACTAGATAGGGGAAATATCTCCTTGTGGGATAGGTGTCTCACTAAAGAAAGGTATGTGTGTTCCTTGATCAGTGGGTGCTGGTCTAAATGTTGGATCTTATTTTCTAGGACTATAGTCCATCTTGCAAGGTTTAGTGGGTTTTATCCCCCAAGAGGGTTTCCCACATATATGATGTGTTCATGTTATGTATGCTCTTATGTATACTTTGGCTATACATGTGTTCATGTTTATGTTACTTGATCAAATTGATGTATATTGAATGTTTAAGAGTTTGGAATTGAATTGGATTATCTTACATCACTGATCCACCCCACCCATCTTAGTTATTGTACCTATAATAAATTATATATGTAAGATTATCCAAATCTCTTATTTACTTATTGATCACCTAGAAAATGACTTGCACATTGAAAACACATCTAAACATCCTTATGACATTGGCCTAAAGCATCTAAATATAAAATAAACTTAAATATAAACTCCCTATGTTAATTATGAATATGATTTCAAGGTCAAAATCATATGTTACATAGTTAGGTGGGAAATCTCTGTGTGATTTGAGTCTCTTCAAAGTATTAAAATGTAGGTAATACTTATCTACTAAACAATGGGTGGTTTGGGTTGTCCAACCCATATTTTATAATAATTTTTACATTTAAAACATGTTTCAAAAGTGTATTTAGGGTTTTAAGGTGAAAGAAAACAAATTTGGATCCATGCACAAGACCAAGCCTACAAAATTTGACAAGAACCATATTAATACATAGGTGTAGTGACCTATGGAAAAATAGACTGAATAAAATCTAGAAGATATTTCATGTAGGAAGTAGATGAATCTAGTTTATATAGGTATCTATGCATTACTGGATCTATCCAAATAGGTTTTTATAATAATTATCCTAATATGAGAAATGATAAATCCATTTTCTGAATTTACTAAGGACTACACACTATCACAAACTAAAATAGAACTAAAATAAGCTAAGTATTTTATCCCATTTTCCTTTATATAACTAAAAAGTGTAATAAATTCTTCTTACCCTTCCTTTTACAATAAAATATGTGTGTTTTAAACATATTTTATAAAATTTTAATTATTTAAACATTTTAGCTTGTTTAAACCACTAATTCTAAGATAAAATAAAACATATTATTGAACTCAACATTCCCTTAAGCATGAAAAACCTCAGGTTTCCCTTAAGATTTCAATCTACCTTCTTAGGGTTTCAAATTTGATTTTTTATTTCCCCTTTTCACATAAATAAATCATGGATACAATGGATATACATAGTTTATAATTTATATTTCAAGCTACTATGATAGTCATATTTACATGTTTTTTCCCTAAAATATGTAACATTTTTCACAATCATGCAATGAAATGCGTTAGCTTAATGTGTACTAAAACTAAGGATCAAATTAATCCTAAAATTTTCCTAACACACGTTATTAATGTACATTATCTAAATATTCAATATGATATGCTTTTGGTTAATACCCAATGACAAAGGACATGTATGAGTCATTTTGTTCCTCCCCCTAGACTTCAATGTAGTGATGTTAAGCATCCCTCCCCCATTATTCACCCTAGGCTTAAATTGGGTGTCGATGTCCATGTTATCATAACATAAAGAGGTAGGGTACAAAGTGGAGGTAATAAAACCATCCCTCCTCATCCCCATACACCTCTTAAGATTACAACCAATCTAACTAAATAATATTATATTATTGATCAACATAATAATACTCGAAATAAAATATCTATGTTATAATTTCTCCATAAGTCACATGTTTATAAGGATATCCTTCATGTAGCATTGCATGACACAACATTACCAAGTGATGTACAACCAACCTATGTCACTTTCATCATAAATACATTATAGTGGACTGAGGGGCGAGTCTATTTTTAGAAATAAAACTTACCTCCCACAAACATATTTAATCAACACCCCCCATTATATATTCAATTGTGCGTATTATACAAGGAAGTTAAGTGGGTATGGATTAACAATTGATTTAAACTTAATATTTGTATTATTCACTTCCTTGATGTAGTTGATATAGGATCAAAGGATCTTAATTACACTAATGTGAATATTTGGTGATTTGATATCATATCTCATAAAGTATTCGGATAAATTAAATTTAATGTAACTATGGGTCCTAAAATAATAGATAAAATATAACAAGTTAAACATAATGATCTCAATCATAATATTATATTATATATACCTTCAATTCATGATACAAACACATTCCCTTATACCAAACATGTGTGTTCCAAATGTAGATACCATGGATGTGTGTGTGTGTGTGTGTGTGTGTGTGTGTGTGTGTGTGTGTGTGTGTGTGTGTGTGTGTATGCGTGCACGTGCATGTGTGTACATGCTTATGTGTGTATGTGTGTGTGTGTTTAAACATGCCATATGATTAGGAAGATTTCAAGCATTGTTTAATGATATAAACTATTAAAAATTAAATACCTTATATGTAGACTTCTCCTCAATAGTGTGGACATCATTTTATAAATAATAACTTTCCAATGCCACCATCCACTATGGTTACTCTTATAAAATATGAAACAAATATAAAGAGATATGGTTTTAGGATAAAATATTTGAAAATTTTAAGATGCATAGGATAATTATTGGCAAAAATTAAACAAGACATTATTAATCCCATTATTGCATTTGATCATAAAGGTAAGTATGGTCATGTATGTATGGATGATTAAATAGTCAGTATTAATAATGAGACAAGGAAAGTAAATATTTATACCCACTTCATTAAACTGACGGATAATTCCATGTAAGAAGTTTATCATGTATTAACATTAGAATTAGTCTAGATTGATCTCATTGATAATACATTTTCTCATAAAATTGGGTAGTGGATGAGTTCTCCAATTATGAATCTCTCTTGGAATATTTTGCGGCATATGATGACTTATTTACTTCTATCATAAGAAAATGATTCCATCAACAAAAAAAATCCATGAATTTTTTTTGAGAGAGCCTACATTTAAATGATGATGTCAGAATATGTGGTCCAGATAAAATACATACTACACCATATGTGGAAGAAATATAACCATTGATAAATAAAGAAACAAATGAATTAAATTATGGAAGAGATAGAGACCCAAGACAATTCCTTCTTGTATCCATGGTTAAATGTGATGAAGGAAAAACTTTTATGCAAGTACTATATTATTTTTATAATTTATTTTCTTGGGATTATTTATATATGCCTAGTATTGATCCTATGATTTTAATGCACAATATATATCTATACCTTGATACAAAGCTAATTAAGCAAAAAATCAGAAAAATGGATCCAAAAGTAGATTTACTAGTTAAAGATGAGATTCAAAGGGTACTTAACATAGGGTATATCAGATATATTGATTACCCTAAATGGGTTTATAATATTTTACTATCCACCAAGATTAATGGAAAAAATAGATGCTGTACAAACTTTCATGATTAGAACAAGGCTTTCCTCAAGGATGATTTTCAATCACCAAATATTGATATGATTATAGAATATATAGCTGGTCATGAGATGTTATTATTCATAGAATTTTTTTTTGGATATAACTAAAAATAGACATTTCCTAGAGACTAACCTAAAACCATACACCATGGGGAACATTTTATTATGTGCCCATGGCCTTCAAATTGAAGAATGAAAGAGATACATATTAAAGGGATATGACACACCTTTTAAACAATTTTATTCTTAAAATTATGAAAAATAATGATGATGATTTACCTATAAAATATAAAGATTGATAAGATCATATTACATATTTATGATAAATAGTTGAAAACTTATGTAAATACAATGCATCCTTATATCCCAAGAAATTCATAATTTTTATCTCTTTGAGAAAAAAATCAATGTATACCATATCTTTGCGAGTTATATAAATAAATTAAAATACATTATAGGCATGCTTCTTCCAAATTGATTAAAATAATAAATGTGTTTACAGGGAATAATTTAAGAAATAAAACTTTTTTTTGCTTAATTACTTGACAAGGCACAACCTTTTATATGATTTATAAATAAATATAAAAAGTTTGAATGGGATGCCAATTATGAATAGAGTTTTGATGTGATCAAATAATTTATACTTAATCCACCATTTTTCATGCCTCCAATATTGGATAATTGTTTATTACTACACATTTTTTTAAAATATCATGATTATTGTCTTTAATAGCATAATAAATTTATGATCATAAGGAACATGCCATTTTTTATTCATTCATGCACTTTTGGATTATGAAAATATATTTAATGCAATGGAAAAGCTATGTCTCATCATTTCTTTAATAATGTAAAAAATTCAAATGTAGATGCTTAATAATGAAAAGAATGTCATCTCAAAGGTTGAAATGATAAATTATATCATGACAAAGCCAAATTTATCACAATGTAAAAATTTTATCTCAAAAATTCATAAAGGGACACTAATTATAAATCAATTAGCTTCAACACCACTAATCGACACAACACCAATCAATGATAATTTTTGAGATGATTTTAATATATATCATATTAATGATGATTTTTGGACCTTGTAAATTGATGGATCTAAATACACCTCAGGTAGCTAATCAATAATAATTCTAAATACTCCTAATATATTGTTTATGTCATTCACTTATCTCTAATGGTTTTCATACAAAAATATTATAGCAAAATGTGAGACATTGATTATAGGATTATATTTTGTGCATACATTAAAAATAGAATCTATTCATGTGTATGGGAATTCTAAACTCATAATTAATAATTTTTTAGATGTTTATTATACATAAAAGGAAATTTTGATCCCATATAAATATATGGTACAAATATTAATGCCATACTTTAATACAACTACAATTGAGAGTACACTTCACAATGATAATTGTCACGTAGATGATATAGCTAGTGAAACTTATTTATTTCCTATTAAATTCAATGAGGATCAAAAAAAAATTATTCTATGATGACTAAAAAATAAATCAATTAAAATAGTAAATTAGACACCTTGAAAATATTTTCAGTCACATGAAGTGCAAAAAATTTAGAATTGTATAGTAATATTTATAATTTTTTGCATAAAACTATAACCATGGAAAAATTTCACAAAATGACAAATGTAAATTGTAATGAGATGAAATTTTTTATGTTATAGTCAAAGTGGCTCTATTTAAATTATTAATTTATGGACATTTACTTCGATTTCTTATTTACAAGGAATCAAACTTATCTCTATAAGAGGTACATAATAGTGAATGTGGTGGAAATTTTATTGGAAAATAAGTGTCTTATAACTTATTAAGGATGGATTACTATTAGCCTATGATTCAAAAAGAATTTCAAGAACATGGAAAAATATGTATACAATACTCGAAACACAAAAAAATGAATCACTTGAATTCAAATAAATTACAACTTATTAAATCACCATGTTTACTTTTTATTTAGGATTTGATTTGATATGAATATAAATACAGAGTCATCATAGGGTCACAAGTTCATTATTATAGCACATAATATTTTACATAGTGGGTTGAAGAAATACCACTTGAATTAACTACATGGGAGGAAATATGCAAGTTTTTAAAGATAATTATATATTAATTAAAATAGTTGAAAATCATGGTGAGGATTGGCATAATCATACTTTTTACACATTATGAGGATATCACACTAGTTTTTTAATACCCATAAGGGTCACTCTATATTCATTGGTATATATAATAGATGTTGTATTACTATTAGAGATAGATATACTATACTTTCTTGTTTATCTAAGACATATTATCAAGGAAAATGAATATTACAATAAGTGACTACATGGTCAGATATGTTAGATAATAGGAATATAAAGGATACTAATAACCTTAGATTATATTAAATAAATATTAATAAAGCATACAATAGTAATATTTTAATTCAATAATTCAAAATTGGTGAATTGATGCTAATAGAGAATCAAAAGCATACCAATCAAATAAAGAAAATAAGGTAAATTTTAAACCAAATTGGCTAGGACCATTTGTGATCAACAAAGAACTGGGCACATGAGTGTATCATTTATCTTAAATTGAAGTAACACTTATGAATAACCTTATAAATATAATGAATTTGGTCAGTCTTAAATGTAATCATCTCATCTTAAAAAATGAAAATATTCAAAATATCAAAAAAAAGACATGTGCATGAAATGTATTAATAGTTTACATGATTAATTTATGATTTATCATATACCAAGTGTTTTTCATATCCAGATTTTATATTCACATATTTTGTGATATACATGAGTGGGATGTAGAATGCAAAACTTATGTATTACATGTAAATATATATGTGGAGTATCCTTACACCTATAGGCTACCCTTCCTACATTGGGGCATGCCTATAATGGGGTCATCTTAGTACATTTACAAATGTTACATATTTACTAGAACATTACATTGATAATATTGGATTAATTATAGTGATTATAAATGACTTAATCTCACATATACTATCTATACTGCATATTATATGATAGTATACTTTACTATGTGTGATGATTAGTCTTGATTATATATGAATGTTTGATGTTGTTTTGTTTTATATGGTGTGATCCTTGATATTTTATTATAATTTATGATTAATGCATGAAATTGAGCGTATATTATGTTTTTCTTACTTTTTGTGACATTAAGTGTAAATTTTGTGAATCTTATATTGTGTGACATTGAGTGTACATTGTGTGACTCTTACTCTAGGTGACATTGAGTGTTCATTATGTGACATATTATATGTGTGAATATTTATTTTCATGACATTGATTTGTGTCATGCATATTCATATGATTTATTTTAAGCATCATGTATATGACACTATGTGTATAGATATAATATTTTTTATTTTATCATTTACTAGCATTTTCTCTTAAAACTTATTGTCAATTCATCAAAATCATTTAGTGAATGCCTTAAAAGGTGAAAAAGAATAAAGTCTTAGTGGATTATGGTGCTTTGTGAGATAATTTTTAATTATATAATGATTACACCATCACCACTATGAATATGATATCTTTGAAGTCTCCATCTATATATCCAATTCATCTACCTCCTATCTAGATTTTATAGTTTACTTATATCCTATGGTATCCACCTAAATGATACCATATTTTTGGTGTCTTTATACTTATTGTATCATATCATCCTACCTAATATAGTTATGAGTTTGTCTTTATACATATATATTGTATCATATTGGATGATATTATATTGTACTAGCTGACATTAGCCTAATTAATACCATTGACTTAGATTTTAGGGTTGGTTTTGGTTATTGTAACCATATATATAGGTAAAATTTCATTCATATTATATTTTATCACATTCATACACTCTAATTTATCTTGTATTTTTCCCTAAGGAAGTATTGGGAAAGTTAGTGGCTTAGAACCTTATCATGGAGATCTTGTCTTATGGTGTCATTGAATCTCAATAGAAGGAGACATTGGGAGTTCCTAACTAAGGATATATGGGTATTCATCAAGCCATTTAATGTATTCAACCTAAAATTTTATATTTTAAAGTTTCACTTGAGCTAAGGGGAGATTGAAGTTTCAACAGGTCCACTCCAAGGTCAGTGATTCTATCCATACACTTTTTTCTTTATTTACTTAGTAGATTATATATTGCTTTGTTTATTTAATTATGAATGTATGTGTGTGTATCCCTATTTAGGATCTTTCCATATACCAAATAAGCTACTATATATATATAGTATTTATTCAACTTGTCCTTGATCTTGTTAGGTTGCATATAAACCTATTTGGTTAACCATTGCACCTTACTTGTTTAAAACCATTCTAACCCATATTTTAATTTATTTATTACCCATTTACAATCATTATAACCCATATTTTAGTTTAATTTATACCCATTTTACAATAACTTACCTTAATTGCATCCTTGAAACCATAGTTACAATCATTTACCTTTGTTGAGTTATAGTAAGAGCTACATAATTTTGTCATAAGCTTAGGGTTTTTAACCCTTTCCTCTTTCCATTTGAGTTATAGGTTACTTTATGATAGATATATTAATATCATCAATCCTTACCTAATTATTCAAGTATATATAGGCTCTATTCGATTAACCTTAAATGAATCCTAGTCTATTGAGTAAGAAGATAGTTGTAAGTCATCCTACCCCATGCATAAATTCTTGTGAAATAAAAATGAATATTATCCCTCATTTAATTAGATCAATTTCATGTTTGTCTTTCTATATTGTAACTAAAATCTTCCAAACCATCATACAATTTTCAATCGAACTATATCGACCATCTCGATACATTTACATGTCTATCTTTGAATGGTGTCATCTAGTGCAATACCATTATGTGTTATTTTAGACTATATTATCTATATTGATAAAATTTTGTGTGTATTTTTAATTGTATCAACCAACATGGTACATTGTTTTACTAGTTTAAATTTTTTATTATGTCAATCACTTTGATACTTTTATGTTTTCTTGTCTAATTAATTGTATGCCATAAATTTAACTTTATATCTATAGTTTTAAATTTTATTTACATTTTTCCAGTAGAAATTATGTTCTAATAGTTTTAAAACTCAAAGGAATTGTTTTTATATGCCCAACAATTGTTAGTTTTATCTACATCCTGGCGTGAGAGGTATTTCCTTAATACCAAAGTAATTAAAAAACATTATATATAGACTTTGGTTTCCACATACCTTGTTGTATGTCAAAAATTCCTAGGATTCTTATTTTTAGACTTTATGAAACCTTCCCACCATTTAATTTTTTATTTACGAGTAAGTGACTATCCTAACAAAATTACTCTCAATGTAACTTAGATATGTGATAGTGTGGCCACTAGTATAGTGGAATCGTCTGTGGCTAGTGCCCTCATCCTCATATTTATTATTTATTACAAGGATCAATATATTTGAGATCCTATAAATCAAATATCTAAGTTTAACTCCATATTTTTATTTTCACAAATATTTGGTTAAATTTCTACTTGATTATATTACATATTTTATAGACTTACCTAATATAATTTTAAGTTGTATGCAAACTGTATTGGCTATCTTGATATAATTTTATGTGTTTTCACAACTACGTTGACTATCTAATATAGTATTATGTGTCTCCCTAATTGAATATACCACTTAATGTGATAGACATTTACCATATTCCTACCAATGGTATCCACCAACCTGATATAGTTCTTCCCTAATTTCATATTATATTGGTCTATTTGGTATAGTATAATTTTCCTAGTTTTAGATCCCAACTATACAAACTAGGTTAATACAATCTTTTTTATTATTATTTTTGAATCAAATACACTAGCTAGCATGGTAAACTTGATATTTTATCCTCCATTATAAAATATATTTTGAATAAATAATTTCCCATGGCTTAATATCCTAATGATGATCTTCCAACTTATGATGAATATTATAGCGAGACCTAAAAGATTATCAATAGTGTCCTCCAATTTATGATGATCCTTATGAGGATATTAATGACATCACTTTTTAAACTCATAACATTAATGAATATACCCATAATGGCATTCCCATCTATGACCCTGATAATCCTTATTATGAGGATGAAGAATCCAATGATGACACTTACAATAGGACCAATGATTTTAGTATGATCCCCCCATTTATGATGATTCCTATGAGGATATTAATGATCCCAAGTTTTTTATTTATCGCATGTTTGAAAATTAATAACACAACATTTCCATCTATGGTGATTATTATAATAGAGGTGAAGACCCTATCATGATTGTGTATGTTCCAATTTATGACATTTATGACATGGATGAAAATATCTCTTATAATTTTCCCATATTTAAAAATTCCTAATAAAAATCGATCAATTATGAACAAGGTTTCATTGATATCTACCCATAATCTACCATGCCATTGAAAGGCCTTAAAAGGATAAATCATCAAACCTCAGCTCACACTCACCTAACGTTTATCAACTTGTCAACTTATGAATAATACCTAATAAAAATGCGTACCATAATGCATATTTTAGGTGATTATGAATATTGATCCTATATAAACATTTAAACCTATCCTAATTCAGGTTCAATTCATTCTAATCTACCCAAATCACCAATATAGTCCTTTATTTATAAAACAGTTTGCCAATCTAATACCATTTAATGACAACCACTTTCACCCAATTGAACTATCTATGACACAAAATATGTTGATGTAATTTCATTTCTATCACCAAAATATATGAGTTAGGTTGATACAATTCATTTTATTCTTATTTTAATAGACTATATCAGCCTAGATGGTAATGTTCATTTATGTTATCCAAACTATACCAACTTGGTTGATATAGGTCATATTAGTCTTATTTTACTAGGCTATATAGACCTAGTCATAACAATTAATTTTCATCATTTTAACTAGACTATTACTACCTAGTTGATACAATTCATTTTAGTGTTATTAATTTAGAAAATATTGTCCTAGTTGATATATTACATCATATTTTTAACTCACATACAAAATATCCATACATTCCATTACATACCATATTCTTTGTTGTAACATATATTTATACATATTTTGATATCATTATTAATCCTATTGATTTTGAGGTTAACTCCAATCCACCTACATCCACAAATTTGGGGCATATTGTTATGTCTATCCTATTTTTATTGCACATGTTGAACCATCTTAAAATATCCATCCTTTTATTATTACAGCTATTGAGGTACCTCACACAACTCAACCTCTTCTTATTTCAACCTTTAAGGCATCTTATAAAGCCCATCCTTAACCATATGCATGATTTTGGGGAGTATTATGATTCCCAACTTGATTCCTTTGTCTTCTTGACATATTGTACTTAATATGAGGCATCAATCAACATCCTTTTATATCTTATAAACAAATAAATTCAGCTTAAACAAAATTTTCAAGCCAAATACATGTTCATTTCACATGATATTCATTGATATAGTCACTATCATAGATGTTGTTTGTTATTTTTTCTCATGTTTTTTTTCATGTATGTTTATTATTTATGATTTTATAATCCACATTTAATTTCATCATATATCTTGGGTATCACCTTTAGGATTTAATTTTTATCATTTTAAAATCACATTATAGTTGGCCTTTGTCAACCTATTGGATCTTAAGTATTACCTTCATGTTCTTTTTATCAAATTTTTATCATTTTTTAATTTTCCTTAGTTTCTTTGTGATTATTTAACTTATTTTTATTCCCCCTCATTTGTGATGACTTCTCATGTCAGTGCTTATACTCTATCACATGTAGGTTAATACAAATTCTCTAGTGACATGGCTATCACATTTCATAGCATACACTACTCAGTTTTGAAGCACTATTTTTCCTCTTGTGTTCAACTATAAGTATATTTCATCATTGTATCAAAATTATCACATGGATAGATATTATACTCTATCTATTTTCCTTTCACTTGAGGAACATTAAGGTTAGTCTTGATATTGCACACTTTCATGTGGGGCAAGCCTAGGAGTCTATTGATGATGGAAAATCTACCATCAATTGATCGACATTTTAACCTATCAAGAAGGTCAAATTAGAATTATGCCAATGTAATTTTGGGGGTTTTAAAAGTTTATCTATGATCTTAAAGATGTGAAGGGGTTTCTATTATAAATTCTAGGAAATAATCAACAAGGTATCAAGATAACTTATTCAATTATAACAATCAAAAATCTATTTATCAAATCATGAAACAGTTAAGATAAGAAATTGTAATCTATTCTATTTGATAGAGAAATTATATGAGTTAGATATTCTCTTGAAGAATATAGATATGATTGTGTGTGTGTGTGTGTGTGTGTGTGTGTGTGTGTGTGTGTGTGTGTGTGTGTGTGTGTGTGTGTGTAATAATATCTTTGCTTCTTTCTTGCAATGTTCTCCAAGTTAACTCTAATGAAAACCAAAAATAAAAGAGATAGATCAAATAAAGAGAAAGGGATGAGATATGTAAGAAAAAGAGAAAGGAAACTGACAACAAACCAACTAAGAAAAGATAATAAGAAAGGCAAACAACTAATACTAGAGTAAAAGAGTAATGAACTAGTATAGGATAATGAACTAATAAAATAATCTAATCTAAATAAGACATAAACTTTGAAGAGGAAGATAAATAAACTAAAAGAGAAAACCTATAATAAAAGAAATAATACTGCTATAAGAATTATTTAAGAACACACTCTAAGGATAAGATCTAAAGAATAACTAAAAGAAATTAAAACAAAAATTAATCTAAACTAAGAAGCAATTACTAAAAAAAGTTTAAGGTAACCAAAACTAGGAAATCTAATCAAGATAATTATTCTAAAAAAATTCAAATAAAGATAAACAAAGACTAAAAATTAATACTAAATCTAAAAGGATAACTAATTAAGGAACAACTATGAAACTTAGATTCACAAATAAAATTAATCTAAAGATTAAATCAAGATTAGAATCTATTTTAAATAAATATAAAACAAGATAGACTAAAAAAACCCAAGCTATGAAATAAATATCAAATGATTAACTAAGAAAAATATAAAGATATTAAACTAATGATAAATTTAAAAATATATAGATATAGATATTTAAAGATATCAACCTATAATAATCTAAAATAAATAATAAATTAAACAAATCTATAACCATCCCAATAAAGAAAATAAAAAACATAAACTAAGAACTAATAAGAAAAGAAACATACCAAACTAAACTAATTAAAATAGAAAAACAACTATTTATTAAAACTGTATTTAAAGATAACCTAAATAGAAAAAAATCATATTTAGAAGGAATCTAAAAGATATATTTATATTAAAGTTAGATTTAAATAAATTATAAAAGATGTGTGAGTCTCAAAAGGAGAGTCATCTTAGAAAAAAAAGATAAACTTATTGAGAAAATGAACATCCGTTCTCTACAAAAACTTGAATGACAACTTTACAATCAAAATAGATCAATGAAATATCATGCAATAGTGAAATGATCATCATTTTTTAGGTTTAATACTTATAATCTATGCATGGGACTACAAATATCAATCATAAAAAGATATTAAGTTTAGGAAACTAGGAAACTTAAAATATTCAGTACTAAATGATAGAAGAAAATAGATATACATGTGTTTCATAAGCAACTACTCAACTATCAGATAAAGTACCATTGGGTCTATCTACAAAATGTGTACTATCTAAGAGAAATCATAAAGAAAGAAGAGATAAATGATTTAATTCAAATAATACTTAAGTATTCAATACCTATTATGCTTATATCTTCAAAAGAGTCCTTGATCTCTTCTTATAACTTCAACTCAGTTGTAAAATAAGTTATAACTAACTTTAGCTAGTTATTAGTTAATGTTAACTAATTGGATTTTAATAAAGTCAATTAATTATAAACTATAATTGGTTTAGGATAGATTTTAATTAAG
Organism: Torreya grandis; assembly: GCA_037957365.1. Taxonomy (NCBI): domain Eukaryota; kingdom Viridiplantae; phylum Streptophyta; class Pinopsida; order Cupressales; family Taxaceae; genus Torreya; species Torreya grandis. The sequence goes on from JARHVA010000088.1 coordinate 4,383,548, forward strand.
ACTTATAAAGTCTTAATTGATCAAGTTTTTAAAAAATATAGACTAGGGGTATCTGATCTAAATGGGTGAAGATCCATATTAATTAATAATATAATAGAATACATATCAATCATAAAACAAATAAGTCAAAAATTGATAAATTATATTCATATTAAACCATAATGCATATTAATTAACTTAAGCATATATAATTATATCCGAACTCTAAAATTTTTGTATTTACTAAAATCTCAATATTTATCAAAGTCTAAAAATCAAAGTGTCAAACTAAAATATCAAGTTTTACCATTAAAAAGTCTAGCACTTAAATAGAGTTTATCCTTTAGATGACCAATAATCATTTGAATTTGACAACTCTTCAATAACTTATTTGTCTTTTTCTTGAAGATAAACATTATATTCTATCTTATTATTAGGAAATGGTACCAATTTAGTTCTTGAATTAGTCATGTTGTCATCGATCTCTAGCTTAATTTTTTTTAGCAATCTAACTTCCCTTGGTGTTTTTAGCTTAGACTCAAATCTCTTTTCTACAGTCCTCTTTTTAGTAGTGTGAGATGAGATATCTATGGTTTTCTTTCTACCAACATAACTATGAATCCCCAAATCCAATCTCTCAGACCTTAAGAGAGTCTCACTATGGGCACCAGATAGATTCAACTTTTTACATTTTCTAGTAGGATCAACATGAGAAGGGGAAGGTGCATCAAAAGGAATGACCATCTTCTTAATATATTTATCTTGGGTTGTTTCTACTTCAAGCTATGTGGATTATTTTATAGGCAAATGATCATCAATTGGTTCACCTCTAAAATTAGGGGGCTAAAGTGGTAAAACTCAAAGATCATGCTCTAAATGGTGAGATGAATTTATTTGAAAAGGTGTACTAGTTCCAAACCTATGACCATAGAAATCCCTATAACCTTTATAACCGCTATTGTTTATATTAATAGGTGATTACTCAAAATATCCCAAAAATTCAGGACCATAGGCATCAAAATGAATGGGCATTCTTATCCTTTTATGAAATCTAGGACCAAAATACCTTGCATGAAATCCATCCCTATGAAAACATCTGCTAGAATTTGACTGATTAACATTACTATTAGAATTTTATCCTCATCTTATATCATCATACTTCCTACTATCTAGTCCCACCTAGACATAATGAATAATTTGAAACATAACAACTTAAGAAACAAACTACAAATTGTAATAACCTAACAAATAAAACTGAAGCTACATTATGACTAAAATATATCACATTATATCATAATCCAAATATGTATTTAACCTCATAAATTAAATATAATATTTTGATATCAAATTTAAAATAATAAAGAATTTTAATCTCAATATTCATCTTCAAAGAAAATTTTAAAACTTTAATATTTAGATTAAACTTAAAATAAAATATCATGTCTTTCAAAATAGCTTTGTGTTGATTCGAAAGCATCCACATACAATTATAAAGATTCATGATATTATCATTTTCAACACAACCAACTGATTTAAATCATATTTTCACATAATGATTCCAATTTCCTATACTATTAATCACATTTTTATACTAAAACTAGACATCTGGACACAAACATTATAGCAACATGTTTAAACCAAACTAAGACCAAAAAATCTTTATGAATTCACAAACCACAAACTTAAAAAATCAAAATTCACACTATGTCATCAACTTTCAATGTACTAGAAGCCTATAATTATTTTAATGCAAATCATTTTGTGTATGTATAAAATAAATATAATACTAACCTTTTACATATCTTTCAATAACCTTAACATATGATTTGCAACAATAAATAAACATATATGTAACTAAAACTGCAAGTACTAAATTTCTTCAATATTTTTTGAGGTCTATACCATCACTATTTCTAGACTCATTCATCTCTTTGTCTAGGAAGTACTTAAGTCTTCATCACAAATATAAACCCAAGGTTCAGTATCATTTTCAACCAAAAGATATTTGCATACCCATTTGTCCAAAAACAATCTAAAAACCAAAACAAATAATTTGGTGCATGGTGACAACTGAGAAAGAAATTGAAAACTTTCTAATATTTCTATAAATATATGTAATATTGTCATCACTTCAACCCATGGAAAATAAATATTTAGAAGCTCAATAAAAACCAACAAGACCTGAAAAACATTTGCATGCTGGAGAGTTTACCCAAAATATGCAAGTGATCCTTCATACTGAAATTGATAAACATGCACCACAATCACAACTAAAAATTCTTTGAATTTTTTTTTGAAAAAGTCATTCAAAAATATACAAAATCTATGCCTTGTACTTTGACATTCAACTAAAATAGAGGTTATCATTCATTTATTGATAAAAAAGGCTTTAGATTTCCATTCACATAATCATATTATTTCATGTATAGCAAAATAATATCCTCAAAACTTCAAAGAAATGAATTTAACCTTCTAAAAAGCTTGCATGCAGACAAACTTGTATATTTTCCACATTATTATTCAAATTTCACCATTAAAACCATACAAAAATTATCGAGAGTTTTCATTCACATACATATAATTTCAACAAAACTATTATTTCACTAAACTTATAATTTCCTCACAAATACCTCCATATTTCTAAACAAACTAGTCATAACTTGTAAAATCATACCTGGTGTCACTTTCTCAAAAAATTATTGATTGTTAACCTCCAAAATATCCACATAATCCCAAAGAGATAGAGCTTCCCTCCCATAAAGAATCTTATGGAAATTACCAAATATCAAGAAAACCAAAACTTATATCTGCCAACCTTCCATCATAATCGTTCAACTAATTTATTACTCTTCCATTGGCTCAGACTTATTATCATGTACTTTAGTAACACTGCTAAATTATTTATTGATTTGATCAAACTTAGCAATGACTATCCTTCACACTAATTTCTTTTCTAAGCTACATCATTTGAGGAGATTAGTTATTCATTAATGTCAATATATAGAAAAATCCTCATCTTGATCTCTAAGTATCAAGATTATACTTTTGCATTTAACACCCAAACCAAATCATATAATATGATGAATTAAAATTCTAATTAATCTTCAAGTCAACTAAATCAAAATGCATCAAAAATGTTTCACAATGAACGTTAGGGACCATGACACTTAGTGAATTAGGCTAGTTCCATGATAAACATTACAACATACAAATACCCATGTCCTAGCCTCATGATTATGAATTATGCCATGAATGCTAATATAGGTTTTACAAGTATTTCAAAGGTTTGTAGTATATGATCAAGACATAAACTTAAATTTTAAAACCTTTAAAACTCTGGGTCATAGACATATAGCTTCTATGTTTTTCAAAAATTATATTGTATAATTTAAGCAATTGATAGAATCTTGTAAGGAAAAAACTTACAACATATATTAGACCTTCCAAATATATCATGTGAACCATAAATAATGTGATTAATTAGTCAAATCACTATATTATCCAACAAAGAGCAATACTATAGGCTAGGTAGAGCAAAATGATAGCATTTCAAAGTTGATTCAAACATACCATATTTCAAATATCCATCATGTCATTAATAGTGAATTAAACTAATCCATAAATCAAAATTACATCTTCAAAATAATCTTTCAAATGCATTAACCTTCAAATTCAATGTTAATTCAAAATATCGAAACACCATTATTTATTCTAAACTATGAATCAAATCAACTATGAAGATCAAAGTAACATCATAAACCAAATTAAATAACAAAAAATCAAAAGTACATTGATCAACTAAAACTATCAAATCTAAATTGATTCTGAATATCAAAATAACTAACCACATTATAACTATATATGCATATTTAATTCATTTATCCACCATGATTTTTGAAACCACTTGAAATATAAATAAAATTTCATCAATCAATCATTACTATTTCACAATCAAAAATACATCTAAAAATACTATCAATCAATAGGGTCCCTGAAATAGTTTTAAGCTTCATGATAAGGTCATCTTTATGGCAACAATTATAAATTTTAAAAAATTTACAGTGTATAGAAAATAGGCATAACACTAGCCACCTTGCTAGTCAATTTTGTGTAATAAATTTAATTAACAACAAATTGCCTATTGTATAAAATAGATTTTTGCCTTAAGAGTGTGATCTTGGAAAATAATTTCCCAAGTAGCTAAGTGTGAACCCCTTAAATAATGAATATAGAAAAGGTATGGATTGTTTGGCTAGCATGGAATGGAGAAGGGAAATGAATAATAAATAAGTTAGAATTGGATGTACAATTAATTACAAATGCCTTAAGCACAAAATATGAAATTGAAGTAATACTTCTACAAAAAAATATAAGTCAGTCATATTACTCATTTCTTATAAAAAAAATGAATTTATAAGCATATTTTCTAAAAATGAATGATACAACACTTTCACATATGCCTTGCATTCTTCCTTTATAATGTGATATTCCTCATTCCATAATCTTCCATTGATCATTTTGAAAACAAAGAAAAATTTAAAAAAAAAAAAAAGATGAAAACAAAACAACAAATTAAATAATTAAATAAAAGAAAGGAAAAACAAACCAAAAATAAATTAGAAAACAAAGAAAAAGAGCAACAAATAGATAACCAATCCTGAAATAATTTCAAGTTATGGCCATTTATTGAATAACATAGCCAATTTCCTTCAAGATCCTTAAGATGAAATGTATTGTTTCCAAGAAATGTGGCAACTCTGTAAGGTCCAAGCCATAATGTGTCAAACTTATGGTATTTTCCAAGGTCTTCATGGGCTTTGTCCCAATATAAAACCAAGTCCCCAAAATTAAATTTTTTACTAGAAATCTTTTTATCAAAAAATTATTTAATTTTTTCTTAGCCTTCTCTAATTTCTATAATGTTGTTTCCTTGGATTCATCAAGAAATATCAAATCATGCAAACTTTGTTCAATTAAATTTTTATTTTCAACTACATATTGTAAAGCAATCCTAGTTGAAGAAATATGAAGTTCTATTGGTAAAGTAGATTCAAACCCATATGCTAACATGAAAGGTGAATAACTAGTTGCTACCTTCTCCAAACTTGGTAAGAAAACCCAAGTGATTGTTTTTGAAGATTTGCCAAATTCTTGTTTTGTGTGCAAGAAGCAGGGGCATTGGGCCAAGAAATGCCCCAACAGGGGAAGAGCCATTTCAAAAAACTCTCAGGAAGGAAAAAATATCAAGATCCAACAAAATAAAATATGGAAGGTTAAAGAAGACAATCGAAAGATAGGGAAGCCTCAAGAGGCCGTAGCTGACAAAATCATAGATAAGGGTATATCTACTGCTTTAGTAGAAGCAGACGACCCTAATACAATAGGAATATCAGATCCCCTTGCAAAGATTTCTAATGTCCTGATGGAAGAAAAAGGGAAGGGAACAGAGGACAATGTATCAGATCTTCAATCTGAAGATGAGGTTATTGCCTCTACTCAGAACTCTCAAAGCTTAGAAATCCAAGATTCAAAGATGTCTGAAGAAGAGGAATTAGAGGAAGGAGAAGTAGATCCTAAAAGAAGAAACATTATAGAAGAAGAAGAAGATGAATTGAGTGAAGGTCAGCCTGGGGAAAAGAAGGAGGAACTAAAGGTCAAAATTACAACTCCAGCTAAAGAGGTCCTCGAGGCAGAAGAAAAGGATGATGATGGTAAAAAACCTAAAAACCAAAAGGTTAAAGGAGAGATAAAGAAAAATTTGAATCACATTATGACAAGAAATGGTGGAGTGAAAGCTAATAGTTCTCTAAAGAGTAAAGGAGGAAAAGAATCTGGAAAACAAGCCAAATTAAAACCGGATGTAGGTTCTTTAGAAAAACTTGGGAAAAAATATGCTAAGCAGAACAGAGAATTGGAAAGCAAGGTCAATATAGCAGATGGAAAGCAGAAAACATTGGGGCAATATATGAATAGTAATAAAAAGAAATGAAGATTCTTAGTTGGAATATAAGGGGTCTAAACAGTCGTCTTAAAATAGACCTTGTTAGGAATTTTGTTAGAGAGCAAAAGCCAGACTTCCTTCTACTTCAAGAAACAAAAATGAGTAAGGAGAAAGCTGAACAAATCAAAGACTTTAAAAATTACACCTTTAAAGCTAGTAGTTCTGAAGGCGCTTCAGGAGGTACTGCGATTTTATGGAGAAAAGATCTTTTTGTTGGATCAATTTTGATGGGAAGTAAAAATTTTCTGGTGGCTAAATTAATTAATGCAGACCAAAAGGATAGCTGGTATGTTGTTAATATCTACGCTCCTAATATCAAGAATGAAAGGAAAAAGGTATGGGAAACTCTCTCAAAGCTCAGAAGGAAAGATCACTGTGGGTGTTGGATTATAATGGGAGACTTTAATGTCCCTCTTTATGATTATGAGAAAATGGGTGGTAATACAATTCAATTGGAAGGGAGAATTGACCTAATGGAGTATATCAGCAAAGAAGGCTTAATGGATATGGATTTGCAAGGAATTCAGTACACCTAGAGCAATAAGAGACTGAACAAGGAATGCATACAAGCCAGGCTTGACAGGGCTCTCATATCCCTAAACTAGATTAAAGACTATAATTGCAAGTTGGAAGCATACCATATAATTGGCTCAGATCACTTCCCTTTAATATTCTTAGCGGACAAACTTAACCAAAAAAAGAATCATCCTTTCAGATTTGAAAAGATGTGGCTGCAGCATCCACAGTTTGAAGACAAAATAAAAGAGTGGTGGAATATCTCTATAGAGGGATCAGCTCTCTTTCGAGTTGTTTCCAAACTCAAAAATGTTAAAAAGAAAGTTAAGAAATGGAACAAGGACTGTTTTGGAAATATTTTCATGGAAAAGAAGATCATCAAGGAGAATATTAGCAAAATACAGGAAAAAATTCAAAAAAATGGATATACTGCAGAATCCCAAAGAGAAGAAAGCGAACATTTGGCACAGTATCAAGACATAATAACTAAGGAGGAAATTTATTGGAGACAAAGATCAAGGGTGCAATGGTTGAAAGATGGAGATAAAAATACAAAGTTCTTCCACCTCTCTACCTTGAAACATAGAGCGAAAACACATATTCATCATCTGAAAAAAGGAGCTCAAAAGATAACAGAGGACAAGGAAATTAAGGAGGAAATGATTTCATTTTTCTCTTCCCTGATGAAGGCTGATAGAAGCATTGACTTGAAAAGTCAAGCTGATATTCTCTGAGTGATTCCCCCATTGATCACGAAGGAGCAGAATAATATGTTATGTTCTATACCTAAGGAGGAGGAAATTTTTAAAGCTGTAAGATCTCTTGGAGGAGAAAAAGCTCCGGGACCAGATGGTTTCCCCATGTTCTTTTTTCAAAAGTTCTGGAAATTTATAGGAGAGGATGTCAATAACGCGGTGAAGGAGTTTTTTGGAGCTAAACAGATGTTGAAGGAAATAAATGCCACTTTTCTTTGCCTTATCCCAAAGAAAGTAGGTGCGGATAGTCCTGATCAGTTCAGGCCGATTAGTCTATGCAACTCCCTCTATAAAATCATTTCCAAAGTACTAACGACCAGACTAATCCTTGTGATCCCCTCAATCATTGCTGAGCAGCAAAATGGTTTCATTCCTGGCAAACAAATCCTCAACTCAGTTATAATGGCGCATGAGAATATTCATTCACTTCTCAAATCCAACACTGAGGGGTTCTTGATGAAAGTGGATATAGCTAAAGCATACAATAGGGTGGATTGGCCTTTCCTTTCTAAAAGCCTTATTGCCTTTGGATTTGAAAAAAGAGTGGTTGATATAATCAAACAGTTGATATCAACAACTTCTATAGCTGTGTTGGTAAATGGGACCTCGTCTCATTTTTTCAAACCGTCTAGGGGATTAAGACAAGGGGATCCTATATCCCCTGTCCTGTTTATTATCATGGTAGATATTATGGGTCACTACCCTGGGGACTTGGTGCAAAGAAGACAGTACAAAGGTCTGAGACCCTCTTCGCATCATTTAACTTGCTCCCATGGTCAATTTGTGGATGATACTATTTTCATGGGTCAGTCTGAAGTCACTGAAGCAAGAACTCTTAAGGAAGCCATTAATCTGTATACCTCTGCTTCTGGACAACTGATAAACTGGAATAAAAGTGCAGTTTTCTTTACTAACACCCCTATTCATAGACAGAACAAAATCGCTAGAATTCTTGATTGCTCTATAGGCTCTTTTCCTTCCATATACCTTGGTCTCCCTTTTGGATTGAAAGCCCCCGAAGCTTTTTGGGAAGGTCTTATCAATAAATTCAGCAAGAAGTTAGCGGGATGGAAAGGCTGTCTTCTTAGTCAAGGGGGAAAGTTAACTCTCCTCAAAGAAAGTCTTCAAAGTATACCTACGTATGCGTTGAGTCTCTTCAAAATCCCCTCCAAATTTACTGAGGCAATAGAAAAAATCCAAAGAAACTTTCTTTGGTCTGGATCTGAAGAGAAAAGGAGAATGCCACTTATTGCATGGGATAACATTTGCAAACCGATTAAGGATGGTGGACTTGGCATAAGGAAAATAAGAAGTATGAACACTACCCTTCTAGCTAAACAGGGGTGGAGGGTTTTTCAAGAAAATAATGAATGGAGTAAAATATGGATGCATAAGTATTTATTTAAGGCACAGTCACTCCATGATTTCTTTTCCACTCCAGATATTTCTCATCCATCTGCTATTTGGGGGGCAGTCCAGGGAACAAAACATGTTCTTGAAGAAGGAAGTGCATGGAAAGTTGGTAATGGTAAAAAGGTGAAATTTTGGGAAGATACCTGGGTAAGAGATAAACCTTTACAGGAAGAAATCCAAGATAAAGATGTCATAGAAAGATGTAAACAAAGAGTGGGCACTATGGCTAATCATTATTGGTAGAACAACACTTGGGTAAATCTCACTGACTATGATCAAGATCTCAAGGATATTCAATTATCCCTAAATGCTATATCCCTAAAACCTAACCAAGAAGATAAAATTGTTTGGTATCAGGAGCCAAGTGGACAGTTTAAAGTCTCTTCCTTCTTCATCTCTAAGGGAAATGGCAGAAAACCGATTTGGACTAGAGCCTGGATCAAGGGGCTCATTCCTAAAATCAAGTTCTTTTACTGGACCCTCCTCCAAAATAAAATTTTGACTCTGGATAATTTACAGAAACGTGGAATCAATATTGTTAACAGGTGTATTCTGTGTAAGAGAGACCTTGAAGATAGAGATCATCTGTTTGTGAATTGTTTCTTCACTCAGCTTGTTTGGAAGGAGGTTCTCAATATGTGGGGTATTACTTGGGTTCATCAAAAAAATGTTGAACTTTCTCTTAAAAGCTGGTATTGCCCTTCAAAGAATCCTGAAGTTATCTTCTTATGGAAAATTACTCTTCCCCATATTTGGTGGGGAATATGGAAGGAAAGAAATAACCGAATATTCAGAAACAAAGAGCTCCCTGGATGGGTGGTTGGCCAGAACATCATTAGAGCTCTAAAGGAAAATTTTTCTTCTCAAAAAAATCTAAGCTCTAATCTAAATGTGGATAATCCCTTGAGGAAGGACATTACTCTCAGTAAAAATGATAACCCCAGATCAGATGTGACTTGGATTAGTCTGCCTCAAGAATGGATTAAAGGTAATTTTGACGGTGCAGCAAAAGGGAACTCGGGTAATGCTGGTTGTGGTGGTGTTCTGAGAAACCATGTGGGAATGGTTATTGATGCTATTGAAATTCCCATAGGTATATCAAACTGCCATATTGTTGAAGCTACAGCTGCTCTACAGACCCTTAAATTAGCTATGGATTCAGGATATTCTAAATTGTGGCTCGAAGGGGATTCTTTGAATGTTATTAATATCCTTAATAATAAGAATTCAGTGTCTTGGACCATAGAGGATAAGGTTAAGGAGATGAAAACCCTTATGAAGAAATTTAAAGAAATTAAAATCACCCATACTTACCGTGAAGCCAATGGTGTCGCAGATTGGCTTGCAAATTGTGCTGTCCGGGAGGGGCATAAAGTGAGGTGGGATGAAACCTTAGAAAGGAATGTGGATTTAAAGGCGATCATTCTCCTTGATGCCACACATGCGAATGAAGGAAGGATTGGAGCGTATCAAAATCTTAATGAGTAGGAGGAGTGGCAGCACGGGGAAAGAAACCCAATTATCAAAAAGCAAGGCCCTCAAGAGGGAGAAGTGGATTCTAAAAAGCCATAAACAAATTCGACGTCCAAATCAATTTGACAGCAGTAGGATCCAGGGAAACATCCACAGTAAATGGGATTCTAAGAAAATGAGTATGGCACGTGAAAGGAAGGGTGAACCCTGTAAACAGGAACCCAAGAGTTGTGCAGAAAGGGGTCAGGAGAGAATTGGAAAAATCATGGAGGGAAAACGGGTGGATGAAGATGGAACAGAGAGCTGGGAAACCAATTCTAGTAATGATGAAGAAGGACCTGAGGATATGGAAAAAGATAAAGTCAATACTGAGGAGGACTCTGTTACCAGAACATAAGAGAAGGAGGAAGACCAGAAAGATGAGGAGGATGACACTGTCCAGGAAGATTTTGGTGAGGACCCAACGTCAAAGAATGAAAAGGAAATCCCAGTCCAGGAAAATATTCAAAACATGGAGTTGGAAATTGAAGAAGGATTCAACGAGCAGGAAATAAAGAGCCAAGAAGACTTCTTCGAAGAAGCTAGAAATAGCCCAAACGAAAAGGCTGAGGACTGGAAAGGAAAGAAACAGAATGAGGAAACAGACACTCCTTTAATTTGGGTTAACAGTAAAGCTGAGTGTTCTTCCCAATTAGATGCCTGGTTGTGTAGGGAGATCATTGATCTAAAGAAAAAAGTGGAAACATTGGAAGAATCTATGAAAGCTGCTTGGAACAAAGTAAATGACATGGAAAATTAGTTAAGCCAGATCCCTGTGAAGCTTAAAGTTTATGAAAACAATCTCTGGGAGCTTATAAAGGATAACAGAAAGAAAATGGATGAAGTAACATCCAACTTTTGTGCAGCTGCTATCAATATTGGGAAACGTGCCAATGAGGAGATGAAAGTAATAGAGGGCCCTTGCAAGAGGACAAGGCAAAGTTTGAAAAAGAAAGACACACAAAAAGGAGACGTGCTGGAGGCTTCAACCCAGGAAATTGCTTTGAAAGAAAAAGAAGCCATGAAGTTGATTCTGGAACTGGATGAATAATCAAGTCCTTTTTTTTGGTTAAGAAACTGGTACTGATCTCTGGTTTTATTTTGCTAGTTTTCAGGTTGTTGTTCTTTCAGACTTTTGTTTTTTGGGTCTTGTTCGGCTGTATCTCAATGGTTTTAGGACCATTCTATATCTGTTTTAACTACCTCTATGTAGTGTTTTTAAGGCGTTGCCTGTGGACTTAGACTGCTCTTTTTTTGCTCTTTGTTATAGGGTTTCTGGGCCCCTTCAAAACTTGCTTTTACCTCTAATCTAAAACTAGTTGCTACCTTAACAATAGTCCTATCCACCCATAAGGCTTCAAAATATTTAAGATGCCAATTTTTTTTGTTATCACAAACTAATTTTTTTCATAATATAAATCATATTTTTATTAGTGGACTCAGCCTATCCATTTTCTTGCGGATAGTACTTAGAAAAATGACTAGAAATAATATAATGTTTTCCTAAGAATTCTAAGAACTCATTTGAAATAAATTGAGGTCCATTATCTGAAATAATCTCATATGGAACTTTGAATCTAGAGAAAATATGATTTTTTTGAAAATAAATTACTTCACCTGTTACTAAACTTTTAAGTGCTTTGGCTTCAGGCCGCTTGGTTAAATAATACATGGCTATAAAAATGTATCTATGACCTATAAATGAAGGTGGATGAATATATAAAATAAACTCAATGCCTCATTTAGTAAAAGGTTTTCAATAATAACTGGATTCAAAGGCATTACAATTAGTTTATTCCTTCCAACAAATAATTGACAAGGCATATAAGAATGAACTAGCTTATAAGCATATTGAAATAAAGTAGGATAATAATAACAAACTCTCAAAATCTTATAAGTAATTATTTTTGTAGCATAGTGTCCACCACAATTTCCTTCATGACAGCCCTTAAGAACTTTTTTAGTTTGATTGTGTAAGATATCTTAACAATACTCCATCATGATTATGACAAAACAAAAAAAATTATAATAAAAAAAATTAATACTTTTAGCCTTAAAGAATGCATTTCCTTCTTATTTAATTTATTAAGACAAGACTAATTTTGAAAATAATAAAATAAATCATGATACCAATCATCTTCAACTAATAAACAATCTCATTTAAAATTTTTAAAAAAAATTAACAACTTTCATGGTTTTTAAGTGTGGTTTTGCATTTAATTTTTCATCAACTAATAAAACTAGGATATTAATATTTGAGGTAGCATTTTTATCTAAGTTTTTATCTTGTTTATTTCCTTTAATAATTTTAGAAGTTTTAAATTCAAGATCAAATTCTTGAATGCGTAAAACCCACATAGCAAGCCTTCCTTGAATAGTTGGCTATTTTAAAAGATATGACAAAATAGGTACATTAGATCACAAAAAAACTTTGTTTCCCATTAATAAATACTAAAATTTAATAAAAAAAGAAACAAGTGAGAAAATTAATTTCTTAATAAGGGGGTACCTAATTTTTGTATCTTTTAAGACTTGACTCATATAACAGATAGGTTTTTCTTTATTATATTTAAATTTTTGAGTTATTACAGATCCTAAAGCCTTTTTAGAAGCATTAACATAGAGAATAAATGATTTATTCAAATCAGGTTTGGCAAGGATAGGAGCACTTGTAATTACATTTTTATAGAATTAAAAGATAATTCAACATTTTCATCCCAAATTTATGTTTTATCTTTCTTAAGCAGCACTAGTAAAAGATTAGATTTGTTAGAAAAATCAAAAATGAATTTTCTAACAAAATTAATCTTAGCGAAGAAATATCTTAAATTTGATTGATCTTTTGGAGGAGGTAGTTCCTTTATAGCTTTTACACATTCAAGGTCAATAAAAATACCTTTTTTAGAGATTATGTGTCCTAACAACTTACCCTTAGTCACACCAAAAATAGATTTTTTTGGATTCAAATAAATGCCAAATTTTTTATATCTCATGAATACTTCACAGAGATGATCTAATTTTTTTCTCTTTTTAAAATGAATGATGAGATCATATAAATAAACTTAAATAATAATGCTTATTAAATCATTAAAAAAAAAACATGCATATCCCTTTGAAAATTATCTCCTACATTCATTAAACCAAAAGGCATTCTATTGTAAGCAAAAGTATCTGTAGGAGTGGTAAAAAAAGTTTTATGTTTATCATCAAAATTTACAAAAATCTAATTATAACCTAAAAATCTATCTAATAAAAACATCATTTCAGATCTTGCAACCTACTATAAAAGATGATCTATAGTAAACAGAGAAAAATTATCTTTTACATTTACTTTATTTAAATCTCTAAAATCGACACATAATCTAATGTCAGCATTTTTATTTCTAATCAAAACTAAATTAACTACCTATTCTGAATATGTTATAGGAAAATGACACCAACATCAATCATCTTATCTAGCTCTTTCTTAATGGTGTCCTCCAAAAAAAGGTTGATTCTTCATATTTTTTACCTTACAAGTTTGATACCAAGCTTAATAAGAATTTAATGTTTGATAATATTAGTATCATAACCTTTAAGGTCTTTATATAACCATGCAAAGACATCAATAAACTCTTTAAACAATTTAATGAAATTAACCATTTCATTTTCAGTCACCTGAATTCCTAAATAAACATACTTAAGATCTTCTTTAGTGCCTAAGTTTATGAGAGTGGTTTCACCTATGATTCTTCGTAATGGCTCTTCTATTATAGATATTTTTGGCTGATCATTGGGTTAAAACATAGATTTGAGGCTTACCAAACCAACAGACATTCTATTAGTACTTAAATACAAATAATCACCACAATTTACTACATAGTCATCATGATCAAAATAATTACTTTTAAAGAATGAATATATATGTTCATTATAACTAAACACATGCCAACTATCATTTAAATCAGGAATCTTAGGATGAAAGATTTTAATTAAAATAAAATCTATAATAGGTTCAATTTCACTCAAAGTTGGATTAGAAGCATAAACTGCAAGCTTATCATCTCTAACATTGAATTTCCTAAGAATATGTATGATATTGAAAGATTTGAAATGCTTAAAAAATGATCAAACATTTTTATGTATAATAAAGCAAATGAGTTTGATTGGTCTTATAAATCTTGTGAACTTGTCTTATTACTAGCTCTGAATCTCTAAAAAATTCTAAATGTTTAACATTCAACTCTATGGCCTTTTTTAATCTTAAACATAATGCTTCAAATTCTATTGTTTTATTAGTATTTTTACAATATAATTTGAAATTAGAATGAAATATTTTACTAACATGAGATATCAGACAAATTCAACACCATTACCTTATTGAGAGCAAGTTCCATCAAAGTAAAGAGACCATAAAATGTTCCTTTTAAATATTTCTTCATGATGATTTTCTAGTTCATCTACATTCAACAATTCATAAGTTCTAATACTAGTTTCAATCAAAGAAATATTAGATGAAGAAGGTGAATAAATTTGGGTACCATAAAAATATTTCCTCTTAGTAAATGTAATCTCATTATTAATAGGAACCCATATTATATCTTTTCCAATGAAATCTCCAGTGGCTTTAGACCAATCCCTTCCTAAAAACATTGCATAATTAATAGTAATATCCAACACTTGAATATTAGTCATACATATAATATGTTCATCCTACATATTTTTAATAACAATGTTAGGAAACTTACCATAACTTTTAGTTTGTCTAGCATCAAAATTAATAAGTTTCTTACTATCTACTTCATAAGATATACCCAATTGATCTGTAATGCATTTAGGTATGATATTCTTTGAAGCACCTATGTCTAAAATGCAATTATGAATTATTTTATTTTCAATCTTAACTGTGACATAGAAAGGAGGTATATAATCAATAGGGAAGTCAAAATGTTGAACATAAATATGTTCATAATTATTCTCCTCTTATAAACTTACATTAGCTCTTGGATTTTTTACTACTTTATTAATCTTATCTAACTTCCCTAGAAGACTAGCAACCTACAAAAGAGAAAATCCAGCTTTAATTATTGATAAATCATCAATTAAGTTATAAGTTTTAGCATCAATTTACTTAAAATTCTTTGATTTATAATGCTAATACTGATTGTTATTATATCTAGTTGTAAAAGGATTGCTTTAATAAGTATTATCATTAGAATTATTAGCATTATTATGAGCTAATTTACATTTATCATCTAAAGAGTATTTATCATTTACTATTTTATTATTTAGTGGAAAATTATAATCTTTATTCCTAGTATTTATAGCATAAATATTCTCACTTTTCAAAGGATCTTCAAGAGTATTTACGTCATAAGCTAAATCTTCAATTATTTCATCTTTTATTTGAAGAAGATACTTTTTGAATTTAATAATAGCTTGATGTATTTCAAGGTTATGATCAAGTTCACAAACATTGCAATAGTAAGAAATATCATCATCTTTCATGACTTTATATGAAGAAGAAGGTTGATCATTTATCTACCTTTTAACAATGATCAAATCATTACCTAGACTTTGTATTAATTTTTATATTTCCAAATTATCTAAATTTAACCCTCTAAATGACCTATCTTTGAAACCTATACACTTAAATTTTTTTATATTCAATATAAAAATTTATAGTTTTATCATATTCTATAATATCTACATCTTCTAAATCCAACTTGTATTTTAAAGGTAAAGCATTGTAAAGATAAAATATTGATAATTTATTTGAAGGTCTAAGATCACCTGGAATATTTTGACGTAGCTTGGTGAATCTATAAATTAAATGATATATGATCTTACCATGATCCAAAGAAATATTTGAAATATCATTAATTAAATTAAAATCTTCTTTAGCCTTGGAAAAAGACAATTCTAACTAGTGTTCTACATCTCTCCAATTATCAATAACTTTAGCAGGTATACTAACAAATGCTTGATAGGATTTTCCTTCTAATGTTTGGGAAAAAAATATTAAATAAATATTTTCACTAGTTATTCTAAGAGTAGCACAAACTAATATAAAATATTCTAACTTATCTTCCCAAGATTCTCTATTAGCACCAAAAAACTTTGGTATATTTAATCCCTTAAGAGAAGGTAACTTACAAGGATGATTTTAAACATTTATTGGATTACCAAAAATCTATGGTGCTATAGATATTTGATGCTCTTCTTTAGATTCTTCTTCATCTTCACCTTCAGTGAGTTCTTCTTATTCTCTATTGTTTTATAACTAGTGAAGTAGATCCTCTAACCTCTGCTCTAGTACTAGTGATTTTCTCACTAGTTGATTTCCCACTAGTTGATTTATCACTATTTGATCTCCCATTAGATGTTTCAATAATTTCTATGTGAATAGAGTTATTATCTTGATCCTAATTTTCTTGATCTAATTTTAGATTTATAAAAGTAGTTTTATCAGGCATAATAAAAATATCAAATGGAAATGAATTTAAAAGAAAATAAGTTTTAGGCCTAGGATTAGCAGCTAAAACTCTATCTCTATCTTCTTGAATTCTCCTATTTTATTAAAAAATATCATGTTGAATCTCACACATAATATTTTAATACCAATCAATTTCAAATTCAGCGATCTCTTCTTCTTGATTTATGATTTCAATAACTTGATGAAGATTGTTAGGATGATTATGCCATGTGTAACATGTTAGATTGAAAGAAACATCAACTTGATCATCTTATATAGCTATTAAAGGTTGAATATTATGAGTTTTTTAACTTCAAAAAATCATTATCAAGAAGAAAATAAAACATTAAATAATTTAGATTTTTGAATGATCTCCCTAGTAGAGTCACCAAATTTGTTGACAATGAAAAATGTACCATTAATGAATCAAACTTTTCACCTATTTTTAAGGTCAAACTGGAATCATACAAGTCTAATCTTGGGGTTTCTAAAAGTTCATATAAGATTCTAAAGATGAGAGGGGTTTTTTATTATAAATTATTAAAATAATCAACAAGTTATCAGGACAACTTATTTAATTATAACAATCAGAAATCTATTTATCAAATTATGAATCGGTTAAGATAAGAATTTTTAATCTATTCTATCTAATAGATAAAACCTATGATTTAGTCTCTTGAAGAATATAAATTTGATTTTGTACTATATGTGTATTCAAATAATATCTTTGCTTCTTTCTTGCAATGTTCTCCAAGTTAACTCTAAAGAAAACTAGAAATAGAAGAGATAGATCAAAGGAAGAGAAATGGATGAGATATGTCATCAAAAGATTAATAAAAATAAAAAAAAACTAACTAAAAAAATATATTAAGAAGGAAAAACAACTAATCTTAGAGTAAAAGAGTAATGAACCAGTAAAGGACAATGAACTAAGAAAATAATCTAATCTAAACAAGGCATAAACTTTAAAGAGAAAAACAAATAAACTAAAAGAGAACACCTATAAGTAAATAAATAATAAAACTATAAGAATTAACTAAGAAAACACTCTAAGGATAAGATATAAATAACAAATAAAAGAACTTAATCAAAAATTAATATAAACTAAGAAACAATTACTAAATAAAGTTTAAGGTAAACAAACCTAGGAAATCTAATCAAGATAATTATTCTAAACAAAGTCAACTAAAGATAAACAAAGACTAAAAATCAATATTGAATCTAAAAGCAAAACTAATTAAGGACCAACTCTAAAACTTAGAAAAACAAAGGAAATTAATCTAAAGATTAAATAAAGCTTATAATCTATTTGAAATAAATCTAAAACAAGATAGACTAAAAAAACCTAAGCTATGAAATAGATATCAAATGATTAACTAAGGAAAATATAAATATATTAAACTAATGATAAACTAAAAAAGATATAGATCTATATATTTAAAGATATCAACCTATAATAATCCAAAATAAATAATAACTTAAGAAAAATCTATAACTATCCAAATAGAGAAAAGAACAAACCTAAACTAAGAACTAATAAGAAAAGAAACATCCCAAACTAAACTAAACTAATTAAAACATAAAATGACTATAGATTAAAAATATATTTAAAGATAACCAAAATAGAAAAAAAAAATAGATTTAGAAGAAATCTTAAAGATCTATTTATATTAAAGTTAGATTTAGATAAATTATAAAAGGTGTGTGAGTCTCAAAGGAGAGTCATCTTAGCAAAAAAGATAAACTTATTGAAAAAACTAACATCCTATTGGGACCAATATACCACCATTATTTTAAGATTTTGGACCCTTGAGAAACCCTTATTATAAAACATGGTAATTTCAATAAGACAAGGTCTTCCACAGAGTTTGAAGGTCATCTAGGTTATTTATAGATAGACTAGTGTGGTTTTGTTTTGTCTTAATCTAGACTAACATTGCTAATGAATTTTGTTTGACTATTAGTTGCAAGTTCCATGGCATACATCCTCAATAATTCTACATTAAAAAACCCTAGAAAACCCTTAGTTTAAATTTGAATAAAGGTAGGAACCCAAATTGGTGGGAATCATTTTTATGGACTTAAATATAAAATGCATATCCTAGGTTTAGTCATGTTTTTTAACACAACTTGACTAATAAACTTGACCCCCTTCATTATTCTCCCATTTTTAAACTTTATTATGGCCTAACTATATTTCATTATGAAAGGTCCTTTTTATATTCCAAAACATAGCCTAAGACTTAAATACTAAGGCCCTGATGTATTCATTAATACCATCATGACCTTAGTCTTAACACCTTAAGCCTAAGTTTTTATTGTCTCCACGGTCCTAAAATTAACTTCCTCAAGTTTTTTAGGATCTTACATTTATCAATTTATTATGGGATTTGATCCAATGATGTGAGGATAACCCAAACTTTGGCTTAAATATCCTACATCCTAGATAATCCAATGATCCACACTTATTCACAAGGACCCAATCAGATGGACCAAAGCATAATTGAAAATTCAAAAGGATACAAAGAGCCTGAAAGATAGACATGTGACACCTTTAAATATGTAGACTAAAAGTAAAAGGAGTCCACTTGACATGAAAACTAATTAAAATCAAGTATCTAAATCAAGATCACATGACTGTCACTTTATTATGGCATTTGATCTACCAAAATGAATGAACACCAAGACCTTGGGAAGCCTTGCAAAAATGCTGAGTGGGATCCTTACACTTTACCCTAAATATTTTAATGAACTTAAAATTTGTGTTCATGTAACCATAATTTAAACACCCAAAAGGACTAACTTGACACCCACACAATCGTCAACTTTAAGTCCATGAAAATGAAAGTTTAACTAGTTTAAACTTGACGTCCATGCAATCATCAATAGATTCCCATGAAGATGTATCTGACGCCCATGAGACCATCAATTTAAAATTGATGAAAATTTCTTACTAAGTGTTCAAATAACATCCTAAAACCCTATTTTTAACTCTAAAGTGGCTCACCAAGCTGAGGGAAATGCTCAAAATATGCCCAAAATGGAAGGCCTCAATTTCTAGAACACAAATATATACAAGAAATATACCTATCCTAAGTCTATGCTTTAAAGATCCACATTAAATTTTTCATAATGTACATTAAAAAATAGACTTAACCTATGTAAAATTCATATTATCATTTGATGTTGAACATATTTCAAACATGGTTTGTGACACGTCATAAGTATTTAAATGTAATGTTTTCATTATGTTTGTTAAACATAACACATATATTAACCTAGAGTGCTTATACCTTGACCCATTTTTAAATCATAACTTAGGCTTAAATTCCTTAGCTTAAGGTTTTTCCCATGCTAAATAAACATAAAAAAATTCTTAGCCTAAGAGACATAATCCTAAGTCATGACTTTTAAAATCATACTAATTTAACGTTTGAGCATTTTCATAGATCAATGATATGTGCTTTGTCGCTAGATTTGATCCAGTGGCACAAATGTACTCAAAGACTTTTAAAAAAAAACCCTAAAAACATGTACACCCACCATGTGGCAAATAATTATTAGACAAAGGATTGGCATAATATTTGGAACATGGGGAAGATGCGTAAGCATGATAAGTGTCATGACCATAAGGCCTAAAACCTAGGAACCAATTAAAATACAAGGACCTAGATATGATAAATGACTTGTACTAATCTAGGTTTTTTATCCTAAAACATGAAATAAAGAAAGTATTTTAAATACTAATGGCTAGTGTTCAAATGGTATTTATGAAAAATACCATGAAAGATCTAAACTAGTGCCACATAAGCTCCACATAAGTAGAAAAGGACAAAACTAAAGTTCTTATGGACTCAAAAAAAAAAGTATAAATGTAGGGGTCTAAATCAAATCTAGAACATATATAAGACAAATATTGGATACCTTCTACCATTAAATCTCCATAACCCTAAACCTTGCATAAAAGGCAACCCAATCGGGCTCAATTTTCTTGACCAAAGTAAGCTCAATTGTGTTCCCAATTGTAAGAGAGATCCCATGGAAATCATCTATATTTCAATGTGAGCATGGAAAAGACAAGGATCATGGTAGTTTATATACAAAAATTAAAAGAAGAGGCCAAGCTCTATTTAATGATAGATAGTGAGGGTCAGGTATTCAAGGATATAGAACTGGACCTCACCGTATTAAACATACATAACATCAGGAATTAGTCCAAGCTCTTCTTCATGGTATAATAATTATAACCCATCTAAAAGGAAGAGTAGAGAAATACCACCACCAATAGATGAAACTATGACCTAATTACAATCTAGATGGATGGCCTCCATCATGCCATAACAAAACTAGAGGTATTGAACTACATTGATGTCCTTGCATTCTTGTTGATTGTAGGATTGATGGTGAATAGATTATTGGAGAGGGTAACTCAAAATAGGTAGCATAAATTTCCCTTGTTACTTTCAAAAATTACTATAAGCTCCCTCTTCCCCATGTGGACCTTCCCAAGATGAGGGAATGGACCAATAACCATGAGCTATATTTCATCCTTAGACCCTGGCTAAACCAAGGACCTCACATCTTTAGAAACCTTGATGGAAAAATCCCTATCATCCAATTCAGATAATGTATTAGGGTAATGATGACCTTATTAATTAGATATTTTTATGCCCTTTTGACCACTTATGTGAATAAGGTTTAGGTGTCATATGTACACTTCTTAGTGGAATAAAAACTTACCCCTCCAATAGGAGATTTGATCAACATCTTCCCTACTAAGAAATTCATCACCATCAAGAGAAATATATATAAGAAATTTTTCATGATGTCTTATCTACTTGATTCCCTTATTACTTCAGTCACCTTCCTTGGTATTAAGAATTGGTCACCAGAAGGTAGGAAAACCATCTCACACCACCAATCCAAGATGCACATCTTCAAGTATAGGAATCACATGTAGTTTATCTATGACTACATTTTCCCAGCAATCATTGAGGCCATCACAGGTGTTCCCATTCCTAGGATTCACCCCCTCATCAAAAAGTGTGTGGAGATGATTGGGGACATATGGTATAATCCTAATTACACAGTCATTAGGATAGAAGGACTTATGTCCCATCCTTATAGAGTACTAGTGCATGTCATGAACAAACCTGCTAAGTAGGATATTTCCTCCTAACTCATCCTTGGTATTGATAAGGCTTACAAGGAAAAGAGGAAATGTTTTCTTCACCCCTTCCCATTGGATATTGGGAAAATCATAATTGAAGACTAGAAGCAGGTGGAAGTTATGGTCACACGTAGGAATTCATTCAGATTTTAGCTAGATGAACTCAAAATGTGGGATCCAAAGAATAAATTAAGACAACATCTAAAGGACAAAAAACTTAAGCTTGAGTATGTACACAAACTAGGTGTCCATGACACCATATACATCAGAGCTAAGAACTATGAGGAAGTGTTGGATATGATCTAAGGCCAAAACATCAAGCTAGAATATATATTGGTTAGGGATAACAAGACATCTAGGGAAATATGGAAAATTCACCCTTTGTAATACCATTTACTACAGAGGCCATTTGGGATAGCTCATGAACAACCTTAGCTAGAGAAACCATAGCAATCCCAACATCAGATTGAGAAAATTCAAGATGATCAAGGTAAAGGAAAATATAAGTTTAAAGAGACAACTTAGATTAAATACTTGGAGAAGGACCCTTACCTTCAACAATGCAACATAGACCACCTTCTCTAGTCCAATACACTAACATGATAGCCTTAGAACTAGAAAAGACACTTGACAGTACCCTCAAGGAACTTATATAGTCCTATGTCTTAGGTGCAGAGGAGGACCCCTCAGGGTAAACAATAAGAAAAAAACTAATTCCCATGGCACCTCAAGAGAAGAGGAAGGTATAATTGGCCTTGGTCCTAGTAGAACCAAGGAAGAAACCTAGATTTGCCTTCACTTATCCCATTAGTGAAGTTAACTCTTTAGTGATAAATTTCCAACTCATGGACCAGTCATTCCTGACTAGTTCATCTATTAATTTTTTTAAAAGATCCCATCTCTCTCCAAATTTTAGGCCATGATAAGGGTTGGTGTGTATGTGCATGATGACATTAAGCCTTGGATGAAGACTATAATGAAGTAGCAAGAAGAGAGGATAATTATGGTCGCATAAGGACCAAAAGGATGAAATATGGATGCTCTGTGGACCTCTAGTAGCTTAGGTATAGAGGTCCTTAAGCCTCTAAAATTCAAGAAGCCAAATACAAAAGTGTACTTTAATCTTGAGATAGCATGCGTAGAGAGAATAACTAGGAAAACTATGGTTGGGATAGAAGAATTCAATTTTTAAAAGGTGGAGCCATTTATAGAATTAACTCCTATGGGAGGTTATCAACTTGGTGAAGCTACCATCTATGTAGAAGATGTGGAAATATTGATAGAGGCACAATCATATCAAGCTAAGGCTAGAATCTAGGGTCTAAAATAAAGGATCCAAAATTTAGAAAGAGAAAAGGAGAATTTATAAACACAGGCTATCTTATCAGTCTAAGAGGCCATGACAAAAATGTTGGACAAATCATTTTATGACATTTTTAAGGAATTAAAGTCAATTAAAATGAGGTAGAGTGAATTATAGGATGAAGATACATTAGCCAAAGACATGGTCACCCAATGGTAGGCCTTAGAGGATAAGATTGCTTAACTCCTCAACATTCAATCAAAGAAGTAGATCTCAAACTTTAGAACCATAAGTATGGGACACCTAGGCACAATATTGGATATTTTTATTGATAAGGTTCAAAGCTTGAGTACCTAGCATACCAAGGTAAAGAGGCTTCTAAAAGATGACAAATGGATCATTAGTAGAGTTGAACAACTTCTTTAGACCATGCATGTCAATCTTGTGCAACCTACTACCCTTGGCCTCATTAGTGATGAAGAGTTCAAGCATAGGGCCACTTTGGTGACTCAATAAATCCTAGGGAAAAGAAAATGCCAATGTGGCTAGGATAACAATAAGATCTTGGATATGATCTTCAATGTAGGTGAGAGGATCAATGAAGCTAGAAGTATCAAGGAGGCCTTGGCTATAAATTACCAAGAGAAGGAGTGCATAATGAAGCCTAATGTGGATCTTGATCAAGTTGATGAACAACATGAGAGGACTATAAGAATCCTTTGACAACAAATAAGGGCCCCACCAGCAAGTTAGAGTAATATTCTATTCTAATAAAAATTAGGTAGCATTTTATAATAGAATATTCATTTATAAATGAATATGCTAGTTTGTTATCATATTTGTCTCTATGTTAGCATGATTTGGGAAATCACATGTATTATAGATCTTGTAAGGATAGTTTCCCTTACCTTTGTATACCTTTATTTTGTAATTGAGTAGTATACTATTTATTCTTCCTATAAAGAGATGCATCACCATTTTAAAAAGGGAGATATTTTTGATCAACTTTGTATACTTGAAGATATTAATATAATCAAATAATTCTACAAATATTGTCCATTTTTATGTGTTAGTTTCTAATGTAGGTTTTCTCTCAATTGTTAGTAGAGGTCTTGAATTTGAATAGTGTATTTGAATTATGAATAACATTCTTTAATCATAGGGTTTTTGATTTGTGCCTATGCTAGATTAGTTGAAAGTTATTAGGTTCTACTTCATTTCATTTTTCTCCATATTCAGATGTGCAATGGCTATTTAATTATAGTGTTAAATACCTAAAGTAGACCTAGTTCTTACTTGTGATTCTTAAACATTTTCCTCTAAAGTTTGCCTGATATATAGTGATATTTGAGCTTAGGATATGTTGCATTATATATTTGTTAAATTTGTATTTTGTTTTCATTAATAATTTTTTATTATATTCATGACTAAAATTGGCAATCACATATTTCTTTTTTTCCCCACCCTTCTCTTTGCTCTTCTTTTACACCATGATCACTTTAGTTTTAGCCATGTTATAAATATCCATTTAGATTAGTTTTTAGCTTAAATTATGAACATAGTTCACTAAGTATCAATAGGGAATCATAAATAATTGGACAAGGTGGATCCCAACCACCAAAATTATTTAAATATTATGGAACAATTATCTTACTCTGCTATTATTTCACCATAGGCAACCAAATTGTCAAAACCTACAACTCATGCTCTAGATTTATTAAATTTTAAAATGAGAAGTGTTATTTAAACACTAAGGGCACCCATGGTATATTTAGAATAATAAACACATCCTTTCTCTACAAAAATTTGAATGACAAATTTACAATCAAAATAGATCATTGAAATGTCACAAAATAGAGAAATGACCATCATTATTGAAGTTGAATAATTGAAATCTACAAATAGGATTACAAATAAAAATCATAAAAATATATTAATCTTAGAAAAATTTAGATAATTATTACTAAATGATAAATAAAACTAGATATACCTATGTTGTAAAAGCAATTACTCAATTGTTAGATAAAGTACCATTGGGTCTATCTGTAAAAGTTGTATTATCTAATAGAAATCATAAATAAAGATGAGATAAATGATTGACTTCAAAGAATAATCAAGTCTTCAATACCTATTTTGATTCTATCTTAAAATGAGTCCTTGATCTTTTATAATACCTTTAACTCAGTTGTAATATAAGTTATAACTAACTTTAGTTCGTTATTAGTTATTATTAACTAATTGAATTTTTAAAAAGTTAATTAATTATATTATAATTGGTTTAAGACAAATTTTAATTAAGACTGAAAAAGTCTTAATTGATCAAGATATTTAAAATATAGATCAGAAGCACTTAATCTAAATGGGTGGGGATCCATATTAATTAATAATAGAATAGAATACATATCAATCATAAAATAAATAATTCAGAAATTGATAAATTATATTCATATTAAGCCATAATGAATATTAATTAATTTAAACATATATAATTATGTTAGAACTCCAAAATTCTTGTATTTACCAAAATATCAAAATTTATCAAGGTCTGAAAATCAAAGTGTCAAACTAAAATATCAATTTCTACCATGAAAAAGTTGAACACTTAAATATAGTTTATCCTTTGGATGACAAATAATCATCTAAATCTAACAACACTTCAATCACTTGTTGATCTTGTTTATGAATACAAATATTTTATTCAATCTTAGTAGCAAGAAATTGTACCAATTAAGTTCTTGAATTAGTCGTGTTGTCATCAATCTCTAGCTTAATTCTTTTCAACAATCTGATTTCCCTTGGTGTTTCTAGCTTAGACTCATCTCTCTTTTCTTTCATCCTATTTTGAGTAGTGTGAGATGAAATATATATGGTTTTCTTTCTACTAGCATAACCCAAAATCCCCAAATCTAATCTCTCATACCTTAAGAAAGGATCACTATGGGCACTAAATAGATTCAACTTTTTATATTTTGCAACATGATCTACATGAGAATGGGAAGGTGCATCAGAAGGAATGGCCATCTTCCTAAGACATTTAGCATGGGTTGTTTATACTTCAAGCTATGTGGATTGTTTTATAGGAAAAGGATCATCAATTAGTTCACCTCTAAAATGAGGGGGTTGAAGTGGAAAAAATCAAAGATCATGCTCTAAATGGTGAGATGAACTTATTTGAGAAGATGTATAGGTTTTAAACCTATGGCCATGGAAACATATAACATTTATAACCCCTATTGGCTAGATTAATAGGCAAATTACTCAAAATATCCCAAAATTTAAGATCATAAGCATCAAAATAAATGGACATTCTTGTCTCTCTATGAAATCTAGGGCCAAAATGCCTCACATGAAATCCACCCTTATGAAAACCTCTACTAAAATTTGACTAATTAACATTATTATTGGAATTTTGACCCCATCCTCTATTATCATTACTTCTTGTTGGCTAGTCCCACCTAGACATAATGGAAAATTTGACACATAACAACAACAACCTAAGATTAGGAGTCAAGTGTCTAAGAAACAAAATGTAAATTGTAATAATCCAACAAATGAAACTAAAGCTACATTATGATTGAAATATATCACACTATATCTAATTCCAAATCTATTTTAAACCTCATAAATTAAATATACTATTTTGATATCAACTTCAAAATATCAAAGAATTTTAATCTCAATATCCATCTTCAAATAAAATCTTAAATCTTCAATATTCAGATTAAAATTCAAATAAAATCCCATGTATTTCAAACTAGCTTTTGCATCGATTCAAAATTATCCACATACATTTATAAAGATTGTTGTTATTATCATTTTCAACATAGCCAACTCATTCAATTCAGATTTCACATAATGATTCCAATTTCCAATACCATCAATCACATTTTTTATACTAAAACTAGACATCTGGAAACAAAATTTTTAGCAACATGTTTAAACCAAACTAAGACCAAATTATATATAGGAATCTAAAAACCATGATATTTTCAAACCATAAACTTATGAATCAAAATCTCACAATATATCATCAACATTTGATGTACCAAAAGCCTATATTTATTTTAATGCAAATCATTTCATGCATGTATAACATACATAACTTAATAAACTTTTACATATGTTTCAATAACCTTAACATATGATTTGAAAAAATAAATAATCATATATGTAACTAAAATTGCAAGTAATAAATTTCTTCAATATTTTTTGAGGTCCATACCATCACTATTTCTAGACTCATTCATATGTTTATCTAGGAAGTACTTAATTATTTTTCATAAATATAAAACCTAGGTCTAATATCAATTTCAAATAGAAGATATTTGCATACCCATTTTTCCAACAACACTCTAAAAACCAAAATAAACAATTCTATGCATGGTGACAACTGAGAAAGAAATTGAAAACTTTCCAATATTTCTAAAAATCTATGTAGGATTGTCATCACTTCAACCCGTGGAAGATAAATATTTAGAAACTCAAGAAAAAAAATAGGTCCTTAAAAACATCTACATGTTGGAGAGTTTACCCAAAATATGCAAGTGATCCCTCATACTGAGATTGAAAAACATGCACCATTGTCACAACTAAATATTCTATGAAATAATTTTTTGAAAGAGTCATTTTAAAATATACAAAACATATGCCTTCTATTTCAACATTAAACTATACTAGAGGTTATCATTCATTTATATCTTGGAAAGGATTTAGATTTACATGCACAAAATCATATTATTTCATGCATAGAAAAATAATATCCCCAAAAATTCAAAGAAACCAATTTAACCTTCCAAAAATCTTACACGTAGATAAACTTGTATATTTTCCACATTATTATTCACCTTTCACCATTAAAACCATAAAATAATTACCGAGAGATTTCATTCACATACATATAATCTCAACATACCTATTTTTTCACTAAACTTATAATTTCCTCACAAATAGCTCTATGTTTCTAAAGAAACTAGCAAGAACTTGTAAAACCATACCTGGTGTCAATTTCACAAAAATATCCTAACTATCATCCTCCAAAATCTCCACATGATCCCAAAGAGCTAAAGCTTCACTCCTATAGAAGAGCTTGTGAAAATCACCAAAGATTAATAAAAATAAAACTTATATTTGCCAACCTTCTATCGTAACCATTTAATTGATGTGTTACTCTTCCATTGGCTCAAACTTATTATTGTGTACTTTAGCAACACCACTAAATTATTTATCAATCTAATCAAACATAGCAATGACTATCCTTCACACTAATTTATTTGCTAAGTTATATCATTTGAGGTGATTAGTTAGTCATTAATTTCAATATACCACCAAATCCTCATCTCAATCTCGAAGCATCGAGACTATGATTTTTCATTTAACATCTGTGCCAACTCATGTTCCATAATTAATTGAAATGTTAGCTAGTCTCCAAGTCAAATAAATGAAAATGCATTGAAAATGTTTCATGATTAACATTAGGGACCATGACACTTAGTGAATTAGGATACGATGAACATTACACAATACAACTACCCATTTCCTATCCTTGTAATTATAAATTATGCCATGAATGCTAAGATAGGATTTAAAAGTATTTCAAAGGCTTGTAGTATATGATCAAGACATACACTTAAAGTTTAAAACCTTTGAAAATCTAGGTCATAGAAATATATCTTCTATATTTTTCAAAAATTATATTGTATACTTTAAAAAATTGATAGAATCTTGTACGGATAAAACTGAAAACGTAAAATAGACCTTCCAAAGCTATTATGTGAACCATAAATCATGTCATTAAGTAGTCAAATCACTAGATGACCCAAAAAAGCAATATTTTAGGATAGGTGGAGTAAAATGACAACATTTCAAAATTGATTCAAACATAATAAAATTTCAAATATCCATCATGTTATCAATAATTAATTAAACTAAGCCATAAATCAAAATTACATCTCTAGAAAATTATTTCAAATACATTAACCTTAAAATGCAATGTTCTTTCAAAATGTTGAAACACCATTATCTATTCTGAACCAAGAATAAAATAAAATATGAATATCAAAGCAACATCATAAATCAACTAAAGTAATGGAAAATTGAAAGTCCATTGATCAACTAAAACTGTCAAATTTGAACTGATTCTGAATATCAGAACAACTGACCACATTATAACTATATATGCATATATTTTTGATTTATCCACCATGATTTTATAAACCACTTATAATATAAATAAAATTCTATCAATTAATCATTACTATTTCACAATAAAAAATGCATCCAAAAATACTATCAATCAATAGGGTCAGTGACATAGTTTTAAGCTTCATGACAAGTTAATCTCTATTATAGCAAGTATACATTTTTAAAAATTTATGGGTGTATAAAATAGGCATAATAGAGTATTTTAGGCACCATGGTATTTAGATTCTCCTTCCTAGTGGCTAGAAATAAGTTATATCTTGTATTAGATATCTATATCACCCATGTTTGGTCTTTCCAGATCCATATAAAGGAGAAATAAATAAATCCAAAATAATTACAACAATAATGTCAAAATGCAATTAACAACTTAAAATTTAAGACACACCAAAGTACATAATCTTTATTTGTCACATCTCCTACTTTAGTTGAAGATCAAACTCAATAATTGGCCTTATGATAGAGATGAGGTCTATTAGGATGTGGAAGGCTAGTAGACTAGGATAGGAGTTTTTATTATTTCATCTTCTATTTTCCTATATTCTGGTTCCAACTACTTTTTCACACAAGTATCCAATATTCACAATCGACCAATGGCTCTGTAAGGGATCCTAAGGAGTGAGGAACACATTGTGGGAATGTATGATCCTTTTTATATATATAACCTTTGGGATGATCTAATTACTTCACTAGATAATAAAATTATGTGCTTGTTATGTGGTGTTCCCTAGGTCCTTGATGTTAAAAAATCTTACCCTTTCCCACTCAAATAGAGTGTCTCATCTCCACTAAGGATTTATATATCACCTATTTATCACCTCATGTCCTTACACTTTCATCATATTTTCCTCAATGTAATGAACTTACCTATATAATTCACACAAATATAATAATATATCATATGAATATGAGTATAATAATCAAATAAAAAAATATAATTGATGAAATAGATAAATACTTAATAAATTGGACTGAGCAACTTTGAAGGGAAACCTCTAAAATAATGCAATAAGAATAGAATTCACAATATGACGATCAAAGACTAACCACTACCTCATATATATACTCTACTTATGCCATGGTTATTCAATAGTCTTAACCTAAAATAAATATAAAAATCATATATAAATGTGATAAGATAGTATGAAAGGTTATGTACACCACAAGTTGACCACACATATCCCTAGGCATGATATAGGTTAAGGGAGTAGCATTTCCCTCTCATTAAAAGTAATATTTATCTCAA
The DNA here is from genome assembly GCA_037957365.1 of Torreya grandis. Taxonomy (NCBI): domain Eukaryota; kingdom Viridiplantae; phylum Streptophyta; class Pinopsida; order Cupressales; family Taxaceae; genus Torreya; species Torreya grandis. The sequence goes on from JARHVA010000088.1 coordinate 4,414,095, forward strand.
TGTTGAACAACTCTATATGTTAATATATAAAAACTTCATCCTCCCATGTTATATCATCATAGTTGAGATTATTTCACTTGATCAAGTAATCCTTAATCTCTCTTGATCTTAGTGTTTTTGTGTGTATAGGATATCCTCAAGTTCTATAATTAATCAAAGTTCTTCATCCAGTTCTAGTAACTCAGTATAAGAATAAAATCTCTATTTAATTACCTTATCTAGGAAATATACATGAAATAAAGGATGTATGCAAGTGGATTGGGGTAGTTGTAACTTGTATACAACACTACCAAATTTTTATAGGATCTTATAAGGGCCATAACACTTAGGAAAAAGTTTTTTATCCTTTTTATAATACTTCAGAGACCTGATTATATGGTTTTAAGTGCACAAAGAACCAATCACCATATAAAAATTTATTTTAATATAATTTTTATTTGATTTATTCTTCATTATATTATGTGTCATTTTTAAATTCTCTCTTAAACTAGCTAGTAGCTCATGTTGATGTTGAATGTGTTATTCAATAGCTCAAACATTGGGCTTCACCCATAAGGATGAAGTTAACAATGGGGGTTGATAATATTAAATTGACACAAATGAAAACATTCTATAATAGGAATGGAAGGAAGTGTTATATCATCATTATGCTAGTGGCAGCCAATGGACCCATAGTTCTTGTTTATCTACTGAAAAATAATGGATTACCCTTCTAGGAATTTGTTGACTGCCTCTATTTACCATAATATTGAAGATAATATAATGATATATTATAAAATTAAGTTCCCAAATATAAGAATAAATAAAAAAATTACTAATAAATATGGGAGCATGATCACTTACAATGATCTTGGGAGTACCATGTAACTTTTGAACGATACGTAGAAAAGTAGTAGCTATTGTACTAGTTAAAAATAGTTGTGACAAGGAGAAAAAATGAGTATATTTTATTATCCTATACACAAATACCATGATGAAATTTTTCCTTTTATACCTTGGAAACCCTATAATGAAATCCATAGAGACCTCTTACCATATCTATGTAAGAATGGATAAAGGTTGCATAAGCCCAGGTGTCTTAATTACATCATCTTTGTTTTGTTGACACACCATGCATTGAACCAAAAATTTATATATATACCTCTTGATTCCTTCCCAAAATATTTATTTATTGATTGTATGATAGGTTTTTTAAAATATAGAGTACTCGCTATTAGAGATGCATGAAGCTCCTTAAGTAACATGTGCTTGAGGATATAATTATTACATAGGTATAAGTGATATTTATACCATATTGAATTCCATTTTCACTTAAATTTGGTAGAGGAATTAGAACCATGCTAGTTATTTTGAATCAAAACCTTCATATCCATATCATTCTCTTATTTTCATCATGCCTCTTCCAACTAATCTTCCTACCAAATGGTTATTACACATAATAATGCCCCTATGGATTCATCCCTCTTAGATAATAAATCTACATTAACATTATCTTTTCCTTTATTATATATTATTTCAAAGTCATATCCCAAAATTTTAATCACCCATTTTTGTTGTTGTTCTTTTGATAATTATTTCTCTAGACAATATTTTATACGATCATGATCAATCTTTACCTTAAAGTGTCTACCCATCAGATAAAGTCTCCATTGGTTGAGTACATGAATAATATCCATCTCTTTCTCATAAATTATGTTTATCCTATCTTTACCCTTGAGTTGATGATTCTTAAATAAAATGGGTATTCCTTCCTACATGATTATTTCCACCATGCCATAATCTCATGCATCACATTTAACAACAAAAGTATTAGAAAAAATAGGGGTAGACAAAATTAGAGTGGTGCACATAGCCTCCTTAAAATTACCAAAGTCCTTGGTGGTTATATAATTCCAATGGAAATATCATTTTTTCAATAAGGTTTTGAATGATGCCGCTATGTTTCCATAATTTCTCACAAATCTACAATAGTAACCTGTTAACATCGAAAAACCCTTGAGATTCTTTAGAATTTTTGGCACATACCATTCCATCATAGCTTTGATATTTTGAGGATAAAATTTAAATCCTTAATTTGAAACAATATGACTCAAGTATTCCACCTCTCAATCTCCAAAATCACATTCTGAAGGTTTTGTATAAAGTTGGTGTTGTTCCAAAATAATAGTACTTATTTCACATATTCACAATTTTTATTGTACATTAGGATGTCATAAAAGACATAAATAAAAATTTACTCAAAAAGACCTTAAAATAACATGACCATAAACTCATAATGGACTTTATGAGTTATGAATTCAATTCTAGGATTATACTCATCTTATCTAAATTTGATGGAACTCAAAATGAAAATTTAGTTTTTTAAAATAAATAAAAGCATGTAATTCATCGAACAAATCATAAATTATACATAACTTAAATTTTATGATGTACTTGTTGAGTTATCAATAGTCTGGGCACATCCTCCAAGTGTCATATTTCTTATACACCATGACCATTGGGTATGAATATTCACTTTGGTTATGTCTGATAATATCCACCTCTAGCATCTCAAGATCCATATTTTCAATTTCACCCTTCAATGCTTATGTATACCTATATAGTTGCATGTTTGGTGGTTGATTACCCATAATAATTTGAATTCCATTATCATGTCTTGTAATTTATGGTAGTCCTTTTATCATGGTAGCAAAAATATATAGGTATTCTTTAATAATAATATCTAGATCAATATGTGTAGATGCCTTTTTTGGTAGAACTTATATAGAAAAAAACCATGTTACAAATCATTCAACCCCATTTTTTAGAATTTTCATCATGTGATGTGAACTAAAAAATTATGGATAGTTTCCACATAATCCATGTAGTTAAAATATCCTACCTTTAAAATGAAAGCACATTGACAATTCCTATAAATTCATCTTTATTGTGCCCAAGGTTGTAATAAATTGTACTCCAAAAACTTCCCCAATCATGGGAGTAAAAAACAATAGAGAATCAAGTTTTTAGTCTCCAATAACAATCTTAATAATATGTAATTTTCTAGAATAATTGACTATGCCACCATCTAAAATCATGACCTAAAATTATAGAGCTGCATAAATGAAATAGTTCAAATTAGAAGTTAACTTAATGTTGAGGAATTTATGTGTAATCTTGGAGTCAATAAACAATGTCACCTCTTTTTTTTTTTTTGATGTATCCCACAAAATTAATGGTTTGAGGCATGCCAATACCCAATATTATAGGACATGAGATATTGGGTTGGGAGTCTACAAATTCCTCCTTTGTCTCTTCTTCACCCTCACTTGAGGTTGCATCATTTTATTCATCTTAATTGTATCTTTCACTTTATAATAGATTTTTCTCGACACATTTATTCCATTTTCTCAAACTGATATCACAAATGAAACATAACCTTTTTTAATGATTGTCTTCAATTTTTTGAGGGCTTAATATTTTATTCTAAGGAAATAAATGTGTTTGGGAATTAACTTCTCAGCTAGTAGTGAAATCCCTTCATTTAACCATATCTCTTTCTTATATATTGTGTTGAATACATGAATTAAAATATTGAAGTTGGATTAAACATGTGAACATCAAGCTGGATGTTATCCTTGACCCCACCTAAGAATAGGTTATTCATGTTTTCTTCATTGATGTCATCCACACATAAGGACAAATTCTAAAATTGTTGAATATAATCCTTGATAGACCATGTTTGTCAAAATGTTTACAAATTACTAAAGTAATTTTATAGAAATTCCATGAAGACCTTTTTTGCACATGGGTTATGATGCAAATAAAATAAATTTTCCATTTGATTAATATGAGTAGATCCTTACCATAAAATCTATGAACTATCACTTTTTCATCATGTTCTTCAAACCAACATTGGAGTTTTGATGTTGTCATTAGGATGACTTGAATGGAATGGTAGAGGATTACTTAGCTTAATATAATCCAAAAATAGTGGTCAATTTCCCATTCATAGTTAAAAACTAAGACTTCACATAATTTATATCCTTTGTTACCATGATGATGTCCCATTTTACCATTTTGAGATCATATTTATTCACCATGTTTTTCACATCTAATTAATGTTGGTGGACCATCCCAGAAACTAGTGGATCTAATGTTTCATATTCCATGTCATATTTATGAAGCATTTTTTGAGTGGATTTCACTTTCTCATGGCCACAAGTGCTTGTACCAACCATGCACAAACCCTAAGTTTTAGGATTGAGGGACCAAAAAACATGTATTAGTTGACTATATTATTGTGATAGTCTCCCCAAGATGAATCTAATAACTATTAATTTCACAAGGGTGGAAAACAAATTTCTAGATTTTTTTTGAAAAGAATTACTTCAAAAAATGCTAGAGAAATGAAAATTTTAAATTCTTCTCAGATCACAAGTTATGTTTTTTTAATCCTTTAGCTCTCAAGATAACAATTGCACCATATCCTAAAAACCTATTATTGATGCTGGAAAGTGCACCCTGTTGGCAGGAAAATGGATTCCTGCCCTCTCCCCGCAACATGGAAACTCCTCTCTCACCTGTGGGATGGTGAAGTAGGAGAGGAGAGTCTCTAGGTATGGGCTAGTTCCCTCTGATGTATCTTGTTTGTTTCAGGTAGTGCAAAAATATAGATATATAGATATACTGGGGGGATGAAAAGAGAGAGAGAAAATGCATGAAAACAAATGGCCTACTCTAAAAGAGGTGATACACCAAAAATGAAAGTGACCTTCCCACATCCACACTCAGGACCAAACAAAACATACATACACTCAAATTTGGTAGAAAAGACTAGGTCTCTGGGATGACAGGGAGGTTCTTATGGAAATCACAGGAAAAGGGACTCACCAAGGTGCTGAGAAATACACACTGTAAGTGACCTCACCTATTCTATACCTCCAAAATAGAACTCTACTCCTGGCAGCAGTAGACAGTGGCACTTTGTAGATCACAGGTTTGCTGGTGTTGAACCTGTGAGAGCATCAAGAAATAATGACTGGACACAGATTAAAATTTAAGGCATACTCTACACAATCCATCCAAATAGAGGTAAAAACTATCTTTTATTGATTCAGGTGGAAAATTTTGAGAGCAGTGCTCTTTACAAAAGTGTGAGAAGATGTTTTGATAAATGACCAAGTTAGTGTATTTATATGGGAAGAGCCAAGAGGAGTCTCATTGGGAAGAGTGAAAAAAAAATATAGCTGATGTCAGAAATCTGACAAGACCATGCTTGTTGCCTCATTTTGTGTGCTAGTCCTCTCCTTCAGCGGCTGGGCGGGCTTTTTCCTGTGCTCTGCAAGGGTTTTTTTTACCACCTACTGTTGTCAGCAGTAAATTTGCCACCCGCTATCATGGACTTCACACGGGACTTATGCTGACGTTGGCTGATAATCTACCGACCGCGGTAGTTTTGCCGATGTCGGTCGAGTATGCTGTTGACCGCAGCATTTTTGTCGATGTCGGTCGATGTTAACAGCCTTTTTTTCTCCACCAATTGCTTCACGTGGCAATTTTTCCACCCTCTGCATGTGTGTAGGTGGTCTCTTTTTACCCGCCCGTGTTGTGGGCAGCAATTTTATCACCCTCTACATTTTGTTTGCCCTTCTTTTTTGTCTTAGTGTTAAATGCCCCAGCGCTTTTCCTCTCTTCTTTTGTGAATGTTTGAAGACTCTGCCTTTTGCTATCGTGATTGCCAACAAATGAGGCCAATGAGCCAATGCTTTGAAACATAACTGTTGAACCCTGAAGGTGGACCTTGCAACCCAAAATGACTAGCCATGCAAAGTAGGTGTAGGAGGTGACCAAGATTTTACCTGAGGGACAAAATTGGGTCAACAAATTAGTGACTCACAGGGTAAGCGTGCCTGCTATGATTAGAACCTTGTTGCCTTTGAATATCCATTGGATGCAGAGTTGGATGGTAACTTTGAAGAGAGTTCATAATAGCTTTGATAATTCCAGAATCAAATACATAGAATTTACCCCCAAACGAAGGAAAACACACAAGGCTAAAAAACAACTAACTGTGTAAACTGCACTTAGGGAAAGCGGGAGAAAAACAACTGAAAGCAAACTATTATATATAGCTAACTAGGAATGTTCGCCTCCCTCCTGGATCGAAAGGAAAATTTATTAAGTCCCCTTCTTGGTGAGAAGACTTACGATGATAGAGGAGTAGCTAAAAGAAAAAGAGAGATGGTGACCTGCTCTTCTTGCCTGTCACCTAGGTTGGCTGGAAATCAAGGAGATCAAAATCAAACATGTCTCTAATATATACGTATTCTGATTGTCCCTGGAGGCTTGTTAAATGCTGGTCCCTGATATTGGTGCTCATCACCAAGAGATCAATTACGGTTGGCTCATCACTGTAAGCCTTTTGATCTGCACAATTCTTCTACAATGTATCATGGTCTGACCCATTCCCTTCTACCTTGCTAAAAACTTTATCAGACTCGTCCTCTATTTCCTCTTTCCTGATCAGGCTCTCTAGATTTTTAATAATATTCTCCTGATCCTCCTCTAACTCAGGTTCTTCAATGTAGTCGATCTCATCAAAATAGCAAGGAAGTTCATCAAACAGAGGAGGAGAGAGCTTACCATGCATTTGCTCCTCTTCAAATTGCTGGAACATCTGCATATACGTAAGGCTTGCATCTTCTCCACTACTGATAAGGTCTTCACAAGGAGTATCAATGATAATTTATTCTTTATTGTCGCTCATAATAGCCTCTTGAAGACTTGCAGATTGGATCTTTTGTTCCTCTCCTGCCTCTTGCAAAACAAGTTCTTCCTCGAGAAGGGGTGAAGTGGAGAAAGCAGGTGGAAGAGGGAACGGTCCTTGAGCTAAAATTGAATGATTCGCCTCTCTCCACTTAATCAGCACTTCATCCATATCAGGCATGACCTGATAACTCTCTTGGAAATGTGTAGGTGGGGTGTGTTTAGGCATGGAATGTGCTGTTTGGTCTGAACCATCCACCACACATTGGTTGAGGAATTTCTCTCTGAATTCCAAATCTGCTATTTTCCTATTCAGATCCTCTTGTAAAAGCTTTTCTTGGAAGCTGTCAGTATCATCATAGGCATGCATAGCTTCATCTTCTTCAAGGTTTTGAGAAAAAACTTGCTTTTCTTCTTCTACTTTGTTGCCCCATGATTCCACTGTCTTCCCCCAATTCAGGATCTCTAAATTAAAATTCTGCCCCTGCGAATAGGCAGCAACTTTTTTCTCCACGAGGTCCTGAGGCTCCTCCACAAGGTCTGGAAATTTTAACTCTCTTTCAAGGAGAAGCTTCATCCTAGCCTCTAAATCTTCAATTTGTCTGGCTAGGTTTTCCTAAAAGAGTCTTTCTTGGAGGTCACCAGCATGATCCTCTTCAAAGCTTTGAGCTGGTCCTTGACATTCTTTCCTCCAACTTGGAATTTGCACATCATGCTGGAAAACTTGGGGAGGCTGAGGAATGCAAGGAAAACACTGTTGGTGTGTTGGAGGAGCCTCTAGAAGAGGGACGTGCTGGCTAGTACTATTCTTGATGGAAGATTCCTGATCTAAGGAGTTGAAAAGATTGATCTCCATGGGGGATTGCTCTGATGTCACTTGGTGTTGGAAAGCCAAGTGCACAGGATTGGGAGCAACTATATTTTATGAGTTGGAGTGAGCAAGTGCAATTTGATAAAATGGATTTGGTGCAAAAGAGGGGGTTTTATTTAGGGTAGGAGGGGGCACGCAAGGCTGGTTGCCTTGAAAAGATGGATTTTTCCATTTTGGTGCCTCTTCCTTCATGGATTGTACGGCCTGCGCTTGCCTAAACAAGCACTCTTCTTTATACATCAGCTCCTACTGATATTTGTACTGCTCTTCCAGCCTGTCGATTTCTTTTGTCTGCTTCTCAAATTTCAACGCCACCTCCCTTATAGTTACAGGGCAACTAGGAGAGCTACTTGAGGGGATTCTCTAAATATCTGAAGTCTGATTATGTTCATATGAAGGAAAACAAGATCCATGATTTGGTCTAAGAGAATTATACATACAAGAAATGGATGATTTTTGATGGCACCAGGCTACTTAACCTGTGGATTTACTCAGAGTCGCCAGATGCTGAAGGAAACAATTCAATCTGCTGTAACAGGACCAGCATCAATCCTGCAACCTTACTACATTAAAAAACTAGTCCCACCAAGCGTGCCAAAATTATTGATGCTGGAAAGTGCACCCAGTTGGCAGGAAAATAGATTTCTACCCTCTTCCCGCAACATGGAAACTCCTCTCTCACCTGTGGGATGGTGAAGTAGGAGAGGAGAGTCTCTAGGTATGGGCTAGTTCCCTCTGATGTATCTTGTTTGTTTTAGGCAGTGAAAAAATATAGATATATAGATATATTGGGGGGGATGAAAAGAGAGAGAGAAAATGCATGAAAACAAATGGCCTACTCTAAAAGAGGTGATACACCAAAAATGAAAGTGACCTTCCCACATCCACACTCAGGACCAAATTAAACATACATACACTCAAATTTGGTAGAAAAGACCAGGTCTCTGGAATGACAGGGAGGTTCTTATGGAAAGCACAGGAAAAAGGACTCACCAAGGTGCTGAGAAATACACACTATAAGTGACATCACCTGTTCTATGCCTCCAAAATAGAACTCTACTCCTGGTAATAGCAGACAGTGGCACTTTGTAGATCACAGGTTTGCTAGTGTTGAACCTGTGAGAGCATCAAGAAACAATGACTGGACACAGATTAACATTCAAGGCATACTCTACACAATCCATCCAAATAGAGGTAAAAACTGCCTTTTATTGATTCAGGTGGAAAATTTCGAGAGCAGTGCTCTTTACAAAAGTGTGAGAAGATGTTTTGATAAATGACCAAGTTAGTGTATTTATATGGGAAGAGCCAAGAGGAGTCTCATTGGGAGGAGTCTCACTGGGCAGGCTTTTTCCTATGCTCTGAAAGGGTTTTTTTGCCACCTGCTGTTGTGGGCGGCGAATTTGCCACCCGCTGTCATGGACTTCATGCAGGACTTATGCCAACGTCGGCTGATAATCTATCGACCGCGATAGTTTTGCCAACGTCGATCGAGTATGCTGCCAACCACGGCAGTTTTGCCGACATTGGCCGATGTTAATGGCCTTTTTTTCTCCATCAACTGCTTCACGTGGCAATTTTTCCACCCTGTGCATGTGTGTAGGCAGTCTCTTTTTACCCGGCCGTGTTGTGGGTGGCAATTTTGCCACCCTCTGCATTTTGTCTGCCCTTCTTTTTTGCCTTAGTGTTAAATGCCCTAGCTCTTTTCCTCTCTTCTTTTGTGAACGTTTGAAGACTCTGCCTTTTGCTATCATGATCGCCAACAAATGAGGCCGATGAGCCAATGCTTTGAAATAGAACTGTTGAACCCTGAAGGTGGACCTTGCAACCCAAAATGACTGGCCATGCAAAGCAGGTGTAGGAGGTGACCGGGATTTTGCCTGAGGGACAAAATTGGGTCAACACCTATATTGTAGAAACTTACCCAAATAAACACTTTAATATTACTTGTAATGCACTTACTTAGATGTTTAATACCAATAGAATTATATATAATATAAATATGATAAAAATAATTAGATCCATCATAATAATTGACAAAAGAATAAAATACTTGATAAATATGACTGGGCCACTTCAAAAGGGAAACTTCTAAAATAATTCCTATTTAAAATATGATGATCAAATACTAACCACTACCTCATATATATACTCTACTTAGTCTATGATTATTATAGAGACCAACCCTACTAACAATATAAGAATCATACATAAATTTGTACAAGATATTATGAAAAGTTATGTAAGCCATAACTCAACCACACATATCCCTAGACACATTATAGATTAAGGGCGTAACACTTAATATCCCCTCAATGGAAATAATTTTTAACTATCACATCCCTTATTATCTACTTTTAGATTTTCCTTTTCACCATCATTTATAACACCACTTTCCCTTTTAGTTTGTGAGTTGCATTTCAAGACCTTGGTAAATACAACCAAGAGTTCCTCATAACCACAAATCACCATTTATATCCATACCTCCTTAGTCATCATATACATGTCTTTATATGGTTGTTCTTTTTTAAATAATGTTTTATAACAAATGTTGATTTCTATTTTTCACTCATAGGAGTCTTTTGATTATTTTTCCATAATTTTATTTTTTTATTTAAGTTGATTTTAATTATCCTACATCGACATTATTTACAATAATTAATGTCTTTCTTTATGTTTGATTTAATTTGACTTTACTTGTCTTACATTTTGAATGACATTTTATTTACAATCAGTTGTGTTTTTATTCATGTTTGATTAAGTTGACTTTACTTGTCTTACATGGAATGACATCATTTTTCATGCATATCCTCATTTAATTATTTTTTCTTACATTATATATTCTATCATTACTTACAATGTTTTACATATCTCATGTGATGTGTTTTTTATTTATTTTATCTTATTTTTCATCTTTTATTTGTTGATTTTTCTATCTACTTAATATTTTTTATCATTTTATTCATTTTTATTTTTGACTATGCATTTTCTCACATTTACTAGAGAATAATAAAATATACATCATATATTATATAGCATGATATTTAAAGATAAATACATGTGATAAATAAAATTAACACATACATAATATTCATAAATATAGATAACCAAACTGTGTCAAAATATCTCTCTATCTATAAATGTCTTAGTTTTCTACATAATTACATCTCGATACATCATATATATATCTAAAACATAAATGAGTAAAAAATATGCTATATACTTTTGGTCCACATTCACACTACTCACGATGAGATTCCATGTTCACAATGGATGCTCCATATCAGACATCTTGTAAATGTGTTTATAGTTACTTATATTATGATTGCATACCCTCAACCTGACCCTATAGTTGATCCACTTATGCTTATATATCCCTTACCTATCTAGCTATAGTCAAGTGAGTGACCCTATCTATGGCTAATCCATGCCATGTCATTACCTCACCTCCTCCCATCCATTCTATTATCACCACCTAAGTAGTAGCTTGGTCACATCACTGGAGCTCCTTGGTAGCCTCTCCTACCAACTAAAATTATCTAACATATGCTCTAACTACTAGTGCCTTGGGATCAGGCATCCCAAAAATATTATGTTGATGTATAACATGGTCTAAAAACTCATGATGGGTAGCCTCTAAAATATTCATCCACCACCACATATACAAAAAATAAACCAAATCAACATCAACTATCTCATATATATATATAATAATATAGTATATCTATCACTAGTGCCTAACATGTATCTATACCTCTATAAAATGAAATTAATAGCATAATATCAAACTTTTTACATACCAAAAATAGTGTCATCACCATGACAATCCAATAAAATGTATTTTCATAGATGCATCTTAGCATGAATCATCATCACCACCTTTGTGAGACCACTATAATCTATCAGCTTAATCTGTGTAATCATCACTATATGATCTAAATATTTATTATAGCTACTTGAAGATCCCTCTCCTCCATCTAGGTCATAAATTCCTACCCACCTCATCTCCCAAGTTTCCCTCTTATACCTTCATCATTATTTATCCAAAAAAAGATAATAAGGTCTCACTATACAGACCACATCTAACAAGCCTCATTTCCCCTACTCCATTTGGTCCCTTGCGTGTCTCAACCAATAAGCTAAGATAACTAAGTTTTTAAGACCAAACTATCCTAATACGTAGTCATAAGAGTGTGGATCTACCCACTATGTGTTATGACTAGTGATGCAACTCTAACCCCTATCTTTTAATATGGTTGGCCATAACATCCATCCATCCACATTGCCTATGTAAGGTGTTCGTATTATATGATACCTTTATATAGTCTCTAGTGTTGACACATGTGGGATCATTCAAAAAACAAGGTCTTTATCCCATCTCCTCACCCATAAGATGTGATCATAAATTGCATGAGGTAGTCTCACTATAAAAGTATAATTGGTCTTTTCATATTCTATATCTTGTTCAAAATATTGTATAAAATGTGTACTAGCTACACCCATATCATAGATCCTATGTCAAAAAAAGTGCCTTGATCTAATTTATAGAAACACATAGATATAATGTACAATGGTACAAGACCTTAATACTTATTTCATAACATGTTTGTTGTCATAATTATGATCAAGGCCTTCTAGATATATAAAAACTCAAAAATACACTTGAAATAATCATATTATGTAGTTACACTCATTGTACCTATCTGACCAAGTAACTTGTTGGTCTATCTATCTCTATTTCTATGTGATATGTTTTGTATCACACACCATTGGTATACCCATAATAGGTAGCCTTATAAACACATTGATTGTATGTCCATCCATCACCCACCTAAATATGTTAGTGATCTTCTCTAATTTCCATAAAAACATGGGAAAAAATTGAGTTGAATGAAGTTTAAAACATCTACATGATCTTATCAATGCCTATTGTGAAAATTTACATGTGATACATCTTCAATAGTATCAATAGCAGATTGGTAGCTAAATCACATCAAGACACCACCATAGTCTTTGTTACCTATATTAAATATCAAGTAATAATGTAAAATCAGATTTTGTTCTAAATTTTTGAAATCAAGACTAAAAATTAACACAAAGCATAAAAATATAAAAAAAAATTGATTTAATTTTACATCATCCTAACACCTAACTACATCAACCATGCTTTATTTGTATACTATACTGGTCAAACCCTATGGTCCCGGCCAAGGAAAAATTTCGACTACACTTGCCATACCATATTATATTGCCCCACACTTTAATCTATTATATTGGTGATAACATATGGTATTGTCCACCTTTTCTTCCTACTACATTTTACATACCCTATGATATCAACCATGTTCAACTTTTCTAGTTCATCAAATGAGTGTTAAATTTTGCTAACCACACTCATATTTTAACACTATTATCCATAACTTATAATATAAACTAGTTGCCTAATTTATTACTCTACTAGTAATACCATAAGGTATCATATAACATTTCATTTAACTACATTATCCGTATCATATGGTAACGACCAATAGGTTTTTTCCTTATAAAATATATCGGCCTAGCTGACACAATTAAATGAAGGTAGTGTTTTATTTCCATGGACTTAATAAATATCCTTGGATCTATTTTTTAATTTATGTCAACTACCCATCCACCATCATATTTCTTGATTATTTTGATGCTAGTTGGGGTAAATTTTGTCACACGTATTTTCCATAGTGCCTAAATTTCCTAATCTAGTTCATTTTATTCAAAAAAATACAAAATAGAAAATAAATGCACCACCTACCTATAAGTCTATGACCACATTTGTGATACATTTCCTATCATGTCTACCTCTTTGTATATGAACTATAATATCTCAAAGTTGTAAAATTTATTACGTAAATATAAAAATACCAAACGTGTGATGAATTATTTTTACCTATTATGGTTTCAAATTTTAAAGCTTACAGTTATTTACCATGAGAATTCATTTTGAGCTCATATATTTATTTCCATAGGTCTTTTTCATGAACTAAAAGAATCCTTAGAATCTTAGTGAGAGATAATTTTTAGGTTCTAATAGAGTTTTTGATCGAAAAAATATAATTTTATCTTATTTTTCATCTCTACACCTCATTCTTCTTATTGGGTACCTTTCATCACCTTGACATACATAAATTATATACAATAAAAAAGATAAATTAAGGTACATATTTTTCATTTTATTTATTTTTAGTTCTTTTGGATTTTCTTTTCAATTATGCTCTTTAGTGTTGTTATCTTTCTTTCCCAAAGCATCATCCCATATGACATTATTATGACACATGATGAGTTTAGGCTAGGGAATATGTATCAATTTAATATTTTTTAATTTATCATTTAATAATGTTTTCTATTATAGTGGATTATCGATGCATCAATCTCCCTGAGTGCACACATTAAAGGGCACACTATGAATGGGGTGATAATGACTGGTGGTGTTTTTCAAGATATGTTGGCATTTTATTTGTATACAACATTGCTACTATCATTCTAATCTCATCCAAGTATCTATCTATCTATCCCTTCCATCTAAGTCCTATCTATATTTTCTATTTTTCATATATATGTTAGTGTAGCACTTTATTTTCCATTTATTTATTTAGGTTTTTCTTAGACTTGAGTTAGCTTACATAGGTGTGAATGTCATAGAGAGTTACTTTGGTAGCCCTATTTAGCTAGTGGAAGTAACTCATTTTACCATATATTATGGGTATGGAGTCACTGTTATAGTCTATGACTTTGATCACTATTCTAGGGGGAGTTACACATCTACTCACCTACTTGTACATCTATGTTCTTCAACTATTCATAAAAGATTTACATGGTTTTCACTCTTATCTATCATAGTTTCTTATTCATTCATAATTATTTATTTGTTTGAGATATAATACATCTGATATTTCATATTCAATCATGGTAGGATATCCAACATGTTATTAGAGTGTGGGGTTTAGTAAACTACTTATCTAGTTGTGTGATGTTTGAATTTGTTATGAAAATTTATGTTTATTACTCTATATGGTTTGGTGTGTATATATAGAAAATTTTCCTTGGTGCATGTTGGATGTTATGTTTCTGTACCAATATCTACATGGATATATGTTTTTATTGTGGTTGCACTTCATAGATGGTTAGCCTTCTATGGTGTATGGTCATTTTAAAACCCTACATATAGACTATGAAATGAATTTTGATAGATGTTTGAAGGAGGTCCAATGTTATATTTAAGTTTTTTTCACTTGGATAAGTGGATTCTTATCCTAATAAATGAATTTATAACCTTCCCATGGCACTCTCAATGCAAAAACCTTCCCATTGTCACCTATTTTTATAAATGGTTTACAAAAGAGGAAGTGTCATACTACAAAACCTTCATTTTATTTAAAGAGTATTGGTATTATATACCACTCTATTTTTCATCGCCCTCTTATTTTGGATGGTTCATATCCTATCTCTTTTACTCCTATGTGTATGTTTATTGTACGTGCTTACGTGCTCCTCAATTGATTCGATATCTTCTCAGCTAGGATTCAACTTCAATTTTAGTCTACATGCCATATCTCTCCCACCTCTTCTCAAAACCACCAAGCTTGTTATCATCTATGGTTTCCTAGTTGGGTCCATCATGGTTTTGATCAACTACCTTGATCTATTCATGCAACATGCCACCTAATAAGAATTTTCTCAACACCTTAACTCACCATCCTTGTTGATTAGCTCCTTCACTCAATCTACCTGCAACTAAGAAAACCACATGATTTTTATGTATATGTGTTTATTTTTTAGAAGAAATGGTTTTTGTAAAGAAACACAACTAATAACCCATACTTTTGGGTTTTTCATGGTCTTTTAATAAAGTAAAAATATACTTTTTGACTAATTTAAAAAATTGGCATTAGTATATTTTGTTAAAAATCCTTTATTAAAGCTTAAAGTGGGGGACTAAATTTTGAGTGGGTGATGTTGAATGGTGAGGTGATTAAAGAGTGGGGCTAATTATTATGTACTATTATTTTTATAAAACAATATTGGTTGGTGAGATGGAGGTGATTTTAACATTAGTTTAATCATAGAGGAATGATAGTGTTCTTTTTTAAAACCACTATATTGTACTAGCAGATCATAAGGAGTGATTTTTAAGTTATTTTCTTGGTCTATTACTTTTTATCATTATTCACTTTTTGAAGACAAAGGATGAGGTCCAGTCTAGGAGGCATCCAAGCCCCCTCACAAGAAAACCAAAATCTCATATCCTTCTTTCCTTATTTGTTCATTATTCCACTCTTGTACTTCTCATTCAGATGTATTTTCAATAGTAACTGACATCTATTATGGGGGTCATATTTTTGCTAAGATTGGTGATTTTTTTTAAAAATTACAAGGGCCAAACAAGCTATAAAATATGTTTGGATATACCTATGGACCCCACAAGGGGATCTACCTCTTGACCCCACTGAGGGATACCACCTCTAGACTCCCATGTTGTAGCCCCTTGTTTAGTAATTCTTGTGTAATTTATTACACTGTAGGGTGAGGTCTAATTTGAAAAAATCTATGTATTATTGATATATTTACACAAATTCATTATTGGTGGAATCTGACATCCTCCTATTTCACTAATTTGTATTTACTTGTGCTAATTTTGGTGTCAACTACACTAATTACTCACATTTGGATTCATTTTACTTACATCTGATGTCCATTTGTTGAGATGTGCATTAGCACTTATGTATTATTTACTCTTATTTGGAAACATTATCTATTGAGTTTAACATAGATACATTTTATCATGTTGTGTTAATTGCAAACATAGGAGGGTCATTACTGATTATCTTGGAAGGGTTATTGTGGGACCTACTTTACATATTGTGTACACACTCAATTATTGTGACTTATGTGCCACTTTGGTGTCATTTTCACATATTTCTCTCACATTCTTGGATGTATTATCAATAGATCTTAGCATACATTCATTGAGTGTGAATTGTTACTTATGTAATATTTTTCTCATTTTACTTATTTGGTGTCTTTTCTCAATCATAATGAATCCACTTGAGAGATATGAGTGGATGAGTAGAGTTGATTCTACAAAAGTGGTTCTTATTCTAAATACCAACTATGCTTTTTGGTGTGCTTACATGGACTACTTGATGATAAAGAAGAAAAATTTTCCATTCCTATATGGATAAGTTCCTACTCCCACTGATCCTATTTAGTTGAATAATTAGGCTAATTCTTGTGACAAGGTTCTTAGTACCTTATTATTACATGTATCCATGGATCTTTGTTTCCATGTGGAACATACATAGTATCCCTACATTATTTAAAAAATTCTTTAATCTCTTTTTAGTGATCCTATTGAGATTTATCTCATTCCTCCTCCTCCTTTTATTATTGTATGTTTAGAGACTTTTTGTACTACATCCTCCTCAAATTATTTCTTGTGATGATACATTCATGGTGGACTATGATCTTCATTATATTAAGCTACCACTACAAGATGAGATTTTCCCTAACCCAAATGTTCACATTATAGAATCTACTTCTATCCTAATTTAAGATGTTTATCTTAAAGAGCCTTCATAGTCTTTTACTTTATAGGAGAGTCTACTATTTCCAATGTGAGTACACCCAATGCGAGATTCTATGACTCATATATTCCTATGGATATTCATATTACATATATATGTACTTCATATATAGTATATTTTTTAGTTTTGATGATTATTGAGCCAAGCTCTCCTCTTCACATGTGCATTCCTCTAGTGAATGTTAGACATCCTTATTTTAATAGGTTCACTTCAGTGGAATTACATCTAGTTCTTGAGCACAATCTTCCTAGACCTATGACATGCCTTATTTTTAGATATCTTTATATTATTGCCTTCATCCTCCTTTGTGTAATGGGTATAATTTAACTACACACATCATGTTCTTTATTTGGGAAAAGGAATAAAAATTGTTTGATACATATGGAGTTTCTTCAATCTTTACAAAGATGATATCATTATTGATATTGGTCAAGTTGTAAGATGTACTTGGAGTGTGGAAAAATTCAACATCATCTTATATGGATATTTTGATCTCTTTATTTTTATTTTATTTCTTTTGGAGGGTGATTTTTTCCTAGGGGTTTCCTCCTTTTCTCCACTTTATGATAGTTTCTTTGTACATGGTTACCTCATCAGGCCTTGTTGTCAAGACCCATTTCCTCTACCCACCTAAGATATGATGAATGGGGGTGTTAGTGTAGGAATTGATTTTTTGTTTATTTGTATGTTTAGTGTTTTCTTACACTTGAGTCAACTTTCTTATGTGTGCATCTCATAGGCAGTTACTTTGGTATCCCTATTTAGCTAGTGGAAGTAACTCCTTATAATGACTATTTTGGGTATGGAGTTACTTTCCTACTCTAGGAATTTGACGGCTATTATAGGGGGAATTACACAAAGACTCATATATTTGTACATATATGTTATTCATATATTCATGGAGGATTTGGATGGTTTTTAATCTTCATTTCTCTCTCATAGTTGTTTGTTCATTCATCATTATTTCTTTGTTTGAGTTATAGTGCATTCAGTATTCCATATTTGATCTTGGTGGGATATTTGAAAATATCCTATTGTATTATCTTGGATGATATAATCTATTTGTGCCATCCTTCCTCTATTGTATTGGCCTACATAATAAATTTTTGGGTTTGTCTTCTGACATTTATAGTTATCAACTTAGATAATATTGTATTGCATCATCTGACATATTCAAACTATATAATCCTAGTTGATGCCATCATCTTAGATTTTAGGGATGGTTTTTTGTATTGGAACAAAATACATATGTATCATATTTAATTCATATCATATCATATCACATTTATACCCTAAGGAGTTATTATGAGTGTTAGAGACTTAGAAGATCTAATCTTAAGATGTCATTGAAGATCAATAGGAGGAGCCATTGGGAGTTCCTAATTAATTATATATATATCTTCATCAAACCATTTTAGATATTCAACTTAAAACATTATCTTGAAATATACACTTGATCCAACGGGGAGATTGAAGCATTGATAGGTCCACCATAAGGTAAGTATTTATATCCCTACACTCTTTCCTATATGTATTTCTTAGTTTAGATATTGGACTGTATCTTACATTATGAATGTATGAGTTGGTATCATTGTCAGGATATTCTATATACCAAATATTTTTATATATACATAGGATTGATTTGAATTTCCATTAATAAATTTAGGTTAAATAGATCCCCATTTGATTAAGCATTGCAATTTACACCTTTATAAGCATTATAACCCATCTTTTACTATTTTGTATCCATTTATAATTATTCTAACCTGTATTTTACTTTACTTTGTACCCATTTTACAATTATTTGTTTTACTTGAATCTTGGCAACCATTTACCTTTGTCGAGGTATAGTGAGAGATATATCATTATGTCATAGGATTAGGATTTGGAAATATTTCTTCTTGACAATTGGGTCATAAGTTACCCTGTACTATATCTATATAAATCATTAGTCCTTGTCTAATCATCCAAGTATACATACTATATATTTGATTAAACTTATTAAAGTCATGGTATATTGAGAAAGAGTATATTTGTAGGTAATCATATCTCATAAATACATAATATTTTATGTGTGTATACATCTATTATTTTAGGTTTCACTTGTGATGTTATGATTCATATCTAGCATTCTTCTAATAGTATGTGATGCCATGATATATATCATGCATCTATTATGTAATTATTACTCAATGATTTTATGATCATTACTATGATGAATATTATTGCATGCCTCATTTCTATATATAATTTACAAAACACTTTTATACATTAGGATACATGTTTCATATGTGATCAAATTATCTAATATATCTATGATGACATAACTTAATTATTTTGTCACATGCTTTACACAATCAGATCTTTTTTATATAACATGATGTGTATATCTCCTTTATTTTAAGATGAGTGATTTGAATTCCACATCCCTCAACTCAAAATGGGTAATATGTATTATGCCTATCATATAAATTAAATAATTCATAGATAGATATCTTAGATATTGGATTAGGTTATATAATATAAATATTATAATAGAATGATTAATAATCACATATACTAATATAGGATGAAATATATTGGGACAATATTGATATAGTTTGGGTACATATGAGATGAATATGTGCAATATTATATATGATTTTGATAAAAATTCACATATTTTATGACACTATGATACAACTTATAAGACTCAAATTGCATAGATTATCAGATTGGGGTATATGTAATGATATGAAAATTCTATGGTATAATAAATAATAGTTGATAAATATTGTCATATTATGACTTAAAATGAACATGTTATTAGATTGAGTGAAAGACTATGTCATTACATAAAAATATTTACTCAAATTACTCATATGTGCTCATATATACTTAAGCATACATAAACTTAAAATATAAAATCCATCTATAACTATTGATTCAAACTACTTAGGTTTACTCGTGTTTACTAAAATTTACACAAGGTAAATAAAAAATTCATCTATAATAATTAATTCATACTTCTCAAATCTAATGGCACATATTTTTGGTTCTATTCTAAGAAATGTATAATGAGTAGTGTGGTTAAGGATTTACATGTCCTAAATATCTAATAATTTCTCCATCTCCAATGAGGGTTTTGTAATTTATCTTCTCAACCCTTAGTTTTAACACTAACATATCCTTAGGTAAATGTCACCCCTTTGTTCAATGACTTCATAGGGCCTCTTGGTTCATATACCTATTGTAGACAGCCCATTTTGGTCACAATGGGCTTCCAATTGGACTTCAAATTGATATCTACCAAACAATGTAAAAGAATCCTAGAAATCATTAAATATCCTAATTTCACCCACACATCAAACATTAATGCTTAGAATCCTATTGAGTTATTATTATTTGGGGTATTATCATGTACGTAATATAAAAATCTCATGGATTCATCTCCAGTCAACTTGTGACCTAGTAAATTGATAGTTTGGCCTTTGGACCCATTAAGTGGGGTACTTGTACAATTCTTAAAGTGTAAAAATACTAATCATAATGAATTAAATAAACAAATCAAATTAAATGATTAAGTAAAATTTCCATGTATAATTGGTGAAAATTATTTTTTCAAAAATAAATTTACAATAAAAATGAGGTCATGATGATGTCATTATCCTCAAATTCAATGGAATTAAAAATATCGCCCAAAATCCATAATTTCAAAAATGGAGAGCCATGCTTAATAAATGGGATCTCTATCCCAAATATTAAAGGCATGTCCCCTCCTTAACTAAAATAGGCTTAGTTTTAACTCAAACACAAGTAAATCTAACCTAACTACACTAGGGTTAGAGTTAGACTAGAAGGTTATAAATACAAGGCCTCACCCATTGATAAATAATCTTTTATGTTTAATGTTATTATGCAGGAATTCCTTATATAAAAAATTATTTTGTATAAAATTTTTATGCTAAAATAACTTCAATAATATCCTTTTGTATAATGTTATCATGCCCATTTATTAAGCCAATCCAATCCAAATCTAAATCAAATCCCAACACTACCAAGGTGATAAGAAGAGGTCATGTAAGAAGCTCCATTTCTAAAGAATATTTGATCACACAACTGATCACATCAATCCCTGACCAACATACAAATTTTTCTCTCAAGGAAGGTAAATAATGTTTGTTTTGTCTTCTATTGATCACTACTTATATTATTTTCTTGCTCTTTGAGTGTCTAGGCTAGAGGTGTTAGTTTTATTAGTGTGTTTTTATTTAGTTTTTATCATATTAATACAATACTAATATCCCCTCTTAGATTCCTATTGATGACATAATAGCATGCTTGATGGGACATTTCACCCCACAAGCATAAATGGAGTATCTTGAGAGATTTTTGAAGCTAATAAGATTTCATTCTAGATCTTAATTTTTTGATTTTTGGCTAAATTTTATATCTTTTACTTGTTACTATGGATTTGCAACTTTGTGACTATGTAATTATAGATTCGGTGAGGTAAACAATGATATCATTGATTGAATCTATAAAATCATCTCTAAAAATAGAGAAATCACTCTAGTTTAGATTCGTCTCTTTATAACTATGAAATTGGGCCCATAAATATTGAAGTGACTTAGGAAATTGTGAATTTATCCTACAGTAAAATGAGTCTTTTCCTTTACCTTTAAATAAAATTGTAAAATTATTTTACAATCATGAATGCATAGAGTTTAATTATAAATTAATCATTTTAATTATAAAATAATAGAGTTTAAATATAAAATCATCATTTTAATTATGAAATCATCTGTTTGAATTATGAAATTATTGTTTATTCTATGTATTGTCATGATTTTATTAACTATTTGTGAATTTGTGACACTTACTATAGAAATTGTGCACTCAAATTATGAAATCATTTGTCTATTTTGGTGTTTTTATTGAATGCTTGAGAAAATTGTGAAATTATAGACCTTAGTTTCAAAATTTTAGACCTAATTTATGAAATCACAGATTTGAAAAATCATTTACATGAGTTTAGAAATTATTTGCTTGAGTTGTAGAATTATTTGTTAATGTTAAGAAATCATTGAGTTCCAAAATTATATACTCGAGTTGTGAAATTATTTACCTAAGATGTGAAAGTATTTAATAGAGTATTGAAATCATTCCAAAATAATGAAATCATCCACCATAAATTGTTAATATTTTGGTCTCCTATATATTTATATGTTTGAACAATTTCATAGTTCACAATTTAATGCATAACTATAAAATTATTCCTTAGAGATAAATTGTGTCTTTTGTTGAGATAATTTTTAGGAATATAACCTTGTATTAAATCATAAATTAATCCCCTTACTTTTTTTAAATAAATTTTACCAAGGAAGATAATGTTTGAATGTTTTTAGAAAAAAATTCATTTTCTACACAATCCAAATTTTACAAAAGGTTGAAAGTACATTCACATTTTGTTAAGGTGTTTTGAAATTCATTTAAACAACTTGTTTTTATAATTTTAAATTTTTTAAAAAGTGTAAACATGGCCAAGGGGCTATAAAAATCACAAAATTTTTTATTTGGTGATTAAAATGAATCTACATCTTTAGTTGGAGCTCCTAAGAGATTTTTTTATTTTTGTTTGTTATTTTTAAACACTCAGATTAAATTCTCTTTATTTTAGAAAAACATGAACTCTAGCATGTATGATCTCCCCCCATCCCATTTAGGGAACTTAGGTGACCAAAAGAACTTATTTTCTTTCATTTTTTTATAAAAATGTCATGTATGCTCTCCCCATGCTTTGAGTGACTTAGGGGATTCAAAAGCAACCTCTAAAGTCTTTCCCTTATCATTTATTTATTTTTATGCACTTGTCTTGTGGGTGGGATTGAATCACCTCTACATAAGTTTATTAGGGAAGAATTAACCCAATATTTCTTCTCTTGGCATCGTTTCAACCCCACTCCATGGTGGGGTATATAAATTAGGACATGTGATACTATGATTGCCATGGGGATAAGTGGCTAGCCTCTCTGATCATAATAAAAACTTGATTTAGGTCTAGATAAACATCATAATCAACTAAGAAGTACATAAATGGAGTAGTTATGTATAGGAATATAACCTTACATATTAAGTTATCTAGTATTAACTCAATTGACATGATTGCATCTCTAGTGTTAACCACACTTGGGACCATTTAAAATGTGTGAAACTTGTAATTTTTAGATAAACCCCACTCACCATAGAAATATTTTAAGTGAAGGTGAGTATCCAAAAGTTTTTTCATCTTAAAAATTCTTGAGAGAACAAGGGATATAAAAAACCCTACTTTCCATGTGCATCTAAATTTATTAGATTAACAAATTATTTCCTCTCAATGAGTATATCAATGGAATTTTATAATATAGATCAACATCATCAATTTTTAGGGATAGGACAATACACTTAAGTGTTTTACTTATTTTTTATGTCTATTTATTTTACTTTAATTATTTTGGGTCTAAAATTATTTTATTTATCAAAAACATGTCAAACAAGTCATGAACCAATCACATGTTTCTACACCCCTTTCATCCTAAGAGGTGTTATTCTATCTATTTGTTACCACACTTGCCTTAGAGATTTTAAAAACGTGTGTGTGTGTGTGTGTGTGTGTGTGTGTGTGTGTGTGTGTGTGACTTATTTTAGAGGTTCATCATTACACTACCCATTTCATCCCAAGATCTTGAATTGGAGTTTTGAAACAAAAAAATTGACATACCTTTTAAGTAAGATAGTGTCATTACATTTCTTGTATTGTTTAAAAAATTTTCCTTGTGTCAATATAAGTTTAAAAAAATGTATGACTTTGGTCTACAATTTGTATTTTTATATTATCCATTTGGGTTAAGAATATTGTCTATTTGATAACCCAATTCTTCTAAACCAAGTTCAAAATCTATCTTGTAAAGTTCATATTCAAAATGAAGTGTTATGTGCCTATGCCTCACTTAATTTTGGATTAGGTGTTTACCTCTTACATTCAAATTGTGAAACTTGGACTAATTCCTTACTTTATTTGAATATATTTATTCCTATATTTATGATGTGGTATCTTTTTTATGTGCCTTTCATCTATTTTATTGCTTATAACTAAGGTCAAAACTCTCTTTTTAAGTATAACCTTTAGTATTATTAGTTTACATTTGAGTCTTGATTATCACTTGGGATTGAATTCTTTACTCATCATGATTATTTTTGTTTACTTGATATTGAATTTCCTTAATTAGTTTTAGGCATGTGACAAAGTTATAATGTCTTTTATGAAAGTTTAAGATTCTATTTGAATCTATGTGCCTAGTTTGAGTCTAAGTGTTTCAAATTATTTTAGAGTTAGATTTATTGCCTTTCAAGTTTCACCTCAACCTAGTTTGTTTCAAGTCTAGATTTGTGCCATGTTCTAAAATACCTAACAATTACCTTTCATTTTTTAACCTAGTTTATTTCAAGTCTATCTTGGTGCCATGTTTCAAATGACATAGCATTTACCTTTCATTTTTTATATTTTTGTTTATACCTTTTTAGCTTAGCTTTGTGCCTTATTCCCAAAGACATAGGAACATTTTCTATTTTTAGAAATAGATTAAATTTTCTTGAAACACTTTTAATAATATCAATATATGGATTTATCTTTCACTTGACCCTTTGTGTGTAATACATTAGACATTAGACATTTAGGACATTTTAGACCAAGTTTATCATTGATGATTTTGGAGAACAACAATATTTCAAGGCCATGTTTAGATCAATTTTAGACCATTTTCCATTCAAACCATGTTTTAATATTTTTCATAACTCGATAACTTTTATTCATGAGACATTAGACATGGATTTAGATATGCCTCATTACAC
Organism: Torreya grandis; assembly: GCA_037957365.1. Taxonomy (NCBI): domain Eukaryota; kingdom Viridiplantae; phylum Streptophyta; class Pinopsida; order Cupressales; family Taxaceae; genus Torreya; species Torreya grandis. Next base: position 4,439,202 of record JARHVA010000088.1, read on the forward strand.
ACATAGTGGAACCATGTACAATCTAGATTATGATAATGTGGTTATGAAGGATGGTTTTATTTAAGACCTATATGGAAATGATGTAGCTTGTGAGATTGATCCATATCCTCCTTAAAATACTCAATATGTGGAAAAAATCCAAGATTTATTAACATATTACTTGGTTATTACACCTCCTTTTCCAGGGTAATTGCAAGAACAAATAGATCAATATATAGCTAGTGTGTCGTCTATCATTTAAAAAGTTCAAAAATAACCATAAAATGTTATAATTCCATAGACCTATGACCCATACTTATTTTATCATCACTTTATTAAAAAAAGGATGAGGTTTTATTCAAATCCATGGAGGAAGGGTCCAAATTTTCATAAGACTTACTCAATGAAAAATTATCTAGTTTAGTCAGAATACCAAGAAATGTACCTTATACCCAAAGTATAAAGCAAGCCTCTAATAGTTACCCTCAAGAGGTTATTATAATTTCATACCAAGATCTTAATATGATTTCAAAAGGATAGGTTTCCATGGAGGACCAATTCACACAAATGCAATAAGCATATTAGACCTATCTAAACCTATTGTAAAATTTCAATGCCATGGCCATGTCAAATAATTCTTATAGAGTTATCTCATTTAATAGGAGGTATATTTTATTTTATAGTTCAAGCTAATATGGGTGTAGGCCCATTTTCTCAAATTAATTTATTAGGTGACTTGTTTAGTGTCACATTTATTAAATAAGTGGTTGTGGCCTCTACTCAAGACAATGTGCCAAATAAAGTGGATAACACACAAGTTTCTTCCAATTAAAGCCAAGTTAAGGTAAATTCACTAACAAATAATCCTTAAAAAGTTCATCTATTCAATACCACAAGTGTTTCACAACATTATGGGGTTAGGAATACCTACTTCTCAAACACATATTACTCCCACTCTTCAACCAATGACTTCTTCAAAAATGTAATATTAGGGGATAAGTAATCAAGTGCCAACTATTTTTTTGCCTCAATAAGTGATGAATTTTATCCCACCTCACGAGGTGATGGATAATTTTAAATGATAATAAGCACAACCAAATTTACCACTGTAACAAAGGTAGAACACCTCAATAGGGGGAAACAACAGTTCCACCTCAAAATGTAGTGATAAATGTACTTAAATAATCATAGACTAATGTACCTCTATAATTGCAAATGTTTTCTAATCAACAATGTATTTATATTGGTCAATGACAAATGCCAAAAAATCAATAAGTATCTAGTTCACAACAAGTGTTTTTGTAATAAATAGGTGTCAATGTCTAACAAGTACATATTAAATAACCATTTCCTTTTACTTAGAAAGTATCATAGATTCAAAGATAGGGCCTTCGTCAACATAAATTTCCCTTTACTCAACTAGGTTTGACTAGTCAATAACAAGTCCCTACTCAACCATAGAAGGCACATTATATTCCATAAATCCATATCCTTCCATCACAACCTCAATTCCCTCAGACCCAAGTCCATATTCCAAATTTGAACTAGATTATTTACCAATAATGTATGTAATATCAATAGATGCATCCCAATCTATAGATTCATATTCCTAGTTGATTGGTCCATCAAAATAACATTCCATAACACTCTATACCTCAATTATACCCCAATCAAGGTAATCCATCTTTGACCACCCAACCACAACCATAACTAAATGTACCATAAAGTTTATTGGCCTAATAAATCCAACACATGAAGGATGTAATTACATCCATTCAAATAGGAAAGTAGACCAATAAATTAAAATTGGATGATGTGTGTTCATACCCATTTAGCATGGAGTATCTTTATATACCATTTCCTTTAGTTATGAACTACCAAAATTTGACAAGTAAAATGGTAAAGGATACCCTAACGGGTATCTAATAGAGTTCATTGTCAATTTCCAACCAATGGCCTATAGTGATATCTACCTACTCCTTCTCTTTCTTCAAAGTCTAGATGGATAGGCTTTGGAGTGATTTCTCAAGTTGATGAAGAACTCGGTATTTGACTTTGACAATCTCTTGGATAAGTTTATGAAAAAATTATCCTAAAATATCAAGCATGATATTTTAATAGAAAATTTTAGTTAGGCCAAATATAAATTTGGTTATATCTTTATAATCTACTTATAGAGATGGAGAGTGCTTGCTAGTCAATTCACTCAAATCTTACTAGATAAATAATTAGTAGTTATGTTCACTAAAAATTGATACAATAAAATATCTCACCACATAGAACTTTATTGTATAGACACATTCAAAGAGATCATTTAAAAATGAATATAGATAAAAAAGGTCCTTATTAACAAAAGAATTCAAATCAGATGATGTGTGTTCATACCCATTTAACATAGAGTATCTTTAGATACCAGTTCCTCCAAGTTATGAACTACCAAAATCTTACAAGTATGATGGTAAAGGATACACTAAGGGGCATCTAATATATATCTTTATCACTTTCCATCTAGTGGCCTCTAGTGACATCTACCTACTCCTCTTTCTTCGAAGTCTAGATAGACAAGCTTTGGAGTGGTTTCTCAAGTTGCTAAAGAACTCAATATTTGACTTTGATGATCTATTAGGTAATTTTGTGTGACATTTCTCCTACAATATCAATCATGATATTTCAGTAGCATATTTAAGTCAGGACAAATAGAAATTTGGTGAGAGCTTTGTAATATACTTATAGAGATGGAGAGTGCTTTCTAGTTTATTCACTCATAGCTTACTAGATAAATAATTAGTAGCTATGTTTACTAAAAATTTATACAATAAAATATCTTACCACTTGTAAATTTAGTGTACACACACATTCAAATAAATCATTTAAAAAGTCATACAAATCAAAAAGTCCCTTATTACTAAAAGGATTGTCTTTTTTTCTTCATCAAGACAAGATCAAATCCAAAACCAAAACTCAAGCCCAAATCAAAACCCTAGTATAGTCTAATTTTAAGTGTTTGCACTATCTCAAGATAGTAACTATGAAAACCCAAAACCATAAAACTATAACAAAAACATTATTGATAATGGATTAACTAAGTCACATCATCTTCAAATAGTATAAACACTATCTACTTACCTTATGACACAAATGCATATTATTCCACAAACATAACTATCTAACAAGTGCAGCCTATGCCTCAATTTAGACCATCTCCTCAAATACTATAACCACCACCTTTGTAATCCCCTCCAACAACAAAAATTCCCACTCCTAGAGTCTTCAGTAATCTTGGTGAGCTTATTGAGATAGTGTTTCACAAACTAGCTATGACCAATATGATTAGTTTGTTGATTCCAAAACACTATCCTAAGGGTAAACCTTATTTAAACTATTAAAAAGAGAATTAATTATATGAATATCATCATGTTCATGGATATTCCATATGTTATTGTGTGTAGTTGAAGCATCTTATTGAAAATATGTTGTAAAATGGATAAATTTAGTTGGACAATAGAGCATCTACTTCCAATCAAAACCTGGGTATATACCAAAATCCTTTTCCACAACATACTAGTGTAAATCAAAAACAAAAACAACTAAGACCACATTGATAATAATAATAATAAAAATAATATAAGTATCAATAACAATAATAACAACCAAATGGGAGGAACCAAGGCCAAAATGACCCCAACAACCAACAAACATACCATGTAGCTGCACATGATTACAATAAAGTTGTAGGTCATACTGAAGGAGGTCATGCATCTAACATTACCATTAATCCTAGACCAAATGTCAATGGACCAAGACCATTGCCTAATAATTCCAGTCATCCTACCAATGCTAGTAATACTTTATTGACCTATGACCATAGCTAAGCATAATAACAGATAAGGATTACCATTTTAAGACCTTATGTCAATAATTCTTTATTAACCCATGACCACAACCAAGTGCACTAGTAATCAAGAATTATCCTCTTTAGCTCATATCCATCATTTTAACATTATGATGGTCTTGTATCCAATCTATATTATGCAATCACTAATTAGTGATCTAAAATCACCATCCTATGACTACAACCCCTTACCACTGAACCATTCCAGCCTACTATGCCAACTAGGAGTGAGCCAATTACCATTGTTAAGGAAAAATATATTACATTGTGTAACAACTCCAAAATACACTTGGACAAGTCTCCATCCTAGATTTGTTGCATACATCTACCATCTAAAAAAATATCCTTAAAAAAATCCTTGGCCAATCCCAAGTTCCAAATGACATAACCCCCAACAAATTATAAGCTTTAGTTGGAGACCTATTCCCAAGCCAATAATTTACATTTTACCAAAGTGATATGTCACCCCTTGGCCCTCTTCATAATAACCATTTATACATTAAATATTTTATCATGTGGAAAAAATTTAAACATGTCCTTATAGACAATAGATCAGGCCTAAATTTTGTGTCTCTAAATCTAATTAAGTATATGTGATATACAACAACTAACCTTTATCCAAAGACTATTACTATCAAGGCTTATGATAATGAAGAGTGAGAATCACAAGGAACCATAAAATTTAAATTATCATTGGGCCTTTAACCCATGATACACTTTAACATGTGTTAGACCTAGACCTATCATGCAATTTGATTTTGGGTACACCATGGATACATGAAATTTGTGAAATCCCTTCAACATTGCAGTAGTATATCAAGTTTCCTCACTCTAGCATGAAGGTCACTATCCATGAAGATTTAAGACCATATCAACACTCTAAGCATTTTGAGGTTGAATATGAAAGTTACAATTATTGTTTTGGTATAGACCCAGTACCAAAGAAGGATAAAGATAAATATATACTTATTGAACTACCAAAGGTGAGTTATATAGACCTTGATCCCTTGCTTCATCTTCACATATACCTCCTATTAAAATGTCTAATATTTTTTTCATTTTGTATAATGGTCCAAGAGAGTATTTTTCCCATGAAACATTACATATTTATAAGCTTCCATAGAATCCTAAGACTTATGGAATGCCTAAACCTAAACTAGTGTGCATGGAATTATGATGAAATGGGAAAGGAAATCTTCATATACTAGGACCTAATATTTTCAAACCTGTCTCTAGCCAATACCAAGACCCACTTGATAATGATATTTTTTTGTTATATAATGACAAATTCATTAATTTATACTGAAGTGCAAAGTATCATATCCTTAACAATATCATGCATAACCAAGTTTATCAAGGCAAAGGCCTCAGGCCAAATCATCAATGTACTCTTGAACCCATTTATATCACCAGATATAAATGAACCTATGGTCTTACATTTAAACCACTTGTGGATGACCTGATGTATCTTATATGTGTTTTAATGCCAATAAATAGTGATTATGATTCTAGATGTGACTCAGAGTTTGATTATATCATATATGAAGACCTTTATAGTACCAACATATTTGACCCATATACCATTTTCACCATTACACCAGTAATATGACATTCCACACTTCTCGTTTATCATATTTAACTTATATATTGGGACCAACATGAATCCACAACAATTTTAGATGAATTTGATAATGATGAGGCCTTTTATGATTTTTTAGGGCTAAGAGACAATTTTTCATTTGGAGAACACAAACAAGTGTTCTCTATCAAATTGGATCTTGTAGCCTATTTCAGAGAGCAGTTGAATAGCCTTAGCCAAAAATAAAAGAATAAAACATTGAGGTCACAAAGTGAAAACATCTTTGAGGTGAATTTGGACAAGGTTAAAAGAAAAGAAAAAGGTGAATCCCTTGGTGAAAAACTATTCTAGGTGCCACTAGATGTGGATGTTCACCCTTCTTCGAATGAAGCTTAGGAGACCACCAATAATGAACTTACTTTTGGGTATGAGCTCAATACAGAGGAACAACATGCCTTTGATAAAATTATTTGAGAATGTCCTACAACATTTTTGACATGGCCATTACTACCATTAGGATATCAAAATTCATCTTATTTAAGAGAACTTGAAAAACTAGTCTGACTATAGGACTTTTCCATTATTGGCTAGTTCACATCCTTGCCAACTATTTTAGAAGATGGCCCAAATATACTATTATAAGATACTATATAATTAAACATTAGGATTCCAAGTGACCCAAAGTGGATTTAATTATGCACATCCCTCACTGAGGAGGAACATCAACCCTTCTAAGGGAGATTGTTGACATATTTGCATGGGCCTAATTAAACATCCCATGTTTGGACATTACCTTGGTTTTACATCATCTCATTATATATCCTAATTCCAAACTCATGAAGTATAAAATGTAATCTCATATCATTTTGTTAGTTAATAAATATTTGAAAAAACCTTGAAAGTGAGATGCATCAAACCGATCGACTATTCAGAGTGGATCTCAAATATTATGTTTATTAGTAAAAATCTAGAAGGGATTATAATTTGCACTGATTTTAGAGACTTAAATAATTCCTACCCCAAGGATGAATTTTATTTACTAAATATCAACATGATAGTTGATTCCATAGCTAGGTATGAAATGCTTTCCCTTGTGGATGGATTTTTAGGATATAACTAGATCATGATCACACCAAAAGACCAACACAAAATAACAATCACCACTCCTTGGGGAATGTTTTTCCATCAAGTTATGTGTTTATAATCAAGAATTTTAGGGCCACATATTAGAGATCTATGAAAATTATATTTCATGACATAATAAATGATATTATCAAATGCTATGTTGACAACATATTGGGTAAATTTAAGACCCATGAAGATCATCCAGTCAAACTACAAAGGATATTTAAAAGGATTTGTGAGTACAAGGTTTGACTTAATCCTAAGAAGTGAACCATTGGTGTCAATTCACTAAAAAAATTAGGATTTATTGTCTCTCATCGAGGTATTGAATTTGATCCTCTTACAGTACAAGTTGGATGCAATGAGAAATATAATAGATTTATAAATCAATACTAGCTCATAAAATATAGATCTTACTTACACTATTGATAGAGGATACATTAGCTAATCAGGGTCATTAAAAATATAGATATTTTAGACCTAATTAAGTGAGATATTACCATAATAATATCTCTAGGAAGGGCTCTAAAGCCTCTAGTCAAGAAAAACCATGTAATAACCCTAACTACATCCTATGTTTTCATATTTACTAGACTAATAATAAGTAAATAAAAATCTAATCTAGTGCTTACCAAAGCTTCTAGCGTAAAGTGGGGGTAATAAACATTAGAATTAAACATGAATAAAATAAATATAATCATGTCAATGTATAAATAATCTTAATGCATGGAAGATAAGTACAAATGCATATATATCTACTCTTACAAAAGGAGGAACAAAGTTAAGAATACTTACCTTTGAATACTAACCCATTGAGTCTCCATCTCTCCTTTGTCCAAGGTGCTTTGAAAAAGGTTGTTGTGGTATTTAAGGATGACAAGGATAAATCACCTCTAGGATACACAACCTATCAATTCATCTAAAAGACATATCCATAAGACAAGATCCCTATCTCTAAAGAAAGTATGAAACCCTAAGCTTGCTCCTGAAGTAGAATGGTGGATAAGTAGATGTACAATATATCTTACTTTTTCTTATCTTCTTAATAAATAATGGAAATGAATGTTTTTATATAGGTGAATCTAACTATAAACCCTTCCAAACATTTTATCCAACAAGGTTGGCCTGGTCGACCTAGTATCACAATTGATAAAAACTAACTAGGTTGATGAAGGGCTGACCTAGGCCCTAATAAGTTTTGTCAATAATAATACAAGGTTGATTTAGCTACCATAATCATGTAAAATACCAAATAGGGGTTTAGGTTATAAACATGACTAATGAAGGTGTTAAATGACTAGAGGAGTGTGTAAAGTAGGAGGCAAAGCTTAGGGGAATGGTTTTTAAGAGACAAGTGTGTAGATAACAAGTGGTAAAAGGGACAACAATCCTATGAAGCACTGATGGTCTACCCACCCATTCCTTGGTGCACCCCTTAGGGCATGCACTCAAAGAGATTAAGACTCAATGGATTCTTTAAAGATAAATAGCATCAATAATTGATAAAAGTTTAAAAATATTATGTGTATATATATGCCCCACTCTAAGCTCATTACATGTCACATAAGTATAACAAGGGATGGTGCTTCAAGAAAAGAACATGATGACACATAACACTAATTCTAAATAAAATTTAGTAAGGATAAAATTGAAAATCACATACCTTTACTGACCTTAGTACTTTAGATAAAGAAGGTGTGAAGGTGTCCAATGTGAATAACATTAGGGAAACCTATAGAGATTAATGAAAAGAGCAAATTTTTTTTTTTTTTGAAACATATGCATATAATAGTTAGAATGATTCTCTATGACATTAGGATTTTAGAATATTTTATGATTTGGAAAAATAGTTAGTAGAGATAAGGGTATGATCAAAAAAAGGAATTTGATGGTAAATTTTTAAAGGTTAAATAATTTTGAATAGTAAATATAAATAGGGTGAAAAAAAATTATTTTCTATTATTTACTATTCTGAGAAAAGTAGAGATCTAAGAGACCTAGTGAGATTCTAGAGAGCCAAGATGGTTAGGAGATGACAAATGTGATAGGGATGATGCATAGCAGCCAAAGTGAGTGTAGTGTAGGTAAGTAACTAAAATTTTCAAATTTTTGAGCATTTTTATTTGAAATTGAGTGGTTTGTATAAATTTGACAATTAGGAAAAATTTAGATACTATAATGAACCCTAAAAAAGTTTTAGGGACACTATGGGTAAAATAGGGTATTAGGTAAGAAGGGTCAGAATAATAAATGTCCAAGGCATTTATGGTAATTAGTCAAAAAGTCATCCCAATGAATGAACAAGGTTGACCAAGTTGACTTATTTTTCAAAAGGAAAAAATTAGTGGGTCAACTTAGTAGTAAGTGGCTAATTTAGTTTGTTTAGGAAGGGGGATGACATGGTACTATGTGGTTGACTTAGTTGTTTTTGAAGTGGTTGATATAGTACTATAGTGTAGAAATAAGGCTGACTTAGTACTATGTGGCCAACTTAGTTTCTTATAAAGTGGCCTATATAATACTTCAAGGAAAAAGGGGGTTAATATAATACTATTAAACCACAAGGTGGTTGACTTAGTACTAAAAGGTATGATGTTATTTAAAATATGCCAATTTGGTATAAAATAAATAAATTAAAGAAAAATAATTTATTTTTGTAAATTTTTAAGAATGTATTTTGATTATAAATGACATGGATATCTAATACATCCTTTATTATTTTCTATTTTGAAGAGACTACAGAGATTTTAGTAATTGGCTGATACTTCATGGTCACCTAATTTATTAGAGTGCTTGATAGATGTGGACAAAGTTAGATTGGTTGTATTGGTCTTGAGAGGCATCATGGAGATGAGATGTATCCCAATGAGTGTCAATCTCATTGTTATGTTCTTCAGAGCATGTTGTTTCTTAATTTTCCCTCATTTCTTAATTTTGAAAGTAAATAATGAAACTAGTAATAGAGTGTGTAGAAAAATACCTGGTAAAGTGCACACATGAATTTGGATGGTGATGGGAATTCCTCTTTGGATAGGAGGGAATAACCTAAAACTTTATGGTGGAAGGATGAATTAATTTGGCTAGAGTGATAGTACTTTGTCTTTTAAAAGTGATTCCAATAGCACTTCAGGTCTTTGGTGATGTTGCTTATTTGCTAAAAGGATGTTGGATACCTGTATGTAAGAGAGTTTAGATGCAAGATTGTGGATTATGGATTATGGATCCATTTCACTTCCTCCTCTTCTCCTTTTATAATATGAATTTTTTAATTGGGATGGAAGAAGTTACTAATTCTATATGGGGATAAAGTTGCCAATTCATGATTTTTTAAATCTAGTTTTAAAATCAAGTTACTGTTTAAGGAGATACTTATCTCACACAAAGTTGTCAACGATTTAAAAATTTAAAGTAGGCTTGGAGACCTAACCATTAATGGTTAGGATTACCATCAGTGATCGAGGGGCCAGAATAAAATGGGTTAAAGAAAATTAAAAATGGGTGAAATAAATGGTTTAGTCAAATATGTTAAGTTAGGGGTTTGATAAGGTCAAGTTAGTAAATGAGTCCAATTAACTAGGTGGTCCAATAAACATGAGGTCAAATGAGAGTCAAAGGGTAGTTTAACATCAAAATCTATCATGTATAGTTTTTAAGTGTCTACATTTTCCCCCTTTTTATTATGTAGCTTTGATCTAACAAGCTATAAAATAAATACATATTACTGGTCAAGGTTTGGTTGCCCTGAGTATGGGAGGAGGTGTTCTCCCTCAAACCAGGAGTTGATAAGGTGAAAGAAAAATTAAGTCAGGGTTTGATAAATTATAAATGGGTAGTCGCAAGGTGGGTGACATAAAAGGGTTAGGCATTTGAGATGCAGATACACACATAAAATGTGACTAAGGGTGATAGTTAAGATCATGCAAAGATTAAATTTTCTAATGTTAAAAATAAGTTTGATTCTAAAGGGACATGTGACAAGGGTAACTTGTCCATATCATTGGTCATAACTAATTAGGTCAGGCTTATCAATCCATCTAGATAGGGTTGGTGTTGGTCACAAGTATTTAAGGTAGGAAGTGCTCCTATGAAATAACATAATTAGTCAGGTTGTGCATCAGGTGGTGTAAAGTTTAAAATATTAAGATGGAAAGGTTCATTAATATAATCAAAATGACCAAGCAAAGTTGTCAAAAAATAGGAAAATGGTCCAAGTTAAAAATGACTAATGTCAAGGTGGACATAGGGTAATGGTTGGTTGGTTGGGTATGGGTTAGTAGGGGATGGTCGAGCTGACTCTATATGCACTGGGCAAGTGGATGCTACCTACAAAGTTTTATGGACATAATATCTACAAATAATTTCAAGACAAATGTAGTTCTCCCTAAAGTTTTAGACCTAAGTAGGGTGTTGTTGAAAGGGTTAAAAAGTGAAAAACCTAACCATTGATGGTTAAGGGCTTCTCTAGGGTTGACCATTGATGGTCATCTTGATCATCAATGGTCAAGAAAACCCTAAAAAGTTGAGAAGATAAAAGTATAATGTGAATTTGTTTTAACCATTTTGACTTGTGTCATTTGTGCATTGGGTAATTTGTCATTTGTGTGTTTATCTTGCTAATTTGGAGTGTTTTTAGTGGTGAAATGTGTGTCTTTGAGGTTTGACTAGATGGAGGGTGGATGATGGTGTAACCAAGTAGCTGAATGAAGGATCTAACCATAATAGAAATCAAAAAATGAGGTAGGAATTGCCTTAAAATTTATATCATGTTGTAATTGGTTGTTTTATAGGTGTGTTAACATTAGTGTGTGATCAATTGGGTAGGGTTTTAAAAGGGGTATAAAATAAACAAAACCCTATGAGTTAGGATGTTATTGAATTAGGCTAAGGTATAGATGAATAGGATAGGGGAAGGTTATGTTGACTAGTAATTTAGGTGGGAATAGGTTTAGGCAAAAAAAATTAAGGGATTTTTGGTGCTTTTATAGATATTTTGGGAGGTCGAGGGTTCGATTTGTGCCACTAATGATCAAACATAGTGACCATCAGTGGTTCAACCTAACGTTTAATGGTCGAACCCAAAGGGAAAAAGCTCCTTAGGGAATTTCAATGGTCTAATGAACTAGAAATGGTCAAAGGGATAGAGATAGGGATAGCTAGAATGTTACAAAAGTTGTGAAAGAGTTTTTAAGGTTTGTGAAATGGTCCAGGGTAAAATGTTAAAGGTTTGTTGGTTAAATTATCAAAGAGTTGGAAAGTGTAAAGCATGTTTGGAACATGTTGGAAAGAGTGGATGTTTTGGAATGTGAGGAATTTGTGAAAGGTATTGAAGTAGATCATAGTTTGAAGTGTGATTATAGAAGTGTTGTTTCAAAATGTTAAACATAGAGTAGATAGGTGTGTAAAATGAGTCAATGTGTAGAGTGTATTTAATAGAAATTTTTAGGTGTTTAAAAATATGTGTTGGGGTTGGTGTTGGATAGAGGTATAGATATATTGGAGAGGATTTAGATAGATGGGAGTATGGTAGATGTGAGGGGGTTGGTTGGCAAGTAGGTTAGGTTGAAATATGTTTGAGAAAGGTAGGTGTAGGGTGCTATTTGGGTAAATGGTAAAAAAAAAGTATCCATTTTTAACATGATTGTTATGTAGGAATGTGAATGGATTCAAATGAGGGACTATCTCCCTTAGTTTTTTGTCGACGCTCAAGATGTAAAGACCATAAAAGAGTGGAAACATATAGAGATGGTTGGACTAGGGATGATGATTCATTATCAACACTTGATATGAGATGCAAGTATGATTTGGGCCTTCATCAAGAGATGAGACTTGGACATAAACACATTTTTCCTATTGATGGGGGAGATGATGATTTTCCTAGAGGACATTTAGCATATCACATGGCTACCCATTTAGGGAGAGCCAATCTACCATATAGAGAGTGAGGAGATTGAATGTCATATAGATTTGATATATTTAAGTGGATTCATCTATAAACCCTTACACTAGAGGGATCAAATAGATAGATGTCTTCTCATGATGATGATGATAGTTGTATCTTGCTTCATAGTGCCTGATTTGAGAAGTGGCCACTTTTTATACATATTACTAGGGGTGTTGATAGAGATGATTTTGGGGAGGACTATGTTTGGATGGGCCCCAATGCTATTAGTGTATATTTACAAAGAGATTTGGGCCTTTAGAGCACATAGGTGATATGGGATCAATATTGGCTTCATGTTCCATTACAAGGCATACAATCACATACGAGTGTTAAGGTTAGTGGGGACACACTGGCATGGATTTATCTATGATCCCTTTCTAGTTGGTTTTACTAGATAGAGAGGAGACTATGCATTAACAAGTATAGGTGGTGGTGGTAAAGATATTGAGTGGTTAAGAGATGCCTTAGAGGGGTTGGTTGTATTTGATATAGTATGGAGGCCATATGTAGGTTGGCCTAGGTGACCAGGGTAAAACTACCACACATTATCCTTATAGAGATGGTGATGGATATATGAGAGATGGGATGGGGAGATATAGCTAATCCCATTTGAGTGAGTGTATAGGTAATTTAGATTGGTATAAAGGATCCCCCTAGATTTCTCATGATATTGAAGGGAAGATATTGAGTTCCCATACCTAGATCTATAGCCATAGGATGTTGTACTAGAATATGAGGAGCTACATGCTAGAGCTACCATTTATGATGTTGGTATTACAGATGGGTATATAGCCTATTACCAAGCTAGATATGTTATAACTAACTTTAGATGGGGTGATAGTGGTTAGTAACATATGGATGTAGATCCTACAAGGGCATTGGTATAGGGTGGGGGACTAGATGGATAGTTATAGGTAGCAATAGTAGTAGCAAAGGCCTGAATCACTAGATTATAAGGATAAGTGGCTAATTTACAAGGATAGATTATCACCTTATAGGGTTAGGTTATGACTGTGATTGGCAAGCATGATCAGGAAAGTATTTATCTTGGGTTAATGATTCAAGAAAGAGACTCATTGAGATAGAGGGCAAGAGTGGCCAGAGCATTAGTAGGAGGACCACCTAACATAGTTTTGAGGACATGGTACCTAGCCACAATTGAGGAGCTAAGATATTATGAGGTAATAGTGATAGCACAATTTCCATTAAAGATGTGGTATGGAGAGTATAGGGCCAGTTTAGTAGGTGGTCCATCAATAGCTACTCTAGGATAGTGGGCCTCAATAGTGGGATAGGCATGGATATCAGGGGAACTACCTCTAGATGGTAGTGTATATTTAGGTGTAGATGGAGTCAGTGGTAGTGGTGTAGGTGGTAGTGATTATGGTTTCCTAAGGGCTTGATAGAGGAAATTTTATGATATATGTGATTTTGATTTTGTTACTGGCCTATGTGTTGAAGATGTGATATGTATATGAGTGAGAGATACATGGATACATTATTTCATGTATTTTTGTATTGATGTATATGTTGATTATATTGATGACATTTGATTATATTGATGGCATGCTAACATTTTATTATACTAATGACATGATGATTATTTGATGACATGTTGATTATGTTGTGATGTTGATGATGGTTATTGATTATGTATTGATGTGTCATGATTATGAGGATTTTTGTTCATGAGAGGGTATGTAAATTGATTGTTTTTGTTCATATTTTGTTCACATGATGGATATGTTATACTATGATTATGGATTTCATGGATGAATGTATCTTCAAGATGTTGTAATGATGACATGAGATTAGTGATGTATGAGTGTAGATATGTAGATGATTGAGTGACCAATGTTATTTATGATTTTGTTCATGGATGTATATGCTTTATTAAAATGGATAGATATGATATATGTGATCAAAGATGGATATTGACTGTGTTGATAGAATAATTTTGTTCATGATGTTATTGATAGATATGAGACATATGTTTTTAGGTATATAAGATCATGGTGGCTTCATGTTTGTGATATATTATTTGATGTAGAAATTTTGATAGAATGATGACAATGTTTATAGATATGACATGGTTATTAGGTCATAGTTATGATGTGGCATAAGGATGGTTGCTTATGATGTATATGACATGGTTTATGTGGTTGTGTTGACACAATGTGAGTTATGGATAGGATTAGGGATATGTGGTTAGATTATGAGTTTTGATATTGATGAATGTATATGATGTGTGTTTTAAGGTTTATGAATGGTAGGATGACCGTGCCCCATTTTTTATGAGATGAGATGTGTATACATGAGGATAGACAATATGCAGTGTCTTATGTTTTGATAGGTATGATGTGTTGATAGGTATATATTATGGATGATGAAATGAAGAAATGTATTTTGTGAGTAGATGTGTTGATAGTTGTGGATGGTTTTAGGTAATGTGTTATGTATATATGACGGATAATGTGTTTGTTCATGAAGATAGAAAGGATGGTTTTGAGGGTGTATTTGGATGATGTGGTGTATGATACGTATGATGTTTAGGTGTATAAATGGTATATGGATCATAATGTTGTGAAGCATATGGAATAGTGTTGTGATGAAAATGATGTTTGTGAATGTTTATGGCATGGATATAATGAAATCACATAAAGTAGGTGTAGATAATAAAAAGGTAGGATGTGCTCATTGACAAAGGCCCAACAAAACTAAAGTTGGATTTTCTTAATGAAAATGAGCTTTTATAATGCTTTGCATGAGCATGATTTGATAAAAAAAATAAGGTATTGGGATCACATTGTGTTAAGTAATCTCATATTCCCTTTATTTCAGAGAGTTTAAAAAGGGAACGTAGGTGATAGGTGTGATCAATGAATTTGATAAAGAGAGGAGGTTAGATCAAGTGTTAGTCCATAAAACCATGAAATCAACACACTAACATACTAACATATCAAAGCCTAGATATTAGGGGGAGATTAATGAATAAACCAAATGATAACTCAAAAAAACATGGAAGGAAATGAGAAATATAAACATAAAAACACAAATTCCTTACCAAATCCTTCATAGCTCTAAATGGTAATTCGGTTGGCTTGCTTGGTTTATGCATAAGATGTTTTCATCAATGACATATGGTTAGCATCATCTCCTCTATTCATCATTGTTGAATGCTTGGTTTGAGTGATGGCTTGATTGATTTAATGGCTTGATGGCTTTGGCTCAATTTTGGCATTATAATACTAAGCTTTTAGCTTTATAAATCTATTCTTGCATTATAACTCTACTTTGATTGAGCTCCCTAAATGAATATCTCTAGGCTTGATTTTATAGGATTTCAAATCCCTTGAAATGGGTTAATTTTGTTTGAGTTTGGAATATTCTTAGAATATTCTTTTAGATGTTTTTCAAAAGTGATAACTCATAAAGGTAATGAGTGTAATCTAGAATTTTCTAAGATGCTCTTGAATTTCATTTTTATTAATTGATTTAGCTGATTTATTATCTCATGGTTAAACTTAAATAGGATTTGAAATTGATTTAACTTGCTAATCGATTTTGATTAGGATGTGCAAGTTAATTAATTTTTTAGGCATTTGGTTATTTGTTTGATTGTTGATTAATTTAATGTGTGTATTTGTCATGTTTAATTAATTTAATAGGCCAAATTGATTTAATGCAAGGTTATAAAGACAAATTTAAGACTAAAATAAATTCTTAGGTTAAATTTTTGATGATTGGTAAGAATTGGTCTACTAGTTTGATGCAAAGCCATTGGTGGACAAATTTACATGTCTATCGTTTACCTCTATTTGGGAAGATGTGAAATCTATAAGCATAATAACATATTTTCAAATAATAAAATGTTTATTTATGATTATGACTACAATGTTAATGATTTAACTCTATTTTCCCACTTGAGGGAGTGATTGGCAAGTGGGTTAGAAAACGGTCCCTTGAAAGAAAGAAGCAAAATAAGGGGACCAAAAAAATGAAGATGATGGGGTGACAACAAAATGATTTACCCAAAGTTGGGAAAAATCATTGAGTAATGTAAGTGGGATGGTGTAAAATGGTTTTCCCAAATGTGGTTATAAGCATTATACCCCAATAGTGGTAACATGGTATGATAACACAATGATTTACCCCAACAAGCAATATAATCATTTAGAATATGGAGCTGCCCTAGTTAAGATAGACAAACAAGAAAGGAAAATTGGTGATAACATAATGATTTAGCCTCATAAGTGATATAATAATTGAGAATGCATGTGGTATGGTGTATAGTTTTGATGTAGTATACCTTGATTATGAAAAACATGATTAATGGCTAAGGATTGATAGCTTGATACAGAGGATAAAGATGAATTTAGGACAACCTACTAGTAGGGATATGCTTTTCCAAACTAACAAAGGTTTAAATTCTTTCATTACTTAATTAATCTATTTGGGATATGATTGGGATGCTAGTGTTGAGGAGATGGTGATGATTTATTGATGTTATAGACCTCTCAAAGCTAAACTATGTTGACGTATGAATATGGATGGAATCAAGAATAATGTGCTCAAGGAATCACCTAATGAATGCATATAGATTGAGTTGAGGCAACAGTACTGAAAGTAAACAAAAAATCAAGAAAATAAACAAACAAAGAGACCAACAAGATTAAAAAAAAAATAAACAAGATAAACAAAGAAACAAATAATTGTTAGTCCCTATGTTAATATAAATAACATGATGAACATTGCCCCTAGAAACTAGGTGACAAATAAACAAACAAACAAGATGGGGTAATAAAAGAAAAAGAAGGGGGTGGTTGAGCTTTCTCTATATGCATTAGGAAAGTGGACACTACCTACATAGTTCTTTGGATATGATGATCTAATAAAACTTTAGGTCAAATGTAGTTCTCCCAAGAAATGGATTGAAAATGATGATTGATAGAAGACATAATGGATGTTATAGAATAATAGGGATGAACTTGAAAAATGGTGATAGCATAGGATAAAAGGCCAAAAAGGATGGGGAAACTAAATAACAAGTAATTAGTTTGTGAATTAGTGAGGGTTTTTACAATCCTTAAGGCAAACAAGTGGTGAATGTTTTTTTTTTGTTTTTATAAATTTTTTTCAATTTTTTTTGAAATTATTGAATCATCTCAACTCAATTGAGAATGATGAGACACTAAATTGATCCAAGATCACAAATTGGTGAGAGCATTATAATTTGAAGTAATTATCATAAAATAGTGAGAGCATGGTGAAAGGGGGATGGAGTTGATTTCAACATGAATTAAACACGACCTACATAGTCCCAAAATGACCTCAAGTCATAGTAATTATATCCACATAAAAGGTAGACAAAAACCAACTAGGTCCCAACAAGTTCTCATATCTAGCAAATGTCCAGTCAAATGAAAATAGAAATGGTAAGGTGATGTGGTAATACATGATAAACAAATGTTGCCTTTAGTTTTACTATAGGAAATTATAACTAAGATACAAAAAATTAGATCAATAATACCAATTTTCCCATGGGTGGTTATAATTAGTAGCAATATCGATGTACATTGATTTACCTCAATAGGTGATATAATCAGGCTCACATAAACAAACTTGATATAAGATGGAAAATGAAATATTTCTTGCAAGATCAATTGTCACACTAATTTCATAGACTATCATTTAAATATGGATTTGATGGATTTTTGAAATTTGATTAGAATTTCTTCTCAAAAGTGTAGGAAGTACCACATGAATCAAGATCAAAATAGGATTGGATAGGATGGCTAAAAATAGGCTTTGGTCTAGATAAGAATGATATGGTAGAATGGGAAATGATAAAATAATGATTGATTAGTATAATGATTGGTCTAATATATTGGATAAATTTGTAAGAGGGTTTCCCCCAAGTGTTAAGGTGAATGGTTAAGATATGCGACAATGATAAAAGGATTGATAACTTGATATGATATGGTACATCTTTAGTTTTTGCCTAAGTATGATAAAGGATTCTATTATTCCTACTGAAGTGGAGATGCACATATTAATCAACAAATGATATAACCAGAATATTCAATCATATTAATTGTTACCCACACCTTGTCTAAATAGTTTTTCTATCAAGAACTAGCTATAGATCTATATACAAATGATGTTGTTGTCATCTTCATTGGTTTTTTATTTTGACTCCTTCAAACATCGAGACATGGTATATTTTTAGCCTCTACAAAGGAAAGTGTTACCATGGATGGTAAAGATGGATAAATGTTGGATGGTAGGTTTGAATGGAAAATGTAATGATAGATGGGAAATAAATAAAGATCAATATTTTTAGGCATACATAATGTTTATGATTCCAGATTTGATATATATTTGGATGTGGTGAGGCTAAATATTTTTAAATATTCTCTTGATAATACCACTAGATTCTTCTATTATTTAGGCCTAATAGTAGATAACATCTTATTAGGTTGTAGATTAGAAGCTATATTGATTTCATCTTTGATAATGTCTTTATCAAGTAATGAAGAAATTTTGTGCTCAACTATTGGTGCCTCAATGAGGTTTCTACTAATGAATTTGTCTTTATTGTCCTATATCACCTCTAAGAATGTTTCACTAAGTAACATTGACTTTGGAATTTGATTATCCCAGAACACCTTCAAAAAGTTTTCACTAGAAGATGCCAAGTTCTGACTTTGATTGCCCCTTAGTGCCTTCAAAAAGGTTTCACTAAGAGAGTCTTCTTTTGCTATATGATTGTGGTCTTTGCCTCCTTTCTTTTCTACATCTAATATGTCACCATGGATGTAATTTAACAAGGTGTGATTATATTGGTCCCAATCAACACTTGTGGGAGGTGGAATGTCAATGATATAGCTATGATGGTTTATGGTAATGGCATGTGGAATAGTAATGGAATGGGGGATGGATGCACAATCCTCATCAAAGATACTAGGAGAAATTGTGTTGATTCTAAATTAATCATCCTAAAAAACCATATAAGGATCACAAATTTATTCAAATTGATCTTATAGGCATGTGTAACCAATGTTGTAATAATCATGAACATATCTTGTATCTAAATCTGATTCAAATTCAAGGGATTCTAAATACGAGGTCAAAATTGATGTTGATTATACTTCTAATGCTAAATTTGATATAATTTTAAGAGTATAACCTGACTCTAATTTTGATTCTTCATCTGATGGGTATTTTATTATAATTATGTCTTATTAAATGTTTGGTATTAGATAAGTAACAACTTGTGATGGCATAACGAGTTCCATAAAGACTAGTTTGTTATAGTGAGACTCCTTTAGGATGGGAAAAAGGTCAAGATATAACTCCTCATATACTATCTTGTCAAATGGAAGCTCTTAAAAAATAGGCATATAGTCAATGTAATGATTTTCCCAAAAGTAGTTATAATCATTAAAAAGTGACTCAACAAACAATAGCTTATTAGAGTGAGACTCCTCGATAACTAGTATAGGATCAATAGGTGATTCATCAAAAGTTGACTTAACAAAAGTGGATGGTTCAAAAAAATAATCTTGTATTGGTTAGTTTTCTTAGATTTGGTCTTCAATGAGTTAGAAAATACCAGTTTTGAACATAGCTTGGTCTTTAAATGATTGGATTAGTTGAGGGATTGATTGGACTAGGTGGGATTATGGTTGGATGATTGGTTGAGGTTTGTAATGAATGATTGGATGAATAATTGGTTGAGGATAAATGATAGGTTGTAATCATGATTGGATTGGTCAAAATATTGATGATATTGGTTGGTATTTATATTGGATTGGTTGATGGATAAAGAAAGGGCATTATGGAGCTTGGTTACTAAAAAAAAACCAAAGGATAAGTTCCTAAAGTGATAATGATGTTCCTTGGATGTTCTAGAGCTTTATTGTTTGAAAAAGTTGAAGGATGAGGTCCTAGGATAGAAATGGTATGGCATCATGGATCTTGATTACTCAAACAAGCTAAAGGATGTGGTCCTAGAATAATAATGGTAGGTCATCTTGGGGTCTGATTATTTACATAAGCCAAAGCATCCAAGTCCTCCTCATAAACCATATCATCCTAATTAGGGTCTTGATTTGGATTATAATCTTGTCCTTGCCTTCTTTATTTGTATTTATTATTTTAAGGAGGGTATGGATCCATCTCCCAAATAACATTTTCATTGTAGAGGTCTGTACCCAATTCTACCTCACCAACCATATCAACCCAGTTGATGTCTTAAATTAGGTCTTTGATTTGATTTTTTAAAGGTGGATAAAATTCCATATCACAAAACATTTTATCATCAAATGGGTCTTGAATAAATCCATAAAAATCATAGCCATTTTGTGTGGCCATTCTATAATAATTTGGATTGTATGTGACTCCACCATAAGTGTAGTTAGACATATATACATCAATGAATACAAATCCAAAAATAAAATGGATTAGAGTTCTACAAACTCTGAAAAACTATGTCAAAAGGACAAATGGCTAAACTTGGTCTAACTTGGTTAAAAAGGGTGGATTTGTATCTCCAAACAATGATTTGATCATGGAGTTGTATCTCTAAAATGGTTTATGCTAAGACTTGTCATAAAATAGTCTAACATCAAATTTCATACATACAAAAGGCCAAGAAATGGATAAAAACCAACATGTCAAAGTCTAGTCTAAAGTGTTTCAAACAAGGTCTAAACTAGGAAAGGGAAAAGTTGAGTTTTTAGGGCTTTTGTCCAAACATGGAGTCAAAAGATAGGATAAAACAAATATGATCTGATAGGACTTTTGGACAAATGACATCAAAAGCTAAACTTTGAAACAAAGTATGATGTGATTTTATTTAATCTAACAAGGTTGGAACAACATTGACATAGACCTGACACACAAAATCAAACATAAACATGATCGATTGGTATAATCCATAAGGCAAAAGGCACTTGGAAAAAAGACCATGTTTTCCCAAATAAAAGCACACACAATGATGAGGATAGGTTGAATGAACAAACAAGTGATAGTTTTAAAATTTGAGCAATCAATTAACATAAGTTTTGCAACCCAAAAGAGAAATATCTTGGTATCAGCCCCTATGAAGTGAGCTCTAAATATAAATCAATCAATATCTACTTTCAAACTTATAAATGTGAATTGAAAAATCAATGGTTGAAAACTATGATTGGACTAAACAAGCTAGACAAGATTGGATAACATGATAGTGCATGAACAAGGTCCAAATGGCATACATGACATGGTTTGGTTGGTTTGAAACAATGTTTTTTAATACAAAGTCAAACAAATGTTGAAATAAAATGAGTAACCTAATGGCATAAGCATGCTCTAATGATGTTATCAATTTTATGTTTCATAGACTCAAAAGGAATAAACTCGATAATGATTTGGGAATCATAATGATGCCTATTTCATTCAAGTGACACACACACAAACAAGTTTAGTAAAAATTGTAAGGCACAAGTGTGTTGTAAAATGGCTAGCATAACACCTCTTCTATCAAGGAGTGACGTATAAACAAACTAGTTTTTGACATGGTTTATAAACAAACACATTAGTTTTAGTCTCAAAACACGAAGCAAGAAAATGACAAAATACAAGTAAATCATCCAAATTCCTATCAAGGGTATGTCAAAGTGGGGTTGACTAAAACTAATTATTTTGAAAATGTTCTAGATGGATCAATTATATGATGACTTTCATCCCAAATGATAAAAAATAAAAACAGTTTAATTAAGTGTTTTTGGCACTTATCTTGTTTTAAAAAGTTATTTCTCTTTTTTCAACCACTACATCCATCACTTGCTTAGTGTAGTGTGATATCCAATGTGCAGATATGTTCTAGTGCTTAACCCCAACACTAAAGGGTGGTTTAACAATTCAAACCTCTTATCTTAGTGGGGTTGATGAAATCAATTTTGAGATATGAAACCTCAGGTAAAATCTTTGCTAAAGAACTTTTGGGAGGTAATGAAGTCCCCCTCATAAGCTAAGATGCAATGAAATAAAAACTAAGTAAAAGTTTTTAAAGGTTATTTTTGGATCACCCAAGTCATGTGGATCTTGGAGAGAGCCTTGATAAATTATCTTTTATTCCTTTAGACTAAGGAACTTTGCAATGAATTTGGTGATTTTGATCTCAAAAGTTTCCTAAAGGGGACAAATGGGAGAGCATACATGCACAACTCCCTTTTTGCTAAACAAACAATCAACAAACAACTTACATAAAAATGAATTTGCTCAAAAAATCATGAAAAATAATATGATGTTAATTTCATTTTAAGGCACCAAAACAAAATGTGTTGTGAAGTTTGGACACTTTAGCTTTGATTGAAATTGAAAAATCTTGATAAAAATTCATGGCATATAAATAAACTAAGTTATTTTTAGACCCCAAATAGATGATGCAAACAAATTGATAACATGTTAGGATTTGAATAGGTTCATTGTTTAAACACCAGTTAAAATGTTGAGATTATGTTCATATCTGACTTGAAAGTATTTTCATAAACACAACTTGATACAAAACATTTATGTTCTTTTTTAAGCCCAAAGATCCAAATGTGTGAGATTTGACTAGTTTGTTTTAAGCCCAAAACAAAGTGTGAAAGATTTGACTAATTCATTTTAAACCCAAATTGAAGTGTTTGTTAGTCAAATAAAAAAAATTGTGTTTGAATATTTTTTTGGATCTTGAAAAAATAAGAGAGTAACCCTTTCTTAGAATCACTTTCAAGTGTTAGCAAATGAGATTTAAATTTTTGCTCTAGGTTTAGGATTTAAGTAGAATCATCATTGATCGATAAAGACAGTAGATGATGACCTATCAACCCAAAGGAAAATCCCAAAAGATAAACATGTTATTTTAGGCAATGGTTAACAAAAATCTCAATAAACAAATAAAAAAAACTCAATAAATAAAATAAACCTATGAAACATGCAAACAATTTAGAAGGTTAAAATAAAGAAAATTGAACACATAAATCATAAATACATGTAGTTAGTATTTTAACCATAACATTTAAAATATAAATCCATTTTTAATGAATTTTTTTTAGGTTTTTTACATGTCTAGGGTGCACCTCTTTAAAAAAATTTAGGTCAAAATAGTGAATAACAAAAAAGTTATTAGCTCTGTACTATCTATTTTTACTAAAAAATTAAAACATAAAAAGTGGTAGTCACTAAAAGAGTCATAAAATATAAACTAAAAATAAAAATTTAATGAAATTTTTAGATAATTAAGATTACACTAGTAAAAACATCCTATAAAAATTTTAAAAAACAATAGTAAACTTATTAAAAATAAAATCTATTTTAAAAGTTATTTTTGTTCAAAATGTGTGGTGTGTAATCATGTCCCACCAGGCATGCCATTTATGATCTAATATTTTAACTCAAATGAGGAGGTTAGATCAAGTGTTAGACTATAAAACCATGAAATAAAAAAACTAACAAACTAACATATCTAATCCTAGATCTTATGGGGATCTTAATTGATAAACCAAATGATAACTCAACAAAACATGGAAGGAAATAAGAAATATAAACATAAAAACACATATTCCTTACTAAATCCTTGGTAGTTCCAAATGGTAATTCAGTTGGCTCACTTCATTTAAGCATAAAAATTCTTCATCAATTGCATATGGTTAAAATCATCTCCTCTATGCACCATTTTTAAATTCTTGGCTTGATTGATGGCTTGATTTATTCAATGGTTTGATGGATTTAGCTCAATTTTGGCATTACAACACTAGGCTTTCAGCTTCATGAATATATTCATGCATTATAACTCTCATTTTATTGATCTCCATAAATTAAGAGATCTAGGCTTGGTTTTATAGGATTTGAAATCTCTTGGAATGGGCTAAATCTGACCATGGTTGAGTTTATTAGCTTTGGCTGAGTTTGGTATATTCCTAGAATATTCTTTTAGATATTTTCCAAAAGTGACAACTCAAAGTATATGCATCAAGCAAATAAGCCATAATATTTTAGATGAGGACCATGCTATGGGAAAAACTAAGGTACCCATACATAGGATTGGGTCATAAATATGATGGATAATCACATGATTCTATATTATAATCAATTTTTCTCAAGGGAAATAGGGATAGGTAGGTGAAGCGAAGTGAAATTATCATAGACGAAGGGATGGGCTTAAGTGAGACATAAAGGTGAGTTCAATCCTTATTTTAACAATAAAAAGGACATAGATAAAAACTATTGAGAGGCTCAAGTTATGGTTTGACTTTGAGAGAGAAAAAGTGATAAGCTCCCGATCCATACTTATGGGTTATGATGTAGAGTCCAAGCCAATTAAAATCAAACTTGTCCTTTTTACTTTTCTCCATATTAGTTACATGTTGGTTTTCCTTAAAAATGAGGTCTCTAATGTTGAACTCTCACTCTTTTAGGTATTTGTTGTATGTGTACTTGATTCATTCTTGATAGACATAAAGATTATTAAGCACTTCAAATCAATATTCATCAAGGAGTTCAAGATGTGTGAGATGTTCTTGATGAAAGTCACTCTTAGAAAGGATTTCATGCAATAATATGTGAAGAGAGGGAATTTGGACTTTGAGAGGAAAGACTACCTTGGCTTTAAAGATGAGAAAGAAGGGGGTAACAACTATAGAAGTTTTAATGCTAGTGGGATAGGCCCATAAAGCGAAAGGAATGTGCAAGTGCCAATCTCAACCTGAAGAACTTACTACCTTGGTTAACATTTTTATGAGAGTTTTCTTAGAGGCTTATGATTTTATATTGGCTTATGAATGATAGGGTAAGGAAAATATTAAATTAATGTTAAAATCATAGCAAAGACCTTGGACTTTATTACTTTTAAATGATTTTACATTATCAATGATGATCTTATGGGGAACACCGATGCAGTAGATGATATGGTGATTGATGAAGTCGATAATCTGTTTAGCTTTGGTTGAGATAAGAGGGATGGCCTCTACCCACTTGGTGAAATATCTAGTAGAAATAATGATATATTAATTCCATTGTAAAGAATGGGGATTGATTTCCCTAATAAGGTCAAGACCCCATTATGAGAAGGGCCAATAATATTTAGATACTTGAAGGCCATGGGGAGGTGCATGATGTAAGTTAGCATGTTTTTGACATTTGACACACTTTATTACATAATCACAATAATCTTGATTAAGGGTTGGCCAATAGTATCCAAGTTAAAGGATACATTTAATAATAACTAGGCCACTAAAATTGCCCCCACAGATTCCATCATTTATTTCCTTGATAATGTGGGAGGCTTCATGGTTACATAGAAAATAAATAAGGATTTTGTCAAAACCACATTTTTAAAGTATTCCTCCTAGTATAGTGTAATGAGAGGTACCATAAACAAAAACTCTTTAGGCATTCTTTGAAAGGTTGGGAGGAATAACGCCAAGGTTAAGGTAGTCAAAAGTTTGGTCATACCAAATGTCTAAAGGAGATGTTTCCACAATAAAAATGGTAGGAATATCAGAATTGATATATAAGGGTGTGATAAAATTATGGATGGTGACAAATAATTTATATTTGGTAGGTTGAGATGGAATTTATAAATTAAGGGAGGCCATTGTATCTACAAATTTATTAGTAGATCAAGGAACTAATTAAATAAGGTAATGATCAAATGATGTTAAGAGTACATCCACGAGTTATTTGTATTTTAGGAGGACATTATTTTTACATTGATAAGATCCATTGACCTAATTGATGACTAGTTTGGAGTCACCAAAAACACTAATTATTTTCACTAGGGTAGTTTGAAGATTTATGTCTAGGGATTAATATTTAGATATGTTATTGATGTATTTGAAGTCAAGTTTAAAATAAATGGGAAGAGGTTCATCATTAAGGGGAATGAGAATAACTCTATCACCCCCAAGATTTTGGCATTTGAAGCCATCAAATAACATGGTCTTTTGGTAGGTGGGCTCTTCTTGAGAGAGAGTTGTAATAAACTCATCTAGAAATGTAAGAGGAAGAGGTTGATTGTTTGGTAGAGGATCTTTGGCCAATTGATCAATGATGACTTTTATTTTAATTAAATTTTTTTGAAGGAACTCAAGATTGAACTTAGATAGGAGCATGAGCCACTTAACCATACGCTAGTTTTGGTATGGCTTAGAGTGCATATACTTGAGGGTCTCAGTTTTGGTGATGACATATGTTTTATGATTAAGAAGATAGTGATAGAGTTTGGAGGCCATGAAGAATAAGTTAAGGTAGAGTATTTAGGTATGGGTATACTAAGTTTCATATTCAATAATGGTGCAGTTAATGTAATATATGACTTGATTTTTGTTATGTTCATCATGATGAATGAGTATTGCCCCTAAGGAATGTTAAGTGGTAGATATGTAAAGGTATAAGGGTTGGTCTTCCTTAAGATGGATGAAGATAGGTGGAGAGAGAAGGTGTTCTTTAATCAAATCAAAGGCTTGTTGACATTCCTTGGTCCACTTAAATAGGTGTCTTTATTTAGGAGGTGGTGGAAGGGTTGATATTTATTTGATAACTAGGAGATGAAGTAATAAATGGACTAAAGTTTGCCTTGTAGGCTATGGAATTGTGTAATGTTAGTAAGAGGAGGCATCTCAAATATTTATTTGACTTTGGTGAGGTATATTTTGATTCCATGGAGATAGATGATGAAACCAAGAAGCTTTCCTAATAATATTCTAATAATACATTTCTTAGGGTTGATCCTGACATGATAATAGATTAGTGAGTTGAATATGATGGAAATAACAACTAGGTGATCCTTGTAGTGTTTGGATTTCCAAAGGATATCATCCACATAGTCCTCTATAGTTTTATGGATGAGATTGTGATAGATATAGGTCATGGCCCACTAATAGGTTGTTATAATGTTCTTTAGTCCAAAGGGCATGACCCTATAGTATAAGGTTCCCCCTGGGGTAATAAAGGAAGTTTAATGCTAATCTTTGGGGGTAGTCAAAATTTGATTATATCTTGAGAAACCACAGTAAAGGAAATTCATCCTTTGGGTATACAAGGTTGAGGTTATGAAATTCAATGTAGAGGTGAAGCCCCCTATTGGCTTGGTGATGGGAACAATGTTGAAAACCTATTATGGATAATCAATGAGCTGAATGAAGATGATAAATAAGAGACACTAAAAATATTCTTTGACAAGAAGGAATATGTGAGGATGCATCCTATGAAGATTTTACTGAACTAACTTAACCTTAGGATGTGTAACAATGTTATGGAGGGAAATAGAAGGGTCAATTTTGGTCATATCTTGATAGGACCAAGCAAACTCTAGGTTGTGATATCAAAGGAAAGAAGGCTAATCTTTTTCTCTATAGACATTAAAGAATGACCAATTTTGATGACATGAGGGTTATCCTAAGTACCCAAGTTGACATCAATAGTAGATTCATTCAACATAGTTTGATTCTTAGGAGGGAGAGATTTAGGAACTAAAGAACCCCCCATACTGAGGTAGTTGAGAATGGAATCATCATCCTAATGTTGGATGGTGTTGATAGTAGGAGAATTGTGTCCAATAATTTTAGGATGGATGAGAAGGGTTTTAGTTCAATTTTTCTTTTGATAGGTTAGGGGGCCTAAACTAATAGTATTAATAAAAAAATTTATATGGGATGATATCATAGTCCTCAGATTTAGAGGGAGATGGGGTTGGTGAGGATGGAATTTCTTCATCAATGGTGATAAGTGGTTTTGGTGATGTGTGTTATTATAGTGGTAAAAACCCAAGGCCAAAGAACTCATGAGGTTTTTGAGTTTTGATTATGGGTAACTCTTGAGGTCCTTATTCATAGAGGCTAGGACCAAAACTCTTCCAAGTGTACCTATAAAGGTAAGATTTGGTAAAGGTTATTTTGTCTAGGTAGAAAAACTAGGTTGTAAATAGTCATATGAATGGGGTAGTGGTGGGAGTGAGAAGTAGTTGATCAAGCCCCCTATAGATGAAATTTTTATGATTATTAGGGAGCCCAAAAGGGATGATGGTTCTGATGTTGGGATCATAAGAAGGGTCATATTTGAGGTTCTTATATTCTCACAAAGTGGGGAAAGAATCGAGAGTTAAAATATCATATTACCTAAGAGAGACATTGAAATGTGGATTGTAAGTGGTCCTTAATAGGAATTTGGGATGAAGGGATAGATGAGCTAGTTGAAGCTTTATCACTATTGTGGGTGAGAGTGTCAATGGTTTTGCTTGGTGGGATGGTTTTGTTAGAAATTAGTTGTGAGAGGGCATCATTAGGCTGATATGTCATATTACAAGAGGCAAAGGGACTAAGATTAAATTTGATGGTAATAACTTTTCCCTCATGCTCAAATTTGACACACCAATGTAAGGTTAAAGGGACACAACTCATAGTATAGATCCAAGGGCATCTAAGTAACAAAGTATATTGGAACTAACCTTTTATAACATAAAATATTTTGAGAATGGTATGAGGCCCAAATAAAATATAGAGGATTACATTCCCTAGGTTAGTGGCCATGGTATCATTGACGGAGTGAAGGACTACCATACTTTCTGACATGATGTTTTTGGGAAGCTAAAGTTAGTCATATGCATGGGAGGAGATAATGTTGATGCTAGATCCTCCATCAATCATAACCCTCTTGATGTGTATTTTATTGATGTATTTTTTGACAAAGAGGGGAGGATCAAGATCTTCAGTATGAATAGGTGATATTTCAAAATCCTAAAAGGTGATGAGGGAAAAAAATTGGATGTATCCAACAAAGTGTGTAAGAAGTTGAGGATCATTTGGTTAAACCTTTATGGATTATAGAGCCTTTATCAATGCTTGATGATGGTGGGGAAAGGTTTTGATTATCTCATAGAGTCTCATTTTCATAGGTGTTTGGTGAAGTTATTTCAACACTAACCACTATATAGATGCATATGAGTTGGAGGGAAAAGCCCACAAAATGGATACTTTGGATTTTGGTGGTTGTGAAAGTGAGGGTGGAGATATTTGGGTTTGGTTGGTGGATCAAGGGGTTGAAGGATATGTCCATGGGATGGTTACTTTGGCTTTTATCTTATCCTTCTATTGGGCTCAAGATCGGGTAACCATATGAATAGTGTGGATAAGGGGGTTTGATGTTTTCTTTGGTTCCTCTTCTTCACTCTTAGGTAGAAATGGGGGAGTAGGTGATTATTGGATATTTTGGTTAGGTAATTGGGTAGGTAATGGGTTCAAAGTTTGTGGACAAGTGTTTGGAGAGATTTATAGTTCTCCATATCATGTCCAAGAGTCCTAACGTGAAGTCAAATCAAATAGTCATTGAACCATGTTGGTTTAAGATGTGAAATTTCAAAAGGTTTGATTGGTAGGAAGATGATAGAAGAGGTTTGTAACAACCTTTACAAAATGGTTCAATAGGATTCAAGAAAAAGTGTTGGAGGTGATGGGTTTTTGGTTGAAGGAGTGATGATATTCTTTAAAGTAGGATTTATCATGGAATTTATAAGGGGAGGAGTGGCTTTGGTAATGGATTTTGGTTGGCTTGGCTTAGTTACTATTAGTTTAGGGGTTTGAGACTTGGATGTGGAAGACTTGGATGATGAAGGTTTAGCTATAGGTGGGAAAGTATAGGTAGATAGGTTAATTAAAAATTATGGATAACTAAAGGGTTTAATGGGTGTAGATGGAGAAAATGGGGATGTTTATTAGAAGAAGAATAAGTAATTGGGATGGTAGAAGGATGGGGTCCTAAGATGGAAGATAAATGAGAAGGAGGTGGTATGGGTCTAGTTCACAGTGGAGGTTTGGAAAACTCTACTTTTTTAGTTGGTTTAGTTATATTTTTCTTTGGTGGACTAGATGGGGTTAAGTCCAAAATCAAAGGGGGGTGAGTGTGACTAGGTGTGGGAAGAATTCCTAGGTTCTTGATCAATTTGGTGAGAGAAGCGTGAGGTGATTTGGAAATTTTAGGTGTAAGTGGTTGGGATGGTTCACTTATGTCTTTGGAAGAGTTAATTGGTGAAGAGGTAATAATGGGTCTAAGGGTGGATTAAAGTGAGTCGAGGATTCATATTTGTTTTGGTAAGGGAGTCCAAGATGATGCTAGAATTTGGATCTATCAAAGTCGGGTTTCGTAGTGAACTCTAAACTTTAGACTAGCCTAGAATAGGGATTATATATGGGTTTAGTTCCTTGGTCATTGGTTTCAAATATTAAGCCCTTAGGTGGAGAATAAATAATGGTTTCTCTATCCTTATTTTTTATGAATGGTTACAAAATTGGTGGTTGGGTAGATGAGGTAAGCTTCTCTTAGTTTGGAATAGTTTCCAAAGAGGGCATAGATGGTTTTATGATGGGGGAGGTAGATGTGTTTTCCCCAAGTGAAAGAGTGAATAGGGTTACTTCCTTTGTTTGAGTGTCCAAAGTAATGGAGGTAAGTTCTACCACTAGAATAGGTGAAGTGGAAGAATAAGGGGTGGTTAAAGTAATGGTTTCCTCCTTTGGTGTTTCCACAAAAGGAGGTAGATAAAGTTAAGGTCTCATCAAATGAAGAGGGAGGGGTGGTTGAGTCCTATGTCTGGGTATCTAAAATAATAGGAGGTGATTCCACCACTTCTATAAGTGAAATGGAGGAAGAGGTGGTTGAGGTAATGGTCTCCTCAATAATGAGCTCACTATTAATAACATTGATCATGTGTGCCTCATGAGAATGAGATGATTTGGGTTTGTTATAATGGTGATGGGTAGATGGAGCATGATTGGGAAATTGTTTGTGGAAGATGTCAAGGGATTGATTAGGAGGTGGAGTGGGATTATAAAACATAATTTATCCACTATAAATCAAGTTTTGGATAAGACTTTTGAAGGTGTTAAATATATTAATATCATGTCCTAGGACTTAGTAAAAGGCACAATGGCCATTCTTATTATACTAACCTGGCATGGGGTGAGAAGCATCAAACTGTTGGGGTGGTTTAATAGGTGGAAGTTGGATGAGGTTGGATTTGAGTAATTTATCAAAAATTTATATATAAGATTCTCCAATGGGAGTATATTATTTTGGAGGAGCTTAGTTTTGGTTTTGGTTTTGTTGATAGGGAAGGTTGGAAGAATTGGTTCGAGCTGGTTGGTTGATAGTTGGAGGTGGAGTGTTTTTATAATAACTAATTTTTTAGATTATTTTGATTTGGTATTGGGATGGTTGGATTGGATAGAAGTTTTGGGGTGAGGATCATTGGATTTAAAGATAAAATTTTGAAATCATATTTTCAGTTTCCCTTCATCAATGGCTCAGTTTTCTAGTTTACGTGTCATGGTGAATGCCTCATCAAAAGTTCTAAAGTTTTGAACTTGAAGAGTGGGGGCTATATGTTTGTCATAACCTTGGGAGAAGATTTTAGTCAATTTAAGTTGGGTTAAGGAGACATAAAGTTGGTTGATGAGACCTCTCCATCTAGCCACGAAATCAATAATTAACTCATCATAAAATTTCTTAATAGAGTAGAGGTCAGTAATAGAAACCTTTTTAGATATATTTACTGAGAAATGCTCTAAAAATATTTGGGCTAGTTGGTAGAAAGAAAATATGGAGTGCATGGGAAGAGAACTATACCAATCAAGGGTTGGTCCTGATAATGACATGGGGAGGGTTTGAAGAAGGAAATCATCATCATATGTGATTAAATAAAAATAATGATATAATGATCTCAAATGTTGTTGGGGGTCCTCCTTGACCTAGAATCTAGAAAAATTAGGTAATTCCCATTAATGAGGATAAAAATGGATGGGAACAGATAGATGAATGGTTTCATTACAAATTTGATCATAGGATAAAAAGTTATGAGACCCAGAGATAGATAACTCTAAGTTGGTCATTCTGTCCATTAACATCTTGATCAAATCTGGTTGAGGTTGGGAAGATTCATAATTAAGGGGTGCATTCTATTGAGGTTGGTTGGTAGCTATGTAAGGATAGATGGTAGAAGGTGATGAAGAATCCATATATTGGTAAGTGGTCATAAGAGGTTGAGATGGTACCACATAAGGGTTGATTGACACAAATGGTTGGGTGGAAGGTGCTATATATCATTGTGGGTTAGGGACATATTGATAGGTTATTCGTGGGTAATTGTTTAGGGATGGATGTGGGTTGATTTAAAGGTATGGTTGAGGTTGGGTAGGTTGAGGTTGAGTGGTGAATCTAATGTTAATGAGTGGAAGTGTTTGAGGTATAGAAAATACCAAGTTTTGAAATGGGGTAAAAGTTAGTGGATTGGTTTTAATGAAGGAAAAAGTGGAAATAGGGATATAAGATAACCCCATGGTATGTGGAGTATAGGTAACTATAGGTAAAGTTGAATCTATATGGGAAGTGTGAGATATGGTAGGATGTCTTTGGTTAGAGGTTAGAACGTTGGATTAGGTTTGGGTAGTGGTAGTGTAGAAAGAGGATGATTGGGTGGTCAATGGTTGGATTGAGGTAACACCCACCATAATATGGGGAGGCATACCATAAGAAAGATCCATAGGAGGAACCAAATAAATATAGGTATGGTGAGGTAAGGTGTTAAGATAGTGTTGAAAGGTCACTAGATTGTTGTCAAGGAAGGCAATAAAGTCCACATTAACCTCATAAACAACTAAGATTCTAGTAGAAGAGGGGAAAAAATTAGGTGAACCCTCATCACTAGAATTATATTCCATGGAGGAAAAATAAGAAGGTGGTGGTTGATTATTTTCATTTCTCAGCTATTGTCTAGTAAAGACCATGTGAGAAAATAGGAAATAATATGATGAAACTCACACCTCAAACAAAGAGAAATCAAAAGAAAAAATTCAAGGCAAATAATGCATTCACTAAAAGTGCATTAAATCCTAGGATTCTTTTTAGATCACTTTTGGCTTATGCCTTAGAAAGTGTGAAGAGGGAATTTAGCTTGTAGATTGAGTGTTATGAGGAAATATAAAGCTAGTTTCAGTTTGAGTTTAGGTGCTCAATAAAGAAATCTATACTGATCTTCAGTATATGGCTTGATATTGGGGCCTATCCCCTCACTTCACACACTATAGTGATAGGGGTGTTAGGTGCTTAGCCAAAATATACCAAATTTTAGCGTTTATACTCAACTAGAGAGCTGAGTTAGTTCTCCGCTTAGTGGTGAAATCCAAGTAAGATAGATGGGAAGAGGCAAGGTTACTACTAAGTGATGAAATCCTAGTCGGGCCTTATCTCAGGTATGTTTTGATGTGTTAATTATTTTGTGCTTTGGCTTAAGTGTGTGATAACAAGTGTGAAAGCTATGATTAATTAGTTTGCCTCATAAGTTACTAGATGAACTAAGACAAGAAGGAAATCAATGTATGTAAAAGGTTTATTTTAAGCCCAAAAAGAATTTTTTGGATTTCATTTGATGAGAAAACAATAAAGGAAAGAAAAGTGATAATGGTTCCCACTAGGCATACCAAAAATGTTTCTCAATTTTTCCTCATTTCTTAATTTTTAAAGTAAATAAAGAAACTAGTAATAGGTGTGTATAAGAATACCTGGTAAAGTGTGTGCATGAATCCAAATGATGATATGACCTCCTCTTTGGCTAGGAAGGAATAACCTAAAACTTTATTATGGAAGTTGAAGTAGTTTGGCTAGATTAACAGTACTTCATCTTTCAAGAGTGATTCTACTAGCACTTTAGGTCTCTAGTGATGTTGCTTGATTGCTAAAAGGATTTTGGATACCTGTATGCAATATATATTAGATACAAGAATGTAAATTGTAGATTATGGATCCATTTCACTTATTCCTCTTCTCCTTTTATAGGATGAAGTTGATAATTGGGATGGAAGAAGTTACTAATTTGATAGGGGGATAAAGTTTCCAATTCATGATGTTTTAAAGATAGT
This sequence comes from Torreya grandis, assembly GCA_037957365.1. NCBI lineage: Eukaryota > Viridiplantae > Streptophyta > Pinopsida > Cupressales > Taxaceae > Torreya > Torreya grandis. Next base: position 4,473,650 of record JARHVA010000088.1, read on the forward strand.
TTTAAAAGAAATTTACCATTTAGGGAGATACTTATCTCACACAAAGTTGTCAATGCTTTAAAACTTTAAATCAATACTAGAGAGACCATCAATGGTCAGGCCAACCATCGATGATTAGGATAACTATAGGCTATTGAGGGGCCATAAGAAAATGGGTTAAATAAAGTTAAAACAGGGAGAATTAAATGGTTTATCCAAATGTGTTAAGTTAGGGTTTTGATAGGTTCAAGTTAGTAAACAAGTCTAATTTACTTATTGGTCGACTAGACATGAGTTCAGACAATGGTCAAAAGGAAGTTTGACATCAAAAGTTATTGTGTGTAGTTTTCAAGTGTTTACACATGGGAATGGTTGACCAACACATTTTTATGGGTGGTGGATGGAGGTATCATAGAGATAAGTATCACATTGGAGGACATCCATGCATTTCTTGAACTACCTATAGGGGGATACTAGTGATCATAGGGACACTGGATGATCTATAAGAGAGATGAGCACTAGCCCAACAAGTGACATGCTAAGATAAGGTCTATTTAAGACTAAAGGTGAGCTTGTTTGATGTGTATATTACATATACTCTATATATTTTTAATTATATTATATGACTTGTGAAAACATGAGTGTTGTATCATAAGTTGGATGGTAAGGTAACACTATATGTGATAGCCTTATGTTAGTCTATTTTGGATGAAGGGGGAACTATATGACTTGGGGTCTATAATCCAAGTTTAGATCATGCATGATATGTATGGGGTGTTATAAATAGTTTATAATACCATGGGACCAATGGTATTACTAAGTTATTATATATATGAAAGGTTCTCAATGTATTATCTAGTTGTGTTACACCATGTGGTCAATATGATCAGTTACCTCAGGTTATGAGATTAAGACAAGATCAAGTATCACAGGTTATGCCCCACATCCTAGCACTAAAAAAATTCACATGAGGATATATTTTGTGGTAGACTTATGCATATATTATGACTATTTGGCTAAGTTGGGTAACTATGATGCTAGGGCTAACATGATTATAGATCACATGCCATTATACCTAGTGGGTAGAGCAACATCTAATGGCATGATTTCTAGGATAGTTTGGACTCCCACTCTTAGTGGTTCCTATATTAGTGCCCACATTTTAGGTATGACATGAGAGAGAGATGAGGGGGAGGGGAGGAGGAACGCCAATAAATATATTAGAGGCTAGACCATGGCATGTAAGAACATGGACTAGTTGAGCTTGATAGCTATTACCTAGAAGAGAAAAGGGCATGGATGTCAATGTAGGGGTGAAATAGGTACCATAGCTAGCACAATAGTAATAAGAGTAGTGACTACCTTAGTCACACCATTGATGGATACGCTAGTGGCTAGATCAAGCATAGCGGGTTGTTATCTAACATGACATGTCAGTTAACCCAGGGTAGAGCTAGTTAATAGAGTCACCATTTAAAAGAGGATTAAGACATGTATGGGTGGTGAATCTAGGGTTTAATTTGATTTTTAGGTGTCCCATGGATGAGGTACTTGAGGGATGGACTGATGAAGAGACTGTGCTTGATAAATGAGAAGATGGGGAATCAGTTGTAGGTGACACCAAAATAGGTAATAAAATTTATATTTATTAGTCTTTGAGATAGAATACTAGTTGTATACGATTATAGATAGATATATTTTGAGATATATAAGTGATATAATAGCTATTTAAGTTGAATTTTATAGATCCTATGGATGAGGAGATCATATGGGGATCCCTAGTTATAATAACACACTATGATATTATGGATGGGGTGTTGACACCATATGACCCCACCACAGTAGATGATCTTATGGTACCATTTACCCCAGCTTAGGTGGGATGGTTTATAATAGTGGGGGAGGCCATGAGATATATAAAATAATTAAAATATGGATTACATCCATTGACATGGGTGGGAGAAGGAGAGACACAAGCTTGGTAGGCCTTATCTCAAGAGAGAGTTGTATATATGGGTACCACAATCTAGTTGGGATAGGTTCAGGCCTAGGTGGTCAACCTATATGGATAGGTAGTAGGGTTGAGATCTTGGATAGACTCATTAATGTGAAATATGTATAGGGATAGTCCAAGACATATATGGGAATCATGGTGAGGCTATGAGAAAGACATGATGGAGCCTATCCATAGAGTTGTAGAGATATTTTTGTACTATTTATATTAAAAACATGATACACAGAGAGATATTCTATTTTGATAATTGAATGTTGATCTTATAGGGTATATATATTTTTTGGTTGTGGATGCATGGATGGATTTATTTCTATCACATATATTTTATATTTTATTATATATGTTATAGGAAATAAATTTGTGGTGTTTTCTTTTCTAGCATTGTGTAGTACACATGCATGGTTAAAAAGAAAAAGGCAAAAATGACTTGAAAAAGTATGAGTAATCAAAACAAATGTAATACACACTATATCACAATAGGAGATGTGTAATGATAAAATATGACTAATTATAATAAATTAAAAATGGTAAAAAGAGATAACAAAATGTTTTTAAACCATGAAAACATTGGCACCAAATTAAAATAAGTAAAATCACACTAAGTCACATTGGGAAGTATGAAAATAATTTATTAAAATGAAAATAACATGAAATACTAATAGTATAAAAATAAATGAATTAAGTCAATCAATCATACTAAATCATATTGGGAAGTATAAAAAAAGAAACAAAATTGGTAAAATGGTCTTAAATTAATCACACTAATTCAAGTTGGGAAGTATGAAAAACTTTAGAAAAATGGTTGGATTATTACATGAAATTATAAAATAAGAAGATAAAATTAAATTATTAATTAAGAATAAAACATATTAAATAAATATGGAAATCATGTAAATGATGTGTAACTCATAATCAATCACATCTTATCTCATATTTGACACACATAGTTTTGTTTTGACTTGGGTATTGTAAAATTTTGTGAGGAAGGTCAGGTCCTATCCATGGTCTTACACTAAAATTAACAAATGGAACACTAAAGAGGTGGAAATAATGTGAAAATATGGTAAAATGGGATGTTTGGAATGTTAATGTGAAAATTTTGGTAATTTGTCAGGAAGGCTTGGTCTTTTGCAAGGTATTACACTGAAACTCACAAATGGAATCGCTAAGGAGATTACTCAGTGAATAAAACAATATTATTCAAGGGGAAATAATAGGGTTATAGGTAGTGAAAAAGGTAATGTAAGAAGCATAACATATATGTCTTATGAGAAAATCTTAGGAGATATGAGGCATACTAAGGACATGATAAATAAACTGACTAGTGATCATCAATATACAAAGGATACCTATTCAGTATAGCTACAAAGATATAAAGGAAAATAAGTTTGGTACTAAGATAAAATCATGTTGGTATTTTTGAAAAATTAAATTAAAATGGACCTACCTTCTCACAATGTTTTCCCCATTCCTCTAGACCCCTTACAGAGCCATCGATATACTACAAAGATTGGGTACATACATGAGAAAGTAGATAGGAGTAGAAGATTTTTTTCCATTAATTCTCCTTTTCTAATCTACTAGCCTACCATAACCCAATGGACCTTGGCTCTATCATTAGGCCAATTGTGGAGTTTGAGCTTCAATTAGATAAATGAGTTGTGCTTAGAATCACATTTTTAGTGTGATTTCACTTTTCAAAATTTTGAATGTTGGCTTTTCGATCATTGCCTCTTGTTAAATGATTTGGATTTTGATTGTTTATGTATTTTAAGATTCCTCCTCCATACAGACTTGGAATGAATATTAATGAGAGATAGAAGGATACACATGAATGAGATTTGGGATTTAGCTAAAATTAAGCTAATTCCAAAGATATGACTAACTATAAAACTTAGGCTTAACTATGAACCAACATATTATCTCAAGTCTCAGCCATGTGTATGCTTAGTTTGTGAAAGGCAATAAAGGGGAATAAGGGGAGATCCAAAGTGGACCAGTAAAAGGAGATTATAATGAGATGAATTGTTTATTAATTCATGATATGGTAAATTATTAAGGTTCATATAACCAAGTCATAATAATAATAATAATTCCTATTTATATAAATAAGATAAAAAACAATCATGAAAAAGAATAAGGTAATCATAAAAAATGAACTCAAGAAAAACAAGTATGTAATAATGAAAAGGAATCATAATATAACATAAGAAGAATAATGATAAGTAATATATAGTTGAGAACAAAATTAACTATGTAAGATAGATAAGAATTGGAAAAAATGTTAAATGATAGAAAAATAGATAAATGTAAAGCTAGAGCACACATCCAATACAAATTAAGAAATAAATGAAAAAACACCATTCCTACATTCATAAGTAATGATACATTTATCCACACACATTATCCATAACATCTATAAGTCTTTATGAAGTTGAATTCAAACTACATTAAAAGTCTCATTGATCTTTAGTGAGAGTTGAGAAAATACTTTGTATAAAATCTCGTCAATAGAAAATGTAGGAATGTAGGAAGGATCATGCTGATGAGGGATATCATGCATGGGATACTCAAGAGAAGGCATGATAATGGATTATATGGGAGATGAAGGGGTTACCAATGGAGAAGGTTTCACCAAGGAAGGAGGATCTATAGGTAAGGGACTCATGGGTGGAGAAATAGTAGGTGGAGAAGGGAATAGAGGCGGTGGAGCCATGGGGGAAGAAGGGGGAGCCTTATTATGAGAATGACCTATGGGAGGAATGGTATTAGTTCAAGGAATGGTTATGAGTTAATATTTGATATTCTACTAAAGGATGCAACATTGATCAATGTGATGTATACCACATTAGTGCTAGAGATAATATACCTTTCCATATTTGAGAAGATATTAAAGTAACACTTTAGGGGGAATTATAGCCTTGTATATAGGCTAAGTAGTGGTGGGATGCAAGGTTTCAATATATTTCCACAACTTATGATAATGTGTGGATGAATTATTATCTATTTCATGAAAGCAACATATATGCTTGTGAGTATACTTGGTAGGTGTACTCAAAGAAGGAGTGAAAATGGAATCTGAGGAAGATTGGTATAATGAATAGTGTCTAGTCTATTTATTGGAAACTTCATGAATTTAAAAATATGGTTTATCAACGCATTTAGTGGGCAAAGGAGTAATTTATGGTAAAGGAAGAAAACCATCACCAAAATGTGAAGTTGTGGGGGAGACTAGGCAAGGTTTGACTAAAGGAAAAATAGGATCATAAATAGGAAAAGACTTAGCTATAGAGGGAGTGAGAATAGGATCTAAACTAGGCTCTACTAAGGGAGGGGAAAGATGCAAAGAAGGCTGAAGGATAGTCTCAATCATCTTAGGGATAATTTAGCTATATAGGTCTTGGTATTTGGTAAAGTGATAGGGACTAGTCATAGCATGTTCATAAGTATACTCCTATGAGTATCTTCAGAAACTGGTGGTGTGCACACCATGTCTACCCTATGATCAAGAGAAAAAATGTTAAAATTAAGAATGATATAGGATGGAATTCTATAAGATATTCTAAAATATTGAAGTAAAGAGGACTGATAGAAAATACTTTCATCATCTCAAGATTAAACAAGACCTCCTAAGAAGGGACCATCTAAGGTATAGCCATCATCATAATCAAGTGTATGAATATACATGGCATAATTAGGGATGAATTGGTCATATGATTTAGTGTGATTAATTGAATGTTTATTCTTAATTAATACAACAAGTATATCATCAAAATGTGGTTAACAGAACTGAGGTTGTAAAAAAAGGGGAAGATGAGAAATGAGATGAGGTAAGAGATCTAAGGTTTTAATCTATAGATTGATCTCATCATACTCATCATCATTGAAATCTAGGATGTTAGGGTTATATTCTAATTATTTTTGGGTGACCATTGTAACTTGAGGTAAAATTTATAGGAAATTTAAACCATTAAGATTCATGAAATGGAACACTCTGCAAAGGTTCAAGGGTGGGAATATTTAATACACCACAATGTTGGAATTATTCAAAATTCCAAGGGTTAGTGTCACCTTGAATCTTATATATGGATCCATTGTGAGGAAATTTGACACATTGGCAAGTGGAATAGGCAACTGCTCTCATGGGATGAGTGTATGGTCTACCAGGAAAAATGTTATAGGATAGAGGAAAGTTGAAGATCATCACCTTCATGCAAACATTGATATGTGGGATAATAATGGGGAGCCAAACATAATCTAAAGGAGGTATTTGATTTTATTCATATATTTGACATGTGATACATGTGGACTTAAGATTACATTCAAAATATCTAAGTATTTTGATCAAATTAATAGAGAAAACACAAGTTCTAGAACCCTCATCAATCAAAGCACACTTGACTTAGATATCACTGACTTAGACATTGATAAATAAAGGAGGTTTATCTGAATGAATTAGAATCTCATTGCGGATCATAGAAGAAATGGGGAATTTGAGGGAAAGAGAAGTGTCCATTGTTTCATCAACATATATGGACATCTATTTGCATTGGTTTACAATGATATTTTTTGATCCTAATAAGGTGGTTTTGCATCTTGATATGGGAGGATGAGGGATGTTTATTTAGAGTAAAATTTAAAAAGATGATTACGATGATGAAGAGAGGTCCATATAAGTTTGAGAAATGGGATTTAAGGTGGGAGATTAGTAATCTCTATGATAGGATCCCATTCATCATAATCCATTAGAGGACTATTGGAAAGAGGTGCATAGTGTATAAGGAGGAGCCAAAGTGAATGTGAATTTATGTTTATAAGATGTAGAAGGTTTAATTAGAGGACAATTTTGTTGATTATCTTGAGAAGATGGGTTAGTTGATGTAGGTTTGGTTTGATAGGAATTAGAAGAAGTATTAATAGAAGTTTGAGTATCATTGGTGATGGGTAAAGAGGTTGGAGAAATGGTAGAAATTATGTGAGAAGTGTTACCCAAGGGAGTTGTTGGAATTGGTTCATCAAAATATATAAGGTCTTCTTGCCCTAACTCTATTAAGTGAGTTGGAGAAGAGTCTTGGATAACACAAAATGTGTGTGGTAGTTGAGGAGTGTGGATGGGATGAGGATCAATGAGGGAAACAAACCATTCACATATTATTCATATTAACCACATTCTCTTTAGGATTTGGGTTAAGAAAACTATCAACATTATTAGTAGAAGGGATAGGTTTGTCTCTGTTATTTTGGTGATTTGGAAGATGATATTTATAGATGGCTAAATGAGTATTATCCTAATTCAAAGCTTGATATTTAATTTTTGTTTCATGGGATTTGAAGGTAATTTCATAGGCTTGTTGATGTTTACAAATTATAGAATCATGACCAAAATTTGGACCACGAAGTAAATTCATAGCCAAGTTATGAAGTTGCCTACAAGTTTCATGAGAATGACCCAAACTAGCATGAAACCAACAAAAATTGTTGGGATCATACCAATATTTCATGGGATGAGTGGGACAAAGTTATTTTAGAAGAGGCCTTGGTAGATGATTTTTTAATTTCACTAGATATAAAAGTTTATGACCATTAATATTATTTGTTGAAGGTAAATGAGGATTAGTGATGTGGTTGGAAGGGGAAGCTTGTTCCAGAGTTTGGCTAGGAATAACAACTTAAATAATATGAATGGTATCATAAGAGTTGGTGACACCATCATTCTTAAAATGATGATGCTTATTTTCTATTAGCATGAAAGTACCCATATAATTTTTGAATGGCTCTAATTGATGCATAAGGAAATATTAATGTTTTCCTTGGTTAATGGCTTCCTCCAAAGTGGATGGAGAGAGAATCTAGACTAGATATTACAACTTGGGGAAAATATCATTGGTAAATAGATGAAATAGGTTATCATATACCATATTATTTTCAAATTTTTTATACAAGGTATTCTATCATTTGATAAAATATTATGTGGTTTTAGTCTCAAGTTACTTACAATTGATAAAATGGGCCAAGGTATTCTCAAGGAGATCACTAGTTTGGAACTCTTGGACTAGAGTGTTAATAAATCTTCTAAACTAGTGATGGAATGAGATTTGAGTTGGTTGTAACAATATAAATAATCCCTTTTGAGAGTATTTTCTCATAGATTGGTAGTGGTAAAGGTGTTTAACATGACCTAGTCTTTATATAGATTTATAAATGTTCTAAATTAGAGATAAAGATTGGTTGACCCAATATAAGTAATGGTATGGGTGATACTTCATATGTTGATATTATCAATTTGAGATGTAAGAGTCTCATTTTGAAGGTTCTTGATTTTTTAATCAATAATAGGAGGTTGAGTGATAATATTACCATGGGAATATCGAAGAGGAGGTGGGGGAACATTTTGGTTATGCATGCCCCATACAATCTATTGAGGGTGGGTTTGAAGTTGGATAAGATGATTTTGCATTTGAATAATTTTATTTGAATTGTTAGATTAAAAAGCATTCATTTGATTAAGATTCTGTAATAGATTTTTATGGGTTTGATTGGTATTATTGGCATTATGTGAAGCATTGGAATTGGTAGGAGTGGTTTGGGTACCACTATGGGTGTTAGCAGTAGCTTGAGAAGAATTGTTGGTAAGTGAGGCACTAGTAGCATGATTTGATTATGTGACAAAATATTTACTAGTAGAGAGATGAGAGGAAAAGGCACTAGAAGCATGATTACCATAGGTAGTAAATGTTGCACTAGTGGAATAATTGAGAAGAGTGGGTCTTGAAAGAGGCCCACTAGATGTGGAACCTACCATGTTAGTAGAGATACTAGGAATGGAGGTGGAGGAAATAAAAGAGTAAGATGTCATAGTATGATAAGGGGTAAAGATAGAGGGAATATGTTGAGAGGCACAGAAGCTAGTGTCTCCAAATCAGTGTGATAATGTGGGAGAAGGTGAATGGGGTTCTTCAATGTAACCACTTATCTTGAGATGGTAAATAGTAGAAGGATCATTTCCTCGATGTTGAGGAAATTCATTGATGAAAAAAAACATTTATAGTGATTACTCTAATTTATGTTAATCTTTAAATGAGAAGAGAGGATTGTGAAGTGAAGAGGCTTGAGGAGGGGTCCCATAGTTTGTAGTGTGAATGGTTACATGTACATCACTTTCATCTAGGGTAGGAACCATAAGATGCTTATGGGAGAATCTATTGGGGTTGGTAAAACTCATCATATCTATTGAATTTAACTCAGTGTTATCTTCAAATATGAGTTTCATGATGAAGGATAAAGATTAAGTAAGACAAAACTAAAGTAAAATAAAAGAGATAGAAGTATATAGAGTCAACCAAGTCAATTGTGTTATGTAATCCAAGAGACAAATAAGAGTATAGGGTTGACCAGGTTGAGTTAGTAATACAAATAGAGTATGAAACTAATCTAAAAAGGATATAGGATTAACCAATTCTACTTAGTAATATAACTTGAATGGTATGAAGAAGTAATGGGTTGAAAAAGTCAACTAAATACTATATATAGGGGAAAATATAGTTTGTTAAAGATATATAATTGACCAAGTCAACATAGTACTATAACCTAATTGGCAAAACGCAATAATGGGTTACCTAGGTTGAATTAGTAATATAGATAGGGAAATCAAAGTTTATAAAAGACTGCGTCAAAAAAAATGATAGTGTGCTAAAAATAGTGAAAGATTTTGTAATGTAATTTGAAGCAAGAAATGGAAGAAAACACACAAACAATTAGATCTATGAGAATGATCCAATTGGAACATAGCATGAAAATTTGAACCAATGATAACCAATGCAATTTTTAGTAATATAACACATAATGATCAGAGAGTAAGTATTCAAATAAAAACTAAATTATAATTAAGTGGTCATCTCAAGTGTTAGATTATTATGAAATGTTATTTTAAGTGTGATAGGGAAGTTGGTTGTAAATAAGGAACTAGAAATCAATATATGGATAGTTTCAAGATGTTTAGGATGAAAGGGATCTATGTTGGTAATGGTACTAGATTGTTATTTGGTCCCACCCCTCACTTCACAAACCCACAATGATAAGGGTATCGAGTGCTTTTCCAATATATACCATTATCTACATATTTATACTTGGATAAAAAACCAAGTCATATTCCCCTTTGGTGATGAAATCCAAGTAGGTAGGCCTTGTGAAGACAAATTTTAAATTCATTTTGAAATTTGTGTTATTTGGTAATGTATGGAAAAAGAGGAAAATAGTGAAACTAAATGGTATTTTTAAAAACCACCTAATTAGACTATGTGAGCTACTCTAAGCATGTAAACAAGTGAAAATAAAAGTGTGAATTAATTACTAGCATATAATTGTTAATTTCCAAATTAAGAATGGTATAGAGTTGATTCAAATGACACTAATATTGTATGCAAACATTATAGAATAGAGTCGATTGGGTCACCATTATTTTGTAGAAGCAAGAGTCCTTAAGAATTAAGTGGACTAGGTTGACTTAGTCTTTTGGATATAAGATAGACTATAAAACTAAGCTGACTAGGTCAGCTTAGTTTTCTATAGGATATTAGTTTTGAAGACTTCAACCTTGAACAAAATATAATTATAATGAAATACTTAATTGAAAGAGAGAGAAAGAAAAGAACCTTGGTGGGATAGAATATGCTGAGGATTGAGTTTTTTTTTAAGTGACTTAAATATTTCTTGCAAGTTATACTAACTAAGTTTACTAAGTCAACCTATTTTTATGAAACCTTGTTTGATAAAGCCTATTAAGATGACTAAGTCAACCTAGTCAACTTAGTTTATTATTTTAATGTTGACTAGGAGACTAAGTCAACCTAGTCAACTTAGTTTCTTATCTAGAAATGAATAAGAGTATTATGTCAACTTGATCAATCTAATAAATTGTATCTAATGAATACCTGCATAGAAAGAATAGAGTTATTTTGATGTGACTATGTGTTAAACCTACACACAAAAGTTACAACTATATTAGCTTGGAAGAACTAATATCAAAAATATATAAAAAAATAAATTGATATAATTGAAAATATTGAAGGATAACCTACAAGTATTAGATTTACATTGGGTTCACCAGAATGTATGTAATGTAAAATTCAATAGATATACAAATCAATCCTAGCTCAGAGAAGATAGATCCTACTTACACTTCTGATTGGAGATACATAGATAATCAGGGTTATGAACAATATGGATCCATTAAACCTAATTAAGAGATATATTAACATAATAATATTAATAGGTAGGATTCCAAAGCCTCTAGTCAAGTAAAACTACACATTAACCCTAACTAGATCATGTGTTTTCATATTCACTAGACTAATAACAAGTAAATACAAATCTAATCTAGTTCTCACCAAAGCTTGTAGCACAAAGTGGGTGTAATAAACATTAAAATTAAACATGCATAGAATACATATACTCATGTCAGTGTATAGGGAATCCTAATGCATGAAAGATAAGTTAAAATCCATATCTATCTACTCTTACAAATGAGGAACAAAGTTATGAATACTTACCTTTGAAGATGAACCCATCGATCCTCAATCTCTCCCCTTACCAAGGTGATTTTCAAGATTTTGTTATGGTATATAAGTATTACAAAGATAAATCATTTCGAGATACATAACCTATCAATACATCTAGAATAATTCTCTACAAGACAAGATCCATATCTCCAAAGAAAGTATGAAACCCTAATCTTGCTCTTCAAGTAGAAGGGTGGTTAACTAGATGAGAAATATATATTACTTATTATCTTATTAATAAATGATGGAATTTAATATGTTTATATAGTTGAATCTAACCCTAAACCCTTCTAAAAATTTTAGTTGACAAGGTTGACCAAGTCAATTGAGTATCGTAATTGATAACTAGGTTATAGACTAGGTCAGCCAGGGGCCAACCTAGACCCTAATAAGTTTTGTTAATAAGAATACAAGGTAAATGTGGCCAACATGGTAATGTAAACTACCAAAAAGGGATTTAGGTTAGGTAAAGGGATAATGAAGATGATAAAATACTATAGGAATGTGTAAATTAGGAGCCAAATCTTAGGGGAATATTTTTTAGGAGATAAATGTGTAAACAACAAGTGGTAAAATGGATAAAAATTATATGAAGCACCAACGGTCTGCTAACCCCTTTCCTAGTGTACCCTTTAGATCATGCACTCAAAGAGATTAAGACTTGATAGGTTACTTCAAGATAAAGAGCATAATTAATTGATAAAAAATTGAATATATTATGTGTATACATAAGCCATTACCAAGATTATACCACCTTCCACTTTGAAGTAGATACACATTTTGTAAGGAAAAAATCAGTCCATCAAATGCTTCATTTCATAATTACTTGATAAATTCCACCCCTTCACTCATTTATTGAATAAAGGTGCTACATTTTTTTGGGATGAAGAATGTTATAAATATTTTGAGCATATAAAGAAATATCTTTCTAATACACTTGTTTTGTTACCACTAGTGCTAGGGAGGCCATTCCTAATATACCTATCTGCCACTGACAAAGCCTTGGGGCAATTTTAGCTCAGCATGATGAAAATGGGAAAGAATATGTCATGTACTACATAATCCATTCACTGGTAGCATATGAACGTAACTATATGCGAATAGAATTTTTTTTTTAATAGTGCTCTTTATAGCTCAGAAGCTATGTCATTACATTTTTAGAAAAAATATGTCTACTCAAGTATCTACTATCAAATACAACTTTACAGGGCCACATGGATAAGTGAATCATGATACTAAGTTATTTTTAAATTGATCATGTTAGTTAGAAGGCTATAAAGGGATAAGTACTTAAAAACTAGCTTGTTAAATCTCCCATTTTAGATATCAAACCACTCACTTTTGCATTTCTATATGAGTCCATTGTGGCCATCATAGAAACACCTCCTAAGGATTAGCACTAGAATTTTTATTTTGATAGTTCATTCACATCTCATGGATCAGGGGTAGGCCTATTATTTATTACACCATAAGGGGATCTTATTCCCAAATCATTTTGTGTCAACTTTATTTGTATTAATAACATGTCTAAATACAAATATATTATTATAGGGATTTTTCAAGCAATAAAATAGAACATTTAACCTCTCATGTTTCATGGTGATTCTTAGCTAATCATAAATGAGGTTACAAACTAGTTACAGAGCAAAGATGATAAGCTGGTATCATACAAGTCCATGGTCAAAATTCTCAAGTAGAAAATTACCCATATTCAATTTGAACACATACCTTGAGATAATAACAAGACATCAAATTCCATGGATACCATTGGTTATTTGATCTGTAACATAGACAAGGCAAAATATTATCAGTTCCTCATCAAACCTCTTCTATCACCTACTCATGAACCTTTGACTATTGTAATGATATGTGACATTATTGGTCCTAGTTATATTTGGTATTCAAACCTATATAAATACCTTAAAAACCAAATAATATCACTATACCTATCCCATAAACAAAAAAAATCATTTACACAACAAGCCTCTAGATATACCCTACTTATCCCAACCCTTTATCGTAGAAGCTTTGATTGAACTTTTCTTCATTATTTGAATTTAGTAATAGCCACATTAGCATTGAGGGAAGTTCATGTAATATTTTTTGGAGCCTACAATAGTGTGGTTTTCCTTTATAAAAATCTCCTATGTACTAGTTACTATTGGCCAACCATATAATTATATAAAACTACTTATGTGAAAATATGTAACAAATTTTAGAGGCATGCCAATTTAATTCATGCTCTAGATAGAACACTCAAATTAATTCTTACACCATGGTCATTTTTAACATTGGGACTTGATATTATTGTTAATATTAACCCCACTTCCTTGTATGGCCATAAACACATCTTTACCATAACTAAATATTTCACTAAGTGTTTTGAACCTATACCCCTCACGTACATGACTAGAAAACAAATTTCCAAATTCATCTTCAACCATCCCATCTACCTCTATGGCATCTCATCCAACATTACATCTAATAATTATGGATAAATTAAAAATAATGATGTCAAATCACTTTGTGCCAAGTTTAATATCACCCAACATTTTTCCACCATATATTACCCACAAGGTAATGGATAAGTAGAGACATCTAATAATACCATTTTCAATATTTTTAAGAATATTTTCAATCATGTTGGTCATGATTGGAAATTGCATATCTTTTACACCCTTTGGGTCTATCATACTAATTACCATACTCTAATAGGATCCACACCATATTCTCTTATCTATATAACTGATGTCATTCTTCCCATTAAGGTCAATTTGCCTTCTTTGTATATCTAATCAAACACATCCTAGATGATGAATATTATAGAGTAGTTCAACTACAAGAGCTATATTTACTTGATAAAAAGTGCATGGCCCATATAAATAGCCTTCAAGCATATCATAACTAGTTATGTGGTCAGTAATAACCATCATTTCAATCAAAATAGTTTAATCTTGGTGATCTTATCCTCAAATAAAACTAGAAAAACACCATGGCTGAGAAAAAGAAGAAAGGAAAGTTAAAGCCTAATTGGATAGGCCCTTATGTCATTATTGCTAATTATGGATCTATATGTTATAGGTTAGCTACACTAGATAGAGATGAACTCGATGATCCCATGAACATAATACACCTCAAGCATTATTTCACTTGAGAGACCTAAAGTATTGTCTATGAGTATCATTTACATCATGTTGTCATCTCACCTTCCTTGTACCATACCATATACCATTCCATCCATACCTTACCCATTGAATAAATTTTTTTTACCCTATTAATCCACCCTTATTTACCTTCATTCCACTCCATTGATTATTTTGGGCACCTTTAATGAGGGGATTTAGATGAAGTTTTATAAATTGATTTAGTATCTTAGAAAGAGACAGTATCTAGGAGTAGTATGACAATGGTTTGGTAATTGCATTCTTAATTGTTATCATGTTCTCTCTCCTTTATGGTGATACTAATTATAACATCATTTGGGAAAATTATTATCATTAACCCAAGTCATTTTTTTCTAATTATAACATCATGTGGTAAATTTAGGATCACCACCCTTACCATGCATTACTACATCACCTTGTCATTATTGTTTCTATACTATGCCATTTTCCTAATTCACAAATTGATTCTACCTACTTATATCCTATATTGTAAGGCATAACTATGGTGAAGTTAGGTATCATTTGAGACTATGTAGGTAGTGCTCAATTTACTTTGAGGTTAGCTTAGTCACCCCTTTACCACGCTCTCACCATTTTATGATTATTTTAAGTTTGAAGACTCTTTCTATTTTGTGAGCATGCCTAAACCACACACTCACCATTTTATGAGTTGAACCATTTGTTATCTTATTATTCTCAATTGAGTTGAGATGCAATGAAAATTCCAAAAATGTTGGTAAAAGATCTATAAAAGTCATAAAATAATTAAAATTGGCTTAGAATTTCCATGTGAGATATAAATCCATCAAAATTTTCTAGGATGGGCAATCTTATTTATTCAGTTTATTTCTAGACCACTTTAGCATTTTTCCTCCTATTTTTTGGATAACTACATCAACCTAAGGTCCACATTAACTATGTAGGTAAAACTTGGATACATGGGGTATCTTGGGTAAGCTCGACCACATCTTCCTTTCTTTTTCTCCCACTTCTTTGTTTTAAGGCTTCTAGGACTCCTAACTATTTCATAAGTAACAACTTGTCCTTTAGTTTCCCCATCCTTATTGGCCTTAGCTATACACATTATTTATTCAACTTTGATACACTAATGACCACTTGCATTCATCTTATGATCCTATCATTTTATCAAAAACCATTTAAAACACTCTCACCATTTTGTCATTTATTTACGCTCTCATCATTTTTCAATCTCATTCTCCTTCTCAACCTTAGACATAGTAATCATTACGGAGTGAGTTCATGTGTGAATGATTATCTATTTCCATTTTAGTTTTGTTTTATCCTAAGCCATAATTTTGTATTTGTGCACTTTTTTTTGTTGATTCTTTCATATTTATGAATGTTATCCCCTCTTTTCTCCCGCACTCACCATTTTGTGAGACCTTCCCAATTTTCCTCTACACATAAATCATGTTTTCCATCTCATCATTTTTTTTATCCCATATCTTGGGAGAACTATATTTGGCCTAAATTTAACATTATATCTTATGTGTATATAACTATGTATACATTTTCCACTTGCCTAGTGCATTTGGAGTCATCTTATCTCCACCTTCCTTTTCTTCTATCACCCCCCCCCCCCCCATTTTGTTTTTTTAAATTTCATTGCCCCCTCTAACCTAGGGGAAATGTTTGGCATATTATCTATGTGTCATTTTCCCATATTACCTAGGGGAAACATTGTTTGTATTTTATTCCTATATTTTTATACCTATATCATTATTTTTTAGCTTAGGGGTCACCATATCACCAAGAATAACACATCTATTACAAATGCATGAAAAAAAAAATTTCTATTTACACTAACATTAGGATTAACCATTGTTTATGCTTGTTTGATTTTTTTACTTGTTTTTTCATTATTTTGTTTATTAGTGTTTTTTTTCCCCTATTTATTTTCTTTCAATGTTGTGCATTGACTTAGTATATATGCATTCATTGGATCATTCATTAAACATTATAATTAAGTCAATCCATATTTATACATCAACATTATCATCATGGTTTTTATCATTGATGCATTATTTTCAATTATTTATTTAATCATGAGTCAGTCCTTATGCATATTATGGTTAGGTCATCATGGTGTTTTATATCATGGTGCATACCATCACTTATTACAACAAAAATTAGTTTGATGGATATTAAATGAAATGGTGTCATGTTAATTCTCCTTGTTCCTACCTAATATATTTCTAACATATCTAAATATTACCCAAATATAAAGATATTTAAATCACAAATTAATTTTAATCCTTACTAGTTAGGACATAAAAATCCATACTAGCAGGTATCCAAAATTCATGCATATCTTTTATACTAGATTAATATTAATCCATGCCTATAGATTCAGTACATAATCCCCCTTTTCCTAATTTTACCTACTAGGGAAAATTAAAATTATATCATGCTTCCATCCACTCTACTAGGACAAACCACAGTGCTAATGATTATAACCACCTTTAGGCAAATCATTATGTTTTGATCTATCTGGATGTTAATCATTATAACCACCTTTGGGAAAATCAATATCTTTATCCTACCCTAATATGGATTTTTTTCATTGTGCTAATGATTATAATCACCTTTGGGTAAATCACTATTTTCATCTCACTATGCCAATGATTATAACCGCCTTTGGGTAAATCATCCTTTTTATCTACCCAACTGGGGCATCTTAATATGCCACTAATTAAAGCAATATTTGGTAAAATCAGTGTTTTCCATCCCCTTCACCTTTTAGTCCCATAATTTACTTATTTTTGATTGAATATTCATCAAATTCATTTACCTTTCACTCCCTCGAGGGGGCATCCAGGGCTCATCCATCATCTTTTGGGGAATTAATAATTTAATGACTTTTTTATCTGAAAAGATGTTATCATGCCTATATATTGTAATGCCTTCCAAAATAGGGTTAAATTTTAGACACCCCATTTTTTCCATAACTATATTTCAATCAAACTTCAAATTCACTTCTACCAAATAATGCAAATTAAGCCGATGAATCACTAAATGTCCTAATATCATTTGCACATCAGACATTAGTTCTCAAAATCATGTTGAGGCATCCCTATTTGGGGTACTATCCTATATGCAATAATAACCTCTCATGATTCATCTTTAGTTAACTCATGACCTATAAAATTAATAGTTTGGCATTTAGACCCATTAAGCATGGCACTTTAATAATTCCTTACGTGTAAAAATGCTAAGTAGAATGAATTAACTAAAAAAAAAAAATTAAATGCTTAAGTAAAATTTCCATGTATAATTAGTCAAAATGAATTTATCAAAATGTAAATTATAATAAAAATGAGGTCATGATGGTGTCATCATCCTCAAAGTCAATGGAATTAAAAATATATCCTAGGAGGCATAATTTCAAAAATGGAGAGCCATGCTTAATAGATGGGATCTATATCCAAAATATTAAATTCATGTCCCATCCTTAACTAAAATAAGGTTAGTTTGAACTCAACCATAATTAATTATAACCTATCTATATTTGGGTTAGACTTAGTTTGGAAGTCTATAAATATAATGCCTCACCCATTGATAAATAATATTTTTTGTTTAATGTTATTATGAAATAGTTCCCTCAAGCAAAGATTTTTGTATGTAGATTTATTATGCTAAAATACCTTCAAGAATCTCCTTTGGTATAGTGTTATCATTCCCATTTTTTAATCCAAGCCAAGCCAAAGATAAATCCAAGACCAACATTATCAATTTGATAAGAAGAGGTGGTGCAAGAAGCTCCATTGCCAAAAAATATTTGATCACACAACCAAGCGCATCTATCCATGGTCAGTATAAAACTCTTGCTCTAAAGGAAGGTAAATAATGTTTGTTTTTCCTTCTATTGATAATTAATTATATTTTTCTCTTTCTCTTTGAGTTTCTAGGATAGAAGTGTTAGTTTTATTAGTGTTTTTTAATTTGTTTTTGATCATACTATCACAATATTAATCTCCCCTCTTGGATTCCTATTGATCACACCTATAGGTTTATTCATTCCTTTATTATTCAATTTCAAATATTTTAAATTATCTATATTACTTTATATTTTATATCATAAATGCACACTAATTTCCACATGTTTCATTACAAGTTTTACATGGAATAAGATCAATAATTAGGACATACTTGAAGACACTAAATGTGCTTACATTGAGGTACCAATTTTCTTGCTTTTCCTTTTAAGATAACATTTCAGTACTAGAATAAAAGGGTGGAATTTAAAGACATATAAATTTGGTATTAGACACTTGAAAATGTCATTTTTGACCAAACCTTGACATCCATGACTTATGTTTACACATATGCCTCTTTATCACATTATCTCCTAGCCATCCACTTACCTATGGGCCCAACAATTTTTATTTTTTTAATTCACATATAATTTATATCACTTTTTCCCCTTGAATAGTTAATTATCCTAAATAGACTCTCACCTAATCTAAAATCAATGTTTCATGTAACATATATATTTCTATAAATAGTTATAGGCATCATGTTATCAAACTCTTCCACCAATATTGGATTTATGTGTGCCATTTAATGGATAAATTTTAAATCAATACTCTTATTTTTGGTTTACCCACATATTTTTCATGTTAGTTCCAATGCAAATTAACCAAAGAGTCAACTAAATATACAAGACTAGCCTATTGTATTATTCACTTGATGATTAATCGGAAACCCACTTTCACATTGAGAAATACATGTGTGCATCCTTATGGAACTTCCCTAAAGCATACACGTCTAAAAAACATGTCAAAGGAAAAGTCACTAATTTGAGTCTAAATACTATTTCAAGGTTAAAATCATGGGTTTCCTAGTCTTGAAATTTACACAGGTTGCATACATGCTATCATATCATTATTGAGTACATACATAATTAGGTGGGAGATTTATGTAGTTTGATCCATCTTTAGAGTATTAAAATAAACACTTTTCCTCTCATCAGGGGGTGGTTGATGTTATCAACCCCATATTTTCTAACCCATTTTATAAGTGAAGCAAATTTTAAAATTTTAACAAAGGTTTCAAGGTGAAGTATTAAAAAAATTGGATCTAAACATAAGATCAAGACTATGAAACTACGTAGGAACCACCTTTACAAGAAGGTGAAATGATGTAGGGTATAGTATACAAATTAGAATGCAAATGACATTTTTGATAGGAAGTAGATGAATCTATCCATTGTATTCATCTATGCATTACTAGATATATCCAATAAGGTTCTTATAATCATTGTCCTAATTTGAGTGACTACAAATCCATTTTAAGTCATTATTGGTGATTTTACACTATCACGTACTATAACAAAACTAAAACAAGCTAAATATGTTATCCCTTTGGTCATTTATATAAATATAAAGTGTAAAAAATTTATATTACTCATTTTTTTACATTTATATTTGTATTTAAACATATTTTATACAATATGTATTATTCAAATGTTTTAGCTTATTTAGACTACTCAATATAAAATAAGATAAAATAATTAGAGGAGCCTTATATTTATTTACTAGATATAGCCTAAATAGAGGATGAAATGTCATTAATATTGACAATTTTTTAAGAACTAATTTAAAAATTGGTAATGGATGTTGTGGCTCCAATTAACCTCATTATGTGATGTACTAGTGCATGTTATATAATAAAAGCCATTCACTATTTAATAAAATAATTCAATGATTCACCTATGAAAGATTGCATAGTAGCTACTATAACCATATTTTTATGGGATAACATTATAAAAAGATATGGGTTTCATAAATTTTACAAGTGATAGAGGAACTCATTTTATCACAAAAATAGTATGTATTTTATTACAATAGTTTATGGTTGTGCATGACAAGACAACACCATCTCATTCACAATAAAATGGTATAATTAAGGACTTTTAAAATATTTGGGTGATAAAAGTCACAAATATATATGATATGGGGCATACATACCATGATGAAAATATTTTAGTTGTGTTTTGAGCGTACAAGAGAACATATAAATGGGTGAAGAAATATACTCATTCTAGTTTGTTTTTTAAAGAAAAATAGTACTAATAATTAAGTTTTTGATACCATAATTATAGATTATGTGCATAAGAGGATTATAATAATGTGTATCTTTGGAAAAGAGAATGGTATATTTTTTAAATTTAGATGAGACTTTTTTATTAACATGCTAGATTTAAGGGTTATAGAAGTCCCTTTATATGGTCTAGAACAATAAGAATATGTAGATACTAAAATATAATTTATGTAGCACCTTAGTATTATACACTTGAAAAATATCCATTATGTTTTTACCTTTTAGTTATATACATTACCATTTTCTAAATGCTCATGTTCACTATTTATTTTTTCCTAAATCACTCATATCTTAATCTGACCATCATTATTATGATGACCAAGCCTTCTATAATGTGAAACAAATTCTAAACCTAATCATTATCCTTCACTACCTATTTTGGACCAATATATGTTTTATAGCTTTATGAAAACCTTCATCCCAGACAGACACCTGCATTGACGTAAGTATTCACCTTTTGTACAAAGTGTCCAGTGCCTAAACATTATCCAATTTGAAAATGAAACATACCCTTAAGGTTGTAATAAGTGCATTAGTGCAAGATATTTCCAAAAGGGACTAGTATTTATATAAGATCAACCCTCATTCATTCCTCACCTATAAAATATCAGGAATTCACAAGTCAATATACCAAAAAGCACTCAATAAAGATTTCATGTAATAAAACCTACCTTATTCATCCATATCTCCATATCAATCATAGGATTAGTATTCCCCTAGGTTTAAATCCATCCAAGAGTAGTGCACGAGCTATATTTTCCAAGTTACAAACTAGGTCACTACATCATTTCAAGATTAGTTCACGATCCATATTTTCCAAGTTACAAACTAGGTCACTACATGTATTTGCTTATCACACATTACATACCTGTGTATACACAACTAACACTTAATGGAGAACTACATAATTATGAGTTCCTCTTCAAATTATTTGATATGTAGGTAGTGCCCATTGACATAGGGGTCCATGGGGTAGCTTGACATTGTGATCCCACTAACCAATTTTTCTTATAGTTACTTCAAGGGTGAATAAGCTATATTTTGATCATTTAAAAAATAATGAATGTATGTGCACACAATTTGTATACATTAGAATAAATGTGACACAAAAATTAGAAGGATCTAGTTGGTCACATCCAAATATAGTCAATATTTCATTTAGTACACATCCATCAAATTTAGTCATCTGCATTAATTTAATTATCCAAATCACATGTAAACATGCAATGCCACAAAAACAACATTCCTAGAATATGATGATTATTCTAATATCATCTTCTAGTCCATTTCCTACATATCCTAGATAAAACACACATGAGCATAGTAAACCATCTAAATATCATTTTTCTCTATTTATTGTAATATCTATCAATAGTTGAACTTTTCTATTTTTAAAAAATCTTAGTTTTATAAATTTAGAATATTATTTATCTAACTTTTCTATTTATTATTCATGCTCATTAGGTTAGTTCACCAGCCTTGTGTAACATATAATTTATACCCTTTAACCCTAGATTCCCTCACACATCTAAATTTAGGGTTAAATATTTTTAAAACCTAAAATTTCATCTCCACACCCTAGGATTACCTAGGGTTTTATGCTCTAATTTTTTGATTGTTGTAAATTTATTTTTCAAATTCTAAATATTTCATTTATAAGAAATGGAAATTGTTAATGAAAAACTCATTTTAAATAGAAGGTAATGAAGAAATAGTCACTTTTCTCAATAATAATGACTTAATGGGTGATTTTTTATATATTACACGAGATGAAATCAGTAAACAAGCAAAGGTTAAGGCATCCTCTCCTCGTAATGGTGAATCCTTAACTAGTACTATAACTGATTCCATATAAATCACTCTCTCATTGAACACATCATCACTTCATAAATATAATTGGGAATGGTTTATTTTTGTAGAACATTATTCCATAAAACAAATCCTATTATTGTTACATCCTCTATGGGAAGCATTGGTGCTTCAACCTAGTTACCAATTTCAATGCCTATATCAACTTAAACTATGGGTACAACTCATTTGGTGACTACTCAAACTTAAAACCTTAGTGATTAAAATGTGCAAGTTATTTTCAAAACTATAAATTTTTGAAATATAAGCTTAAAAATATTGAGATAATTTCTATGAATTCACCTTATGTTATTTATTCACAAGAGGTATTGCATAACCTTCTTGCACCTAAAATATCTTTGCATTCCTTAACCATTGGTTTTGTTACACCTAATTTGACATTTTATGATGTCAAAGGTGATCCTAAATAATATGTTTGATATTTTCATGTAGCATGACTTTATTTTGCCTCCAATGATAAACGTTTTTCTAAATTATTTCTAAGGATCCTTAATGACTATGCTTTAAGGTGGTTCTATTATTTACCAATCTGATATATAAAAGCATTCAAAGTTATTTTTTATAATTTTTTGGCACAATTTTCTATCAACATTATCAAAAAGGTATCATATACCCAAATTTCAAAAATGAAACAAGGAACCAATGAACCCATCAATGAATATGTCTTGAGATACAAGACAATGTTGGCCAAAATGACAAACCAAATGGAAGGTAAATAAATTAAAGAAAATTTCAATAAATGTTTTCTTACCCCATGACACGAGTCCTATGGTTTAGATACCCTCTATATACACATAATATTTTCAAACTTTATTAATTACTGATGTTTTATCTCTTGTAAGAACCTATCGAGTCTCAATATTTCTAATTGTATGCCTTAAAGGGTGCACTAGGAAAGGGTTGGGTAGACTATTAGTGATTCACAAGATTGTTGTCCCCTATACTACCACTTAATATCTACACAAAATTCTCCTATGTAATTACCTAATCCTTGCTTCCTCTCTTACACACTCCTCCAAGCATTTCATTTCTTCAATTAGCCCCTTCCTAAGACTAAAACCCTTTTTGACTATTTACATTACATTATCAGCCTAGGTCTAACCTATATTCAAAATTTTAAAAGTATTATATGGGTTTAGGTTGGATCTAAATGAAATAGACAAGGACCTAACTTGTTTTTATCAATTAATGATTCAAAGTCAATTGGGCTGACCCTATCAGCTAAAATTTTTAAAATGTTTAGCGTTAGATTTAATTATATATGCACATCAATTTCTTCCATTTATTGAGAAGAGAAGAATAAAAATTATGCATATGATTATCCACCATTATACTTTAGGATCATAGATAAGGGTTTTTATACTTTCTTTGTAGATATGGATCTTATCTTATGGAGATTTTTTTTAGATCCATAGAAAAGTTGTGTAGCCTAGAGCTGACTTATCCTTGTTATCCTTACATACCACAACAACCTATTGTGAATCACTTTTGCCAAGGGATATATTGAGGCTTGACAAGATCATATTATAAATATAATTATCACTAACTTGTTTCCTCTTTTTTAACAATAGATATATTTGCATTTGTAATTATCTCCCATGCATTAGGGTTTTACCTATACATAGCTTAATTAAGATTCTCTAATGCGTGTTTACTTTTTTATGTTTATTAACCCCACTTTATGCCATAAGATTTGGTGATCACTAGATTAGACATTTAATTTAATTTTCATATAATTTTTAAATATGAAAACATTGGGCCTAGTTAGGGTTATAGCATGGTGTTGCTTGACTAGAGGCTATGGAACCCTCTCTAGTGATGTTATTATGGTAAGAGATCCCTTGGTTAGGTCTAGTAGATCCATCCTTGACAAGACCTTGAATATCTAATATATCAAAAATAAAAAGTGTAAGTAGGATTTATCTTCTCTGGACTAAGATTTATTAATAGATCAATGGCATTTCCCTTTATATACATTCTGGTGAATCTGACATGAATCAAACCCTTGTAGGTTTTATTTCACACTTTAATTTTTTGTCATATTATATATTTATATATTTTTAGTAATGTATCAAACCTATCGATATAGTTATATTAATTTTTGTATAGTTTTAAAACATAGTTTCCCCAAAATGACTCTATTATGTTTGTGTAGATCTTCTCTAAATACAAGTGACTGGATCGATCATCTCAGCATAGTCTTATTCTTTAGTCATGGGATTACATGTATAGTCAAACTAGTTGAATATGTTTATAGCTCTCCTCTTTTAGCATACATGTCTATAGACATAGTGAAACCAATTGACTCTATTCAAAAATTATTTTTAGCACATAGGTTTTGCAAAATCTATTGAGCTAGAAGACTCTATTAGTAGAATTTCTAAATCAGTACTTAAACATCAAAACATAAAATTTTTCAATCTAAACATCTTCAATCCCACTAAGGTTCATTCTTACCTTCTTTTTAATTTTATTTTTTTATTTCAAGTACTATTTTTCACAAAGTTGTAGTCTAGAAGACATAGTCAACCTGTTTAACTATGTTCTTCTAGATCTTGCTTCCATAGAATAGTAATGACCTAGTCAACTCTATTCTACATTATTTGCATTTAGTATCACCTAAAATGATTATATAATATTCATAATAAAGGAATTAGACTCTTTTTATTAGTTATTAGTTCACTTTTATTTTATTTGTTTTCATTCTTAGAGTAACAAACATAGATTAATTATGTGGTTTTTCAATTTATCAATTTAGTCACATTGTTTTTATCTTTTACACATAATTCCAGATCACTTTACAAACAAAAAAAATTAAACATTTATCTTCACAAGACCTACCCAATTTAATTTCATCACTAATGATGAAGTGGACTTGGTTTTATGGCCAAATATAAACATTTGGTTGATGGTATATATTATAAAATCACCTGACACCCTTATCACTATGATATTATGAAGTGAGTGGGTAGGCTCTAATACCAAACTAGATCCCTTTATAGATCCCTTTCAGCCTAAACTTCTTAAACCCATCTTGAGATTGATTTTTATTTATTTATTATAGCCAACTTCTAATAACATTAAATTCAAACTTTATTATAACTTAATAACACTTGGGAATGACAAATTATTTAGCATTTAATTTCAAGTTATTTCTTGTTCTTTGATCATTGTATTTTATATTGAAAAACTTGCATTAGCTAAAGTTGGTGTAAGGTTTGTGTTGTGTGTTCCAATTGGATCAAACACATTTATTTAATTGCTTGTGTGCTCAATTTTATTTTCTTAGATAGTATCTTATAAAACCTTTCTCTATTTTTAGAACACAATCATCCCTGTCTACACAGTCTCTTATAGAATATTTAGACTATTTGCCCATATTACACTCTCAACCTATTTGATTATGTCTATTTATGTATTTATTTATTCCCATATCTAATTATTATATAGTCAACCTATTGAAATATATTCTCTTATTTATTTTCATGTTTTGTATTCAATAATACATAGTTGACCTACATGACTCTGTCCTCTTGTTCTCTATTATGTTCCCTAGTTTATAGAACACCTATTCAATTTTATATCCTATTTCTTGATTATTATTTTTATCATCTATTTTGCCTCATTTTCTCATCATTAATTTCCTATCTAAGGATAATACAAAGTTTAATCCAACAAACATGATGAGTCTTACCCATCCTAATAGGTTTTCCAAGAAATAGATTGTGGATTCCACTTAGATAAAATCATTGTTTACATTTCCACTCACACTATCAATTATGGGACTCATCCTCATTTGTCATCATTTTTTAATTATTTGTTCTCCTTTAAAGATGAGATTAAATTAGATTACACACCTAAAATTCTCTTCTTCATTAACAAATTTCCTCAACATAGAGCAAAAGACCCTTCCACTATTTATAATCTTATGATAGGTCCTATTGTCACTTGGATTTGCACCCTTTGAGGAGATTCCTAAGATCTTTTCATATAAGTGGCACAATGGAAACACCTATAGGATTGTGGGTAATCTAAAGATGAGTTGAATCTCTAGATAGGGTTATCTCCCTTGATGTACCACTTTGGATAACAACTACACCTAAAATTTAGGGGGGGGGGGGGGTGGAGGGAGAGAGATAATTGAAAGAAAAATATTTTAAGCCAGTATCATGTTACATATGAGAACAAAGGACTAACCAAATATACACTCCTTGAATTTGAATCTTCTCACATAAATGTTACATTATGGGGTTATGGATGAATGTAAAAATATATGAGGACTAGACAAGAGGCCTTGAATGGAACTAGTGAATATATTAACTCACTCAATCCTTGACATTTTCTATAAAAATTCACATGCCTTATAAGAAGAAGCTTTCCAACTAAAAATAGGATGAAAGAATGAGACAACATGCTAAAGAATCCATAGTCTTCACCAAGCAAGATCAAACATTCAAGTAGAACACACTATGAACATTCATAAAGAGGTCAAAAAATTAGTGGTCTTATTGATCAAATGGTATTCAAATGAGTAGGGCTTTGTCATACTCAGGTGGAGCATAAGTTATAATGTCTAAAATGGATAGTTCTTATAGAACTTGAGAGAGAGAGGATAAGAGATATATTTAAGGGTCACAAGGAAAATTTTAAATCTAAGATAATTAGTTAATTTTTCATGAGAATAGGATATAGGATGAGCCATGTAAAGTGGCATAAAACCCTCTTAACTAGCTCAAAAAAATTACCTTCATGATTTAGGCTTCTTGAGCATCTCATAACTAGCTAGGAATAGTTCTAATGATTGTACTTAATGGGAAGGATTTTATAATTGTAATTAAGGGTAATGATTTTATAAATTCCTCTCCATGCATTGGTTATAGGCTTGGTCATCTATAATCATCTGGTAATGAGCCATCATCATCTATAGTCTAAAAATCTCTACATATGCACCCTATACACTTTGCCTCTTAGAAGGCATCATTTTTCCATAAAAATCTATGGTAGGGTGTTTATGGCACCTTTAAATATTCTCTATTTCTTTAGAATCATCAGGGACACCTTAAAAAGGCTCACACTTAAAGTTTTCACACTTCTTCCTAGCTTGGTAATTATGCCATTTTTGACTGACTGAGATGAATTTATTTGTTTACATACTTAGGATTACTTTAAAATAATTAAATGGTCATAAGGACTTATAAAAATTCTATATATTCCTCCAAAACTTGATTTCATCCTCAAACTCCTTCTAGAACCTATAAAACACATAAAATGGTAAAAACTACTTTATTTTATACCTTGTATGCACAATTAAATACAACTAAAAAGGGTTGGGATGATCTTGAGAGAGTCCTCTACAATTTACAAATTTCTTAATAAGCAAAATTTTCCATTAGAGTGTTTATCCAACTTCATTTCTCCAAACTAGTCATTGGCAAGGGTTTAGGAGGGTTTTAGGCCTATTTTCATTCTTAAAGTTGGTTCATAATATTTTGACATTGGATTTGTAGATAAATTACACAAATTTATTTTTAAATACATCTTATAACTCCTCTAAACCTCTTTATCTCCCATGCATAGTCTCTAAAAAGATATGAGTATATAAACCTGACCTATCAAGCTCTTTTCTCCAACTTGTACAAGCCTAATGTTGTTTTTGGGCCAAAAATGTATTTATTTTGGTTTATATACCTTAAAAAATATTTATCACATCTTTATATACCCTAAAAACATGTTTCAATCCATGGGGATGTTCATATTAAGATACAAATTTAAGTAACTTCTCATTTGGCCTTAGGCTTGAACCTTGCCTAACAGGCTTGACTATACCTTAGAGTTAAAAATGAGTCATGATTGTTTTAATTTAATTATAATATTAATAAAACATATATATTTACCTCATAAATATTATTTAACTCATTAAAATGTTCACTTCATGTGGAAAGTGAAGGTGGTTATCCATTTGGCTTATACGCCAAAACCCTGCACTTAATCCTGACTAAAACCTTAAGAGCATAGGGTATCCTATTGATTTCCATCCAATTTTTTATGTTATAACATATTTACCTTGATTTTTTCCAACTTTCCACACCTTCTTGATGTTTTTACTCAGCTCCTAGTCTCATCTTTTATCATTGCCTCTCAAATCTGCCAGTTATGCATAAAGGGAAGTACCCTCTATCTGAGAAAAAATGAGGGTAATTCATATATTTCATCATGAAAACTGAGTGTTGGGTGATTACCTCCAAGTTAAAATTATTATCCATACCAAAATATATCCGTTGTTCATATCATTTGACCCCTCAAACTTGCAAAATCCAAAACTAGTTCCTAGGAAAGTAGATTGAATGTATGAACTTATAGTATGGACTATGTATTATATGTTTAAAGCCCTTTATTTGTTAAATATCATATAAATATAGTGTCATTATGATAATATGATTATATTTAATTAATTATTGTCTTCAATCATCCCTCCAAACTTCCATATATATTCCTCATACTCCTTCCTAGCATAAACTGAGCATAACCTTAACTGTGTTTTGTTATTTTCCTCCTTTAAATGTGACTCATGTAGATGTTCCTGAAATTTTATGTCTTAAATAAATTAAAAAATACCCCTTAAATTATTCCATGGTCATATATCAATAATTGTAATTCATTCACTTCAAACTTAGGACAAGTTTACACCTAGGATCCTAATTTTCTTACTCTCTACCCCTCACAGTCAACTAAATTTGACTATGTGAGGGCATGTAGGTATGAATTCCAAATATAAAAGGCTTAATTTCACTTTAAGTTCCTATAATATATTTTAAATCATCTCCTACTAACAAAAATTTATTTATATTTCATACTTCAAACCTTGCCATGGATGATGTAGAGATCATAGTCTATTATAGGTGATGTTTTCCCAATGGAAAGAACCATGTAGGTATACTTGAGTAAAAAACCTACATATAAACTTGGTTTGGTTGTCCTTATATTCAATATAATCCCTCTACTTTCTCCAAACTCTCAAATGTGTCTTCAAATATTCTACCTTCTTTAATTGTTAATCCAAAGCACTTTCACCTCCCTACTATTGTAGATGAGTATTTAGGTTATTTTTATGGACACCTATAGATGTATTTGGGGAATAAAAAATAGGGTAAAATCATAGAATAATAACCTCTCTCACCCTCCCCTACCTTATCTCATGGATTTGTGGGAGACACTTTATTTGCTTCTCAACCTTTCTCTTCTATTTTATCTCTTTCACACCCCAAAACATATTTTATAACCTACTCAACCTCCATGCCAAGAATATCCACTAACATGATAGGTTTAACCTCTAGTGGGACTTTTCCAAATACCCTCCTCCTTAATCATGCCACTAGTGTATCTGTTACTATAAATTCTAATCATGATTCTAGTACTTCCCTTTCTTCCAATTCTAACCATTCCATGAGTGCATCTTTTACTACAAATGCTAATCATGATACTAGTTCTTCATTTTATACCAATGCTTCTTATGTAACTAGTGCATCACATGCTACTACTCATAGTGCAACTCAAGCCACTAATACCAATACCAATGCTTCACATGTTATACACACTAGTCAAAACACTACCAAAACTCATCATTTCTTATTAAAAATACTCAATAAAGTGTATACTTTTCAAACTAATAACACAAATAAAATGATGCAAATGCGAAAACATCTCATTAACCTTCAAAATAAACCCCAATAGGTTTCATGGGGAGGAAAAAATGTAAATTCCCTCTACCCCACCTTAGGGATTCCCATGGTAACCTTATTCCTAAACCACCCCTCACTAATAAAATGATCAAACATATTCAAAATGAACCTCTTATAACTTAAATTTCTAATACAGACATAGAAGGTATCATACCTACCATCAATTATAATGGGTTTTTCAATCATACATTACATTTAAAAACATTTATTAAGCTATATAAATATTGGGTCAAACTTGATATCTTTGCTTCTACAAATATATTATCTAAAACACTCTTAGGATATGTTATATATTCCTAGAATAAAATAAAAATATATTCTATAACTAGCTTAGATGATTTGGTTAACTCATTAGTATAAGAGTTTCAAACTAGTGATCTCCCTAAAAATAACTTAACTCACTTCAACAATTGTAAGAAAATCAAGTCTTAAATGGCACAAGATTTCATAAAAAATTGGAAGAAATTGAGTAAAAACTTTGAGCACAATATGGAAAATGATAACGTCTTCCACTTATTCACAAATTCTCTCTACCCTAAGTTAAAATATCAAGTTAGGAGTCTCTCACCAAGAACTCTAGAAGAGGACCTCAACCAAGCTAAGTGACAATATTTTATCATTCACCATTTTAAACCATCTCAACCTCCCATGAGAACATGCATGCTCATTAAAAAACACTCATCATGCTACCAGTTATGGTGTCACCAATACTTATGACACTATTCATAATATTCAAGTCATCACTCCCATTAACACTATGGAACATGTTTCCCCTTCATATAACAGTCCTACTCCATATCTTCTCAAATAAAAAACATCAATGTCCACAAACCATTATCCTTAATCTAGATTAAAAATCATCTTCCAAGGCCCCTACCATGATATCTTGACCCTACTCTTCTAATTGAAACATGGTATGATCTGAATAATTTTTGTTGGTTTTATGCAAGTAGGGGCCACTCTCATGAAACATGTAGATAATTTCATAATCTAGCCATGAATTTCCTTTTTGTCTCAAATTTTGATCATTAATCCATCATTTGAAAGTGCCAACAAACATATGACATAGCTTTTAAATCCCATGAAACACAAAATAAAACTCAAGCTTTAAACCAAGCTAATGCTCATCTTGGTATATATAAAGATCCTCTTCCTAATCATCAAGATAATAATGACAAGCCTATTCCTTCAATAAATAATGTTGAAATTCTTATATACCTCACTATTAATCAAGAAAATGTGGTAAATATGACTAACATGTGAAGGTTAGTTTATTTTATTGATTCTAATCCAACACACATTCACCAAAGCTCTCAAATGTTTTACATCATTCAATAATATTCACCATCTCATATCATGGAGTTGGGGTAAGTGTACCTTATAACTTTCCAAGAAACACCTTCAATAGCTCAACTAGATAATGCCTATCACACTGTATCTACTCTTTTTACAACACCTACACATATAAAAAACATTCCCCAACCTTATAATAGTATTTATTCAACCCAATCAAAATAAATAGCTCAATTAACCATCCCACCAACTAAATATAATCAACCTATTTGTCCTCAAAGTCAATTGACTACATCTTACTAGCACAAATTTTATTGAACTTTCAAACCTCCTTTTCAATAACTCTTACAACATTATGCACCTCTATCTAGAAATCTCCTTATGGGTTATGATGAATGGGTCCCCATTACATAACTTTATCATCTCCCATATCGAATACATTTATTTGAAATAATGCAAACTTCTTCCCATTATCAAAACCATCGAATGCAATTGTTGTTTGAAATGACTATTTGTCATCCTCCTTTAACAATACATGATATACCTTTTTGGTGTTTGAAGATAACATCCTTAAACAATTATAAAATATGTATATACATGTTTATGAAAAAATGGACACTTATCTTTCCCTTAAGTTTCATATTTATTCCATGATTCCATATGAGATTATACTTCATGAAGATTATCCTCCCGTATGCATTAGCATCTAAATTGGTGATATCCAAGTTAAGCATGCCTTGATTGATGAGGTTACATTACCTCCTTCAATTTCATTAAAAATCTTGGATATTCTAATTTTAATCTCAAGTACACATGTATAACATGTCAAGGCTATGATAGAATGTAAATGCCTCTTTTAGGTTATATGTGGCTTCCTATTACCATTCCTCCTATCACTGTTTGGGTTAAAGTTATGATCTTTAACTTTTCCCTCTCTTATAACATTTTACTTGGTAGACCTTAGACTCATTCCATGAGGAGTGTCACCTCATCTACTTTCCAATGCATCAAATTCCCTCATAATGATGCTATTTATAATATTCAAGGAGACATAAACCCTTGGAATTTCAAATAATTCTAAGAACATGGCATATTTAAAATTCATACCATTGAACCTTTACATAGTATCCCATTCAGGGAGTCTCAACATTCCAATTATCCTATCAATTATACCTGAGACTATAATGGTCGCCTATAATTCATTAGAAACATACCACCTAAACTCCTTGATTATGATGATCACGAGATGAATGAGATAAGCCTGAATATCAAAACTTCCAATCTATCCCCTTATATCTTGCCCAACTTATACCATCCTTGTAGTCTTGATCTTGTTAAGATCTTATGATATTATACCTATGGTCTTAACTAAGACCATAAATTTTATTCATCGTGAAACATTTGATGATAAGATCATACCTACCTATACCATCAACCTACATACACATGATTATGATAATGCTTATAATTTAGATGATCCATTTCTAGGAGGAATTATCCAAGCTATAGATGTTGAGATTTTTTGATACTAATTTATTTTAATCTTTTAATTTGTCTTATCTCATTACTTATTTCATAATGCATAATTAGAGTATTTTTAATAATTTTTGTAGGATTGAGATGGAGCGATCACATGGTAAAACTCTAATTTTAGTAGAGCCTCTTAGAAGCATGTTCATGGATCATGCCATGATCGGTCCTTACAATTTTGATAGATACTAGGATCCTTATAATTTTATTCCCCTATAGATGTTATCTACTACTCTTAAGCCTTCCACATGTCTTGCTTCACCTTTAGTTGAACCTATCTCAATTCATACTCCCTCTCTACCATCAGTTGAGCCTCATCTTATTTTTTATTATGTTTTACCCTTATATGAGTTTAGTCTAGTTTCTATTTCTTCCTTGCCTCCCCTTGGTGATGGCCTTATTCTTTTGCTACAGCTTGATCCCATGCCTTCCCAATGGGTCAATCAACCTTATTTTGATATTCATAAATTTTTTATTCATTGGACTAGAGACTATTATTTATCAGCATTCCTCAACTTTTCATTCTACCTCTTCCATCAGTAGACCCCCAAAGTCTACTAACAATCATATCTATTGATTCTATGGAATAGATAATCATTCTTATACCCATTGTCAAAATCTATATAAATATATTAACTCATTATGTCCTACCCTTACTCAAGCCACCCAAGTTATTCCCTAAGTATATCCCTAAATATGGGGAGGTATATTATATTTGGCACTAGTTTGGTACCCATCATACTAATTATTGTTGTATTCTTAAGTAACACCCTAATGATCACCTTCTAATGATAACTTCACCTATTATTCTTCCTCCCATAGGTCACCCATGTAATAAGGCTCCTCATTTGCTTGTGGCACATCTTTCCCCACTCATGGTTTCTTACCCACTTGTGTATCATTCTCCAAAGGTGGTGCCTCCTTCTTGTCCCAAAAATACCATTCATACTAACGCACCTATTCCTCTGATAGAGTATTCTACACATGATTTCCCTTATGAGAATGATCCTTTAGCTATACCTACATTTATTTTTAGGAGATTCAAAGAGAGGTTTTTGTATATCTTTCCATGAGGATTGATGAGACTCTGGATGCCATTAGGAGATAACTTCATAGAGATGTTTCATATGTCATGGATAACATATGTGGATAAATTTATCAATATTTGTGAACACAACATGGTTTTCCTTCACTTTATTCTTCATTTTTTATTTTAGATTGGACATATGCTCCACTGTTATATGTCTTGTATCATTTGACTATGTGTCAAATTTAGTTTCACTTAACTATCTCACATGGATATTTACTTATTCTTCATGTATTGTGTATGGTTTCATTTTTTATTTTTATTATGGATTATTCTATGTTCATTCCATGATTACACATTTATGTTTATGAGTTCCTTTATTTCATGGATTTATTTCTTTCTTTTTCAAATTTGTTTTCTATTTTATCTCAAAAATTCAAATGATTATTATTATGATTTAGCTATACAAACCTTGATCCCCTTAGTAATTATGTATTTACCATATGATCAGTTAGCAAATAATATGTCTCATCATACTCCTATTTATTGATTTAATTTGGATCTCCCTATGTTACCTTATATTCCTTTCACATACTAAACATACATACAATTGAAACTTGAGATTACATACTCATTCATAGGTAAGCCTAAGTGTTTAGTCAATCATATCTTTGGATACTTAACTTCCTTTAACCAAAGTCTAAATATCATTTTTGTGTATCACTTTTATCACTCATGTTGGTTATTCCAAATCCATATGGAGGTGAAATCATAAAATCCATCAAAATTTAATAGACAAATCATTCAAACATAAGGTAATGATAAAAAATTCAACATATAAATTAAAAATTTCTATCACATTAAAATACATAATTCATAGCACATCTCCTTTTTCTAATTGAAGCTCAAACTCCAAAATTGGACTCATGATAGAGTCGAGGTCCATTGGGGTGAGATGGACCATTAGATTGGGAAAGGATAAAAAAAATTAGTTCTAGCTACTTTCTCACATAAGTACCCAATGTTCATAGTAGACTGACAAATATATAAAAGGTCTTAAGGAACAAGGAACATGTTGTGAAAATGTATCTCTATTTTACTTTTATTTTTCTTATAAGAAACATTAGTAAATCTTAGTATCTCACATATTTACCTATACAACTTTGTGTTTATTGTGATTAGGTATCCTTTATATTTTTATGGTCACTAGACTCTTAATGTCTCTCCTTTATAACTAGCATGCCTCATGTTTCCTAATGTCTTATCATAGACACCTATGTCATTTGTTTGACATTCTCTCTTTTGTTTCACCATTCCTAATATTTTCCCTTGAGAATTTTTTTTTTGTTAAATGATTATTCTCCCTAGGGTTTCCCTTTGTGAGCTGTAGTGTAAGACCATGGACAAGACCGGGATCTCTTAAAAAAATATCATAATAAAACAATTACATATTACTATTCACCTCATTGGGGTTCCCCTTGTGAGTTTCAGTGTAAAACCATGTATAGGACCAATCCCTATTCACAAATAACCACATTAAAAACATCTCTAAAATCATTCCCATGGTTATTTCCACATCATTGTTATTTCCTTTATGAGTTTTAGTATAAGACCATGGATATGACTAGGCCCTCCTCACAAAATATTCTAATACCCAGTTCCTAATATAACCAAGTCACAATGAAATTACATGTGTCAAATTTGAGATAAGTAGTGTTTGATTATGAGTTACATGTTATTGACATACTTCCCATCTTGATTTAGTGTGATTTATGCTTACCTCATAATTATTTCACTTTTATCTTCTTATTTTATGATTTCATGTATGCTTACAATCATTCCATTAAATTTTTCATACTTCATAGCTTGAATTAGTGTGATTAATTTAATCGATTTTTACATTTTGTCTTTTTTTTTATACTTCCCAATGTGATGTAATAAGATTGATTGACTTATTTTTTTGTTTCTATACCATTAAATTTTCATGAGTCTTCCATTTTACTACAATATTATCATACTTCCCAATGTGGTATAGTATGATTTTTATTTTTTTGAATTTGGTGAAAATATTTACATGGTTCGAAAATATATGTTATCCTTTTTATCATTTTTGATTCATTATGTTTAGTCATATTTTTTTATTACACATTTTCCATTGTGATATAGTGTGTATTAAATTTGTTTTGATTAATTATACTTTTCCAAATCATTTTGCCTTTTTATTTTTTTCCATGCATGTGTATCACATAATGATATAAAAGAAAACACACATCACATATTTCCAATAGCATATACAACAAAAACTAAATACATGTGTTAGAAATGAAATATATATATATGTACACACACACACACACACACACATATCTGTGTGTGTGTGTGTGTGTGTGTGTGTGTGTGTGTGTGTGTGTGTGTGTGTGTGTGTGTGTGTGTCTATATATATATATATATATATATATATATATATATATATATATATATATATATATATATATATATATATATATATATATATATATATATATATATGTATGTATATATATATATATGTATGTATATATATATATGTATATATATATATGTGTGTGTGTGTGTGTGTGTGTGTGTATGTATATATGTATGTATATATGTATGTATGTATGTGTGTGTGTGTGTGTGTGTGTGTGTGTGTGTGTGTGTGTGTGTGTGTGTGTGTGTGTGTGTACATATATATA
Source organism: Torreya grandis (assembly GCA_037957365.1). Classification (NCBI taxonomy): domain Eukaryota; kingdom Viridiplantae; phylum Streptophyta; class Pinopsida; order Cupressales; family Taxaceae; genus Torreya; species Torreya grandis. The sequence continues at coordinate 4,510,659 of JARHVA010000088.1, forward strand.
TTTCCTTTCTAACACATGTATTTAGTTTTTGTTGTATATGTTATTGGAAATATGTGATGTGTGTTTTATTTTATATCATTATGTGTTTTATATAATACAAAGTACAAAATACAATATATAAATCTATAAGGTTATTCTTCATCATGTTTATCCTATGATATAACCACATTACCTATGGATGCCTATGACTAACTCCCATAAATATTACACTATAAATAGGTAATCTAAGATCTCAATCCAACACCATGTCCCTGTAGATTAGACACCTAAGCATGCACCTATTCTAGCTGGATGGTGGTTGTCATGTGCATGTATATTTCTTATGCCATGGCCTATTAGGCTTATTCTCTCTCACTCTAACCCATATTAGTTGTCATGCTCAATCACTGCATGTTTGTAAGTATCTCATAGACTCTCCCACTATTCTAAACTAGAATACTTGAGCTAGGGTAGATGAGACCTTAGGATCATCTAGAGTAGTATGTTGTATGGTGCCAACACCCCATCCAAATCATATATCATAATCACAATACAACTACTGTTATATATTAAAAACTTAAACCAAAATTTTAAATCATTTATCACTAGTTTTTGTATCATCAATCATAGTCTCATTGTCTACTCAACCATCAATCACCTCCTCTATCACCTATCTCTACACCAATGAAAATATAGGAATCACCACTATGACCCACTACAATCCTCTCCTTAGGGGTGTATCTATGAACTAATTATGTCTTTAAGCACTTATTAGACCCTTTGTACGATAACTAGTGCCTACATCTCCTTACTTCAATAGTGCCTCTGTCTCTAATGAGCATGTGGTGGTTAGTACATCTCTATTATGGTGCTTTCTATGATATTGTATCCACATCCATTTCATCTCTTCCTATTGGCTCCACTACCTCATGTTATCATGCTCGACCAGCCCATGGTATAACATGCTAAGAACTTATCATTGATATCTCTATAGGTACCCCTATGTCTCCAATCCCTATTGGCTCTCTAACAAGTCATGCCCAATAAGTAGGTACTAATAAAAGATCCATAGGATGGGGGAATCCATACATGAGATACTATATGTGGATCTACCCATCAAGTGTAGTATCCTCTGATCTACACACATGCCAATCCTTTTGTAATGGAAACCCAACTGGCCATATGGAATCTAAGTGAGTGTAGGTATGCCACATTATCTTCCCTCATGTGGCATTATGTAAGGCTATTACATGGGGCATTATCTACACTACATGGTCATGTCTCCATCACAATACTTTAGGTAACCTATCATTGACCACACAGAGCAACCCAACCAATTGATACATGAGAAACCTCTCATACATCCATGCATTAATCAAAATCATTAGTCTCATAGTCTTCTAACCTATAAATAACATCTCTTACATTTCATGCATGAGCTGGACCTAAATGATAAACCCAAAATTATAGAGTGCTCCTTGATCTAATATAGACTAGCACAAGGCTTTCATGTATAATAATACCTTGACATCTAACTTATGACATAATAATCATCTTGTCACAAGTCCTATCACTACCTTCTAGATGTCTATAATAGCCAAAATATATACATTAAAAAATATCACCCTCAACTTAGGGTGGATACTATCTAAATAGGTAGCCTACTAGGCTAACATTCATCTCTCAACCTTAGACTTTGATGTATTAGTGATAACCAATGTCCCACCTATCAAAAATCTAATCAATAAATGGATGTTTTCCAAAGTAATACCCACCTCAATGGTGTCCCCATCCAACTTCCATTAGTAAGTTATGGTCAACCATTCCCATGTTCTTAGGAACATGATAATGAGATAAACACTTAGAGGGAACCATATCATCTCCATGATGTTGTTGAGGCCAAAAGTGACCACTCAAGCTCTATCCACATTATCAAAATGATCTAACAAATCTAATAGCCATGGTGAATCTAATAGGCACCAATATCTTTAGTGTCTTTGAAAAATATCAAATAATAAAAGATGTATAAGATCTCAATGTCATAATAATTATAATACATTCTAAAAAATTTATAAATTAACTACTTCATTAGCTAGTTTGATTTAGTTTCTTATGCTTTCAATCTTGTTATACACCATCAGCCCATTTGATACCAAATTGACCTTTTTATTTCATACTATATCGACCTATTTAATACTAAATCGACCCTTTCCTAGATCTAGCATACTACATTGGACCTCTACTACATAGCCCTCTTTATCAAACTAAATTGGCTACATATTACTAACTACATCATCCATAGGGTAATATGTCATCCTCCTGCTATGTAGTTGGCCATATTTAGTAATATTATGTCAGCCCACTACTATGTATTCAACACCTTATTTTCATCTTGCCTTATGAACTATGTTGACCAGTTTGAATCTATTTTCTTCATACAAATACTTTTTGACCATTTACCATAAATACTTTAGGCATTTATTGGTATGATATTTTCCTACCTAATACCCTATTATGCCCCTAGTCTACCTAAAAATTTATTAGGGTTAATTTAGTGTCTATTTTTCTTACTAGTTAATTTTATCTATTTATCTCAACTTCAAATAAAATTGCTCAAAAAAATTTAAATTCATGTTTTCATACATATGTTGCACTCATTGTCGCTATTAGGTGTCCTCCCTATCGTAGATATCATCTCCTCACCATGGTCACTCTTTATGCTCAAATTGGATCTCTTAGAGATCTATTTTCTCATAATAGTAAAAATAACAAATGAATAATTTTTCACCCTATTTATATTTACTATTCAAAATTATTTACATACCAATTATTTATAACCAAATTCCATTTTTCAATAATATCTTTGATTATATTATCTATTTTTACTAACTACAAGATATGCTATAATCCTAACATTATAGAGAATATTTTCACATATTGCATATATTTTTTGCAAAAAAAATATTTTTTTCTTTCTTTTTTGATAATTTATATAGGTTCACCTAATGTCCCCTACATGAAACACCTTCACATTTATTTCACTACATTTCTCATATCCAACACTAAGGTAAGTAAAGGAATGTATTTTTTAATTCTATCCTTTCATTTATCATCTTCGCTTCTTAGTGCAATTTATTTAGCTTTATCATTATGTGTTGCTATGTTCTTTTTCATAAGTATCATACCCTATTACACCTTCATGACACATGATGAGCTTTGAGTGGGGAATATGTATATAAATAGTATTTTAAAAATTTATCAATTAATAATGATTTCTCTCTTGCAAGAACCAATTGACTCTTAATCTCTCTAAGTACATGCCTTAAAAGGTGCACTAGAAAAGGGGTGGATAGGCCATTGGTGCTTCGTAGGATTTTTATTCCCTATACTACCACTTATTATCTACAAAACCTTATCTTGTATACTTCCATAAGCCTTACCTCCTATATTACAAAATCTTCCAAGACTTTCACTACCTCACTTAACCCCTTCCTACACCTAAAACCCTTTTTGATGGTTTACATTACATTGTTAGCCTAGGCTAACCCTATATTCAAACTATAGGTCTAGGTTAGCTCTAGATGACCTAGACTAGGACCTAACTTGTTTTTATAAATTAAATATAAAGATTCAATTGGGCCAACCCTATTGGCTAAACTTTTAGAAAGTTTTAGTATTAGATTCAACTATATATAGACATCCATTTGTGCCATTTATTGAGAAGAGAAGAATAAAAATATTATATTGTGCATCTATTTATCTACCATTTTACTTAAGGAACATAGTTTAGGGTTTTAATAATTCATATTGAGATATGGATATTGTCTTATAGAAAAGTATTTTGGATGCATAAAGAATTTTTCTAGGCTTGATCTAACTTATCCTTCTTATTATTACAATATACAACAACCTCTTGTGAAGCACCTTGGAAAAGGGAGAGATTGAGGTTTGACTAGTTCATCTTCAAAAGGTAAGTATTCCTAACTTTTTTCCTCTTTTATAATATTATATAGATTTGCATTTGTACTTATCTCCCATGCATTACAATTTTACCTATATATAACTTAATAAGTATTATCTTATCCATGTCTATATTTTTATGTTTATTAACACCATTTTTTACCACGAGATTTGGTGAGAACTAGGTTAGACATTTCCACAAGATTTGGTGAGAACTAGATTAGACATTTACTTTACTTTTCATATACTTTGTGAATATGAAAACATAAGAAATAGCTAGGGTTATTGCATGGTGTTGCTTGACAATAGGATTTGCAACCCTCTCTAGTGATGTTATTGTGGTAAGATATCCTTTGGTTAGGTCTATTGAATCCATCTTGGTCATGACCCTAAATATCTAATGTATCAATAATCGAAAGTGTGAGTAGGATTTATCTTCTCCAAGCTAGGATTGATTAATAGATCAGTTTCGTTTCCATTTTATACATCCTCTATTACTTTTAATGATAGTGATATTGTGGATAATGACTAATATATTCATTCATTATTAATTGAAACATACCTTTATCACCAGCCTATTCACAACATTATCATTGATAATGGTGCTAGTGAAAAAATTTAAACCATGACATTACTTACACATTTGGGATATACACATGATGATTTACATTCTTAGACCAAAGTGGTTAGAGTATTTGATGGGACCTCATAGCAAGTTATTAGTGAGATTAAATTGTTAAACATAGGATATATTGAGAGGGGGGGGTGAATCAGTATATCATATATCTAATAAAAACTTTCCATTAACCAAAATCCACTTAATCAAACATTCAAGATATGTAATAAAACTCAAACAATAAACACCACACAAGATAGAGAGAGACACCAGATATAACATGGAAACCCAATGTGGGAAAAACCATGGAGAACAATCTCAAGTATATGAATGAACACCAACCCAAACAATATTCACTAGCACAAACTTGCAAGAGCACCAAACCCCTTTACCAAGCATCAATCCAGCTATTATTCATGAGCACCAACCCACAGGATCACCAAACCCCTTTGCTGAGCACCAACCTAGCTACTATTCATGAGCACCAACCCACAGGAGCACCAACCCCTTTGTGTATACCACACACTTATCTCTCAATGTTACTATCTCAACAAATGATAATTCAATACAACATCTCTTTCCTCTCTCTCACCTTTGCTAATTTTAAGCTAGATATAACAAATACAAATCATATTCATCTCTCACAATTTCTCTTCTAAGCTAGATATTACAATATCAAATCAACCTCTATTTCTCATATATACAAATGGCTTCTCAAGCCTTTATTTATAGCTTTCCAAATGACCTTTTGTCTTTACCCTTTGTGACCCTTCAATCCTCATGGAAAATGGTGCCAAACTTGTATGACCCTTCATATTCAAGCCTTTGAAAAGTCATGTGGTGACCCTTTATGATCAAAAACGTCCTTCCCTCATTTGTCCTCATCTTGGTGAATTTTCATATTCCTTAAAGTGTCCCTTCATGAGAAATTATGCCCTTCCTCTTTTGTCTTCACTTGGTGACTCTTGGAAATCCCCAAGATGACTCTTCATGGGAAAATTCATCCCATCCTTCTTTTGTCTTTATCCCATGGCTCTTTGACTTCTCCATGGGCCCTTCTTTTGTCTCATATGCAACCAAAAACATATTAATTAATATTAAATAAATATTAACTCATATTAGCCAAGATATATTTATTACAAACAACATTAAATGTAATGGGGCCTTTATCACCAATAATGCTAAACCTTTGACATCAATGACAATATTTGCAACAAACTCCCCCTTTGTCATTGATGGAAACCTCAATCCTGAAACTGCTACATCCTGTCACCTACACATACTATCATCTAAAAACATACAGTAACTCCCCATTACTGTAGCAACTTGTACCTATTCCCTGTACCTATTTTTTTCACCTGCACCTATACCTATTATTCTCCCCCTTTGACATCAATGGTAAAGGGCCTACCTGGAGCTAACACTTATCTCCCCCTCAATTGATGTTAAACCTCAATGTTAGGAAGTAAAGGAAATTACTCCCAACTTCTCTCGCAGATACTCAAATGTGTCTTTTGGTAGTGTCTTTGTAAAAATATATGAAATCTGCTCTATAGTACTAATATATTCCATCTTAACCTGTTGATCAATAACCTACTCTCTCAAGAAGTGATATCTAATGGGAATATGTTTTGTTCTTGAATACATTACTAGAGTTTTTGAAATATTTATAGCACTTATGTTATCACAAAAAAATGGAAATAGGTTCATCATACTTTACCTTGATATCTTCCAAAGTTTGCTTCATCCAAAGCACTTGAGTACAACACAATACTACTAAAATATATTCTCCTTCAGCTGTAGAAAGTGATACTGAGTTATGCTTCTTACTTAGCCATGATACTAAGCTATCACCAAGGAAGAAAGCTCCTCCACTTGTACTCTTTTTGTCATCTAAGCACCCTACCCAATATAAATATGTATAAGCAACTAAAGTGAAATCTTTACCTGTGGGATACCATAATCCATAATCTAATGTCCCCTTGATATATCTGAATATTCTTTTCACCAACTGAACATGACTATCTCTTGGAGATGATCGATATCTTGCAACCATACCTATTGCATGCATGATGTCTGGTCTTAATGTTGTCAAATATAAAAGACCACCAATCATAGATCTATACAAATATTGATCTATAATAGGTGAATCTACATTCTTGCTCATCTTATTTCCTATACACATAGGTGTGCCAATTGGTACACAATCCTCAAAACCAAATTTCTTCAACATTTCCTTGGCATATTTACTTTGAGATATAAAAATTCCTTTATTTGATTGAAATGTTTGTAATCATAAAAAAATGATAATTCTCCAAGCATAGACATCTCAAACTCTTTTTGCATTCTATCAAAAAACTCTTTTTTCATCTTTTCAATATTTACTCCAAAAATGATATCATCAACATATACCACAACAATCAATTGATACTCACCTTCTATTGTGATGTAAAGATTACTATCAACAAATCCTCTCTTGAATCCTTGATCTTGCAGGTACTTATCAAGTCTTGCATACCAAGCTCTGGGAGCTTGTTTTAATCCATACAATGCTTTCTTTAATCTACATACATGATTACTAATATTTGAGAGAATAAACCCCTCAGGCTACTCAATGTACACCTCTTCTTCAAGATTCCCATTTAGGAATCCAGATTTGACATCCATTTGAAACACTTTAAAATTTTTAAATACTACATATGCAAGAAACATTCTAATAGCCTCTAACCTTGCTACTGGTGAAAAAATTTCTTCAAAATCTATTCCCTCAATCTGAGCATATCCTTTACATACTAATCTTGCTTTATTTTTGGTTACTTCTCCATTTTCATTCAACTTATTTCTATAAAACCATTTTGTTCCTATCACATTATGATCTTTTGGTCTAGGCACTAATTCCCAAGTATCATTCTTTTCTATTTGATCTCATTCTTCATCCATAGCCTTAACCCAAAGCTCATCATGTCTAGCTTTTGAAAAATTTCTAGGCTAAATTTTAGATAACAAAGAGAAATTAACTTGTTCGGATTCACTTACCATCATTCTTCTAGTGCGAGTTCCTTCTTTTATGTCCCTGATGATGTCACTTTCATTATGAATTTTTCTCAACATATTTGGATGGAGTCTTGGTGCCCTTTTTCTCCTTCTCCTTTTTCTCATCTTCATCTGATTCTTCAAAGCCTTCCTCTTTAATGATTTCATGAATGTCTACTAGATCACTGATCTTTTGTGTTCCATCTTCTTCTATCCTGACACTTGCACTTTCAACAATTTTCTTGGTTCTTTTGTTATAACATTTATAAGCTTTACTTTTGCAAGAATAACCAAGAAATATACCTTCATCTTCTCTGGATTCAAACTTACCAGGTTTTTCATTAGTTCTCTTTATGAAGCATTTGTTACTGAAAACTATGAAATAATCAACTATTGCTGGTTTGTCTTTCCATAGCTCATAAGGAGTCTTATCATTGTTGACTCTTAATAAAGCTCTATTCTGAATATGAACTGATGTACTAACTTTCTCTCTCCAATATTTATTTTCTATCTTGGATTCATTTAGTGTTGTCCTCACCATCTCCTAAAGTGTTCTATTTTTCCGTTCAACTACTCCATTTTGTTGTGGAGTTCTGGATGCTAAATATTGTCTCTTTATTCCATGATCTTCACAAAACTCAATAAATTGATTTGACATGAATTCTCCTCAATCTGATCTTAGACACTTAATCTTTAGATTAGTTTCATTCTCAACTAATACTTTGAACGCTTTGAATTGTCTAAAAGCTTCTAATTTTTTATTTAAAAACATTATCCAAGCCATACGTGAAAAATTATCAATAAGCAACATGAAATATTTATCACCTTGAGTCCTTTGAGTCCTCATAGGTCTACATAGATTAGTATGAACAAGCTCTAGCATCTGAGTGGTTTAGTACTCTTTTGTTTTGAATCACCTTCTAGCTTGCTTTCCATGCTGATAAGGTCTACAAAGCATGTTAGATGGCATTCTGATCTTTGAAAGATTATTGACTGCTTGATTTTTACAAATTTTGACAAGATTGTCAAAATTTGTGTGCCCCATTCTCCTGTGCCATATCCAACTTTCTTCAATCTGACTCAAACAACATTTTTGACCTTTGATGTCTGATAGCATATATAAGTTATTACCTATTCTCTGAGCATCTGCAATCAATACATCAGAATCTTTTCTTCTAATTTCACAACCTTCTACATAAAACTTTAGTGTGTGCCCCTGATCACACATTTGACTTACACTCAAAATATTATGCTTAAGACCTTCTACATATAAAACATTTTCAGTTTTAGTTCTACCATTATCTAAACTTCGTGTACCTTTTCTGACAATTCTGGCAGTAGTATTGTCCCCAAATTCCACTGTGCCACCATTGATCTTCTTCAAGCTTATGAACTTGCTCTTGTCTCCTGCCATGTGCCTTGAACATCCACTATCAATAAACCATGGCTTTTCTTCATTTCTTGCATGCAAAGCTGTCTGGACCAACATAGAACCTTTAGATTGTTTCTTCTACCATGTCTGAACCTTTTTCTTGATGAATGGAGCCCTGAAACTCTAGTCCTTCTTGACTGACTCAAACATACTTCTACAATACCAAGCTATGTGTCCAAATTTGTTACACTTGTAACAAATTATGGTCTCTTCATCAAAGCTTGATAGAGGAGAAAAAGAGTTATAGCTTTTGTTTGACTCTACATGATCTTCCTTTTCCTTATTTTTGAGATTGTTAGCTCTTTTTCTACATTATAATTTCTTATGACCATATCCATTACAATAAAAATAGTAACAATAAAAATAGGACCTATTTTTTAATCTCTGACCTAATTATCTTTTATAGCTTTGTTCCTTCCAGCATTCTTTGTCCTCTGTATTCTTCACTTCTTCCCTTCTTGTTTCTTTATTTGTAAGAGCTTCAACATAGCTCTTCTTATTTTCAAAATTGATACCTATCTTATCTGATATTGCCTTTTGGCTTTCTAATATCTTATTCAGCATATTAGTGATATTCTCAAATTTTGAATCATTGACTATTTTATTATTGACTACTTTCTCAATCTCTTTTTTTTAAAAGACAATTTCAGTAACATACCTTTCACATTCTTTTCTTGATATTTCCAAGTGTGTCGTTATATCTTCAATTATCTCCTTTGACTCCTTTTCATTTTTTATCGATTTGATGCTTTAATCTTCAATTTTTATTTTCAACAACTTTCAACTCTTCTAAGGCACACATGAGTTCTCCTTCCATATTCACTTCAACTTCATCCTCTTCTTCTTGATCAACTATTCTTTTGATTGCAAAGGCACCTTTATGTATTGCCATCTTGTGCTTTCCTAATCTACCTTCAAGCTATAAAACTTTTTCAAAAAGGAACCTGCTCTGATACTAATTGTTAAGCACAGGATATACTGAGAGGGGGGGTGAATCAGTATATCATATATCTAATAAAAACATTCCTTTAACCAGAATCCACTTAATCAACATTCAAGATATGTAATAAAACTCAAACAATAAATAACACACAAGATAGAGAGAGACACCAAATATAACATGGAAACCTAATGTGGGAAAAACCATAGAGAACAATCTCAAGTATATGAATGAACACCAACCCAAACAATATTCACAAGCACAAACTTGTAGGAGCACCAAACCCCTTTGTCGAGCACCAACCCAGCTACTATTCATGAGCACCAACCCACAAGGGCACCAAACCCCTTTCCTAAGCACCAATCCAGCTACTATTCGTGAGCACCAACCCATAGGAGCACCAACCCCTTTGTGTATACCACACACATATCTCTCAATGTTGCTATCTTAAAAAATGATAGTTCAATACAATATCTCTTTCCTCTCTCTCATCTTTGCTCTTCTAAGCTAGATATAACAAATAAAAATCATATTCATCTCTCACAATTGCTCTTCTAAGCTAGATATTACAATATCAAATCAACCTCTATTTCTCATATATACAAATGGCTTCTCAAGCCTTTATTTATATCTTTCCAAATGACCTTTGGTCTTCCCCCTTTATGACCCTTCAATCCTCATGGAAAATGGTGACAAACTTGTATGACCCTTCATATTCAAGCCTTTGAAAAGTCATGTGGTGACCCTTCATGATCAAAAATGTCCTTCCCTCTTTTGTCCTCATCTTGGTGACTTTTTGTATTCCTTAAAGTGTCCCTTCATGAGAAATTGTGCCCTTCCTCTTTTGTCTTCACTTGGTGACTCTTCATGGGAAAATGCGCCCCATCCTTCTTTTGTCTTTATCATGTGGCTCTTTAACTTCTCCATGGGCCCTTCTTTTGTCTCATATGCAACCAAAAATATATTCATTAATATTAAATAAATATTAACTCATTAGCCAAGATATATTTATTACAAACAATATTAAATGCAATGGGGCCTTTATCACCAATAATGCTAAACCTTTGACATCAATGACAATATTTCCAACATAACTTACTTTTATATATTATCCTAACACATGTAGTCACTAATTTCTTAGTTATACCATACACGAGATTATTTGATATGTTATTGGGATACCCTAGGATATATAAACTCTATGTAGTACCTTCATAATGCATAGGTGTATTAAATACATTCATACCAATATATTAGTCATAGTTCTTGAAATTACATATGAACATCCACTTGAAAAATAATTTATTCTAAGAGAGCTAATTATCAAACCTACTAAGGTTATTCCTCTATGAAAGGGTAAGTAATAGGGAATACCCTTTCCTAGGTAAACCATACATGAGAAACCATTATATTAGTGATACACAGTGGATTCTATAGAATCATCATCTAATACTACATAACATATTCAATTATCTAAATAAAATTAATATTTTCCTATTATTTTTACTTTGAATACAACATAGAGAACAAAATAATGGATTCCATGAACCCCTACTCTTTATATTACCTCTTCAAACCATAGAGTCCTATGACCATACATATATCATTAGAAATCCTATAGTGCCATATATTACACCTATACACACTCCTAAATAGTAACATTAATTTGATATGCCATATATAATGTTTATATCCCTTATATATGAGCATACCTTAGATTGGGATAATTGGCTAGACTTTATCATAACAAAAAAATCAAAAAAATCAAATATTGTAAAAATACCAAATATATTCAAAAATACTAAAAAAGTTAGAATGTTCTTAATTGTACTATTTTATGCATATTTTTTTCTTCATATTAGTATATGTCATATCATTATTTTTATATATACACATATGTTTCATGCTTCATTTGAGTGTGATATAGATATATGCAAACACATGATATTTGTAAATACAAATATTGTGATTTCCTTCCACTCATGTATTGTGTATATTGGGGATATATACTTCTTTGATCATGATACACCTAGGTTACATTATTCAATGATCACTTCCCATTATCATGTTTGAGCTTATATATACTTACACATGTTTATACCTTTCAAAGTGTACTTGATATGCTATGTACTTAACATTTTTCAAATACATTTATTTAGGAACTAGGATGATAGGTTCATGATGGTTGATTCTATTTAGTCTAATTTTCAATTTTACCACTTACTTGAGTGTGTTCCCTGTTATTATCTTACAATGTATTGCTTATTTGAGAATTTGAATATGCTTCATTGATTGTGGCCCCCATGCCTATGCTTTCTTATTTTGACTTATTGTAACACCACACCTCAACATTCACCCCATTTTAAACATTATTAATCCTAGTCTAAACCCCTTAATGTGAGCATGGGGAGAATATACATCTTTAAAATTTGGCCTGAATAGAATTGTATGCCAACGTATACTTTTAAGTCTACATACTACTGTCTAAATCTTGCTATCTAGATCTTGCTGCACATGACCAATACTATATGAAGGAATGCATCCCACATTTATTCCATGTGACCACAATAAACATTTCAATAGTAGAAAATATGCATAAATAAGTAAGGTAGTTAGAGGATCTATGTATTCAAATGATTTCAATAGTTAATTGCCCTCCTATACAATCATTTTCCACATTTCATTATATCTACACTCTCTTTAATTATCCAAAAAGGATTTCCAAACTAGTAAGGGAATGAAAATACACACAACATCAGAAAAATAAATATCATGAATAATAAATCCTTATTATCATCTTATGCAACCTATATTAATGTTTTTTACCACCCAAACAAAAATAGCACAAATAATTTCCACTGCCACTAAAAAACCATCCTCAGCATTAGCTGATTTGGTGTAGAGCACACCACACTGAAAAATGAAAAATCAAAAAACATAAATATGTCACCAAATCTTCTGTGCCCTATCATTGGTGACTGATGAGAGGCTTTGAAACATCCAACCTCTATTTCCTCCATCTTCTAGTGAGTAAAATTTCTTACTCATCACATGTGTCAAAGAATCTCAATTATATGAAGATTTTGAGGAGAAAATTTACCCATAATTTGGACATCACGTACAAGTAAAAATTCATCTATGATATATTTTTATATTTTACAATTTTTTATAATGAATCTATATGACTTTAAATTTATCAACATATGGACACTTTGAATTTTTTGACTTTGACTCTTTTTTACAATAATGACAATTACAGACATACATTAACTTGGTCTCAAAAACAAAATGACTTAACATAAAAATTGACTTATTAACTTTATTACTAAGCACAAGACCTAATAAGATATGAAGGAATAAATATATAGAAAAATATAAACTACCAAACTAATCACCTTAAGAATATATTTGATAATAATTCAAGCATACCACATGATTATAGAAATAGGTTTGAGCTAGAGTATGAGACCAAGCAAAATCATTGTACACCATTTATGGCATGATGCACTAGTTGGATAAAAAAATTGATAGGTTAGTATAAAGTCAACAAAGTGAATGCATGAATCATAGTTATGGAAGTATGGTGTATATATCTATAGTTATTATTCTTATGAACCATTAGTTCACTAATCTAAATGCAAATCTAATCAATGGTGTAAATGTGAGGGCTTGTGAAATCAAATGTAGATCAGGAGCTATGTTGGATCGATCATGTTAATATAAGATACATAGTATATTATATGCAAATGATAATTAAATATGCATCTACGTGAGTGGTATCTAGTTTAGATATGTGCATAATCATAAATATACTTCACATCAATGTTCAATGTAAAGTCTCTGATAGTCATCCTCCTTAGTTACATTCACCTTTGTAAAATAACATAATTAGATGACTAGTGGGTTGTGCTCAGACTAGGGATTGAGGTGATTAAAGACAAAGAATGTACATTTTTTTCCTAATGGAAAAAATGCATGAATGTGGTCTTATTGATCAAAAAATTTATCACAATCTAAATTTTCACCACACACTCCGAGAAATAAGTAGCATCAACGCTTTATCTTTTTTGGTAGAAGACAATTCACATCACAATATTTATTTAAAATTTAGTCCTCAATGTGAATGCAAGGTTTGATGCCCTTAAGATTGATCTCATAATGCCAAGTAAATGTTGATCCAAAAAACAAATAGAAGCTATCAACTTCAAGATATTTGTAGGCCACAATAGGATTATATCAAAACAAATATAGTCTCTATGATGCAAAAAACTCTATTATACCTTACATCATACAAACCTCTCACAAAATATTTTGTCATCAATCAAGGTAATGTATAAATAATGAGTTACCCCATGAGTCTTATCAAAATATCATTTCAAAGGATTAGACACCACTCCGATACTAGATATTGATTCTTATTTTATATTTAAATAGAGTTTAAAATCCAAACATTAAATACTCAAGGAAAATACTTAGACGATAATTATATAGATAATAATTTCACACTCAATATTATTTCTATTGCATTAAAACCATACAAGAAGATTATAAATATATATGAAGAGACCTTCCTATAATTGGGGAGATCAAATGTCCACCACTATCTCACTTGGATATCCCTTAAACTAACAAACCACTATACTAATACAAGATATATTGTTAACTATTAACAATATATCCATGTAACAAAATAACCCATAATGCAAACCTTTAACAAATCTATTAAGGTATTATTATAACTAACAATAATAAAATTATACATTTATAATGTGAACACTACACCTCAACAAATATATCATTGTTTGTTGTTTGTGTACATTTGAATATGTCATTTTATGCTTTATGTACATTTTAATAAGTCATGTCCCTCTGATTGTGTTTCATTTTAGCTTTCCCCTTATATGAGGTCTCCTTAGACCATTTCCTTTTGCATTACTTTTAAGTGCTCTTATGTGCATTCTTTATTGCTTATTGAGCTTGTACTATTACTCTCTATATATTTCCAAGATCTATATCATGTATATTATGGCTTGATGTGATCATATACTTCATTATTAAATGTTATATATAATGATAGAAGTTATCCATATATGTTATATGATTTGTACATAGCTTATACATTTATCTTATCATTTTGACGTGATGTGACTACAAGATTCTACTTCCACTCATGTTAAAAATGGGGTAATGTCATAAAGGCATGGATCACACACTTTCACAATTTTAGATTATAGTGGGAGCATGCCAAGAAGGCATGACCTCCACACTTTTTGAGTACTCATCATTTCTAGACTATATTGATGACATGTTATGAAAATGTGTTCTCCACATTAACACCAATTCTTAGATTCTTCACATTTTTTATCAGTTCTTAGATTCTCCAAATTTAGTGGGGGCATGTTATAGTAAAATATCCTCCAGACTTACATTGATTTTAGATTCACCAAATTTCCTAGCTATATGATTTATATACATATTTATGGTAGCATTCTATACATTGGTACAATTATTATACCCATATTTAATCTTGATACAGATATGAGGTGCATATGCCATGAAAAGAGCACCTAAAAATTATAAAATCAAATCATTTCTAGATTTCAAATACTATTATGGATTTTTATTATACCCAAGTTAGACATTTATGTATTATTATTGAGCCAATCTACTATAGTAGTTGGTTCACCTTTATAAGGTTGATTTTATTAAATAGCTCAATCTTACAAAACACATAAGTTAATTTTGATTAAATAATCTAACTTTAAAAAAATTATAGGTTGGATTTGATTAAATCATCAAACCTCACCATATATATGTTGTGAGTTTATTAAATATATCGCACTCACTAAATCATGCATGTAATTGGGTTACATGATTGAGATGAAATAAGATAAGTATGTGTGCTACAATTCACCTTAAATGAGTTTTTTGGGTATGTGTCCTCTAATCTCTTTATATATGCACTTTTAGGTTTAGATTTTTCCTAATCTCAACTTCAATGTTTCATAGCAAGGCATCTTTTCAAATTCGGTTTCCAAAAGGCAATATGTTTTCATCAACACACAAGTGTACTCCTACCCTTGTCCTTTCTACTTTCAAGCATTTAAAATTCTTTCAATTTCATATATAATAAATTTATTATATATTATAACATGCTCTTAGTTTTAGGTTAGTCACCAATAAAACACTCAAGTTAGGCTCACATAAAGATAAGGTGTGGTATACACACCCAAGTACACATTTATTTCCTTTAAAATAGTAATTTCATCACCAAATTAGGGGGGATTTAGATACTAAAATGTAATTTATGTATTACATGAGTCTTGAACACTTGTAAAATATCCATCATGGTTTAAATTTTCATTTATAGACCTGACCATTAATGAAAGGCTCGCATTCAATATCACTTTGTACCTAAATTACTTATCTCTTAGTCTGACCATTATTATTATGATGACCATGCCTTCTATAAAATGAAAAAGGATCTAAAACTAATCATTATCCTTTATTTATAGTTTTGGACCTCTACCTATTTTCTAGCTTCCTAGATATTTACATCGCAAATAAACAAATAAGTCAATGCAAGTGTCCATTTTTCCTATAAAGTTTCTAGTGCCCAAAATTCATCCAGTTTAAAAATTAAGTGTATCCTAAAGGTTGATGTAAGTGATCTAGTGTGAGATATTTACAAAAAGGATTGGTATATATAAAATATCAACCCCCATTTATTCTTCACCTATAAAATATGTTTAACTCACAAGAAAATATACCAAGAAGTACAAAATCAAGAATTCAAGTGATAAAACCTACCCTATACATCCCTATTTCCATATAAATCATAGGAGTATTATTTCTATAATTATGATGCATTTGAAGAGAAGTTAATGAGACATATTTTCCAAGCTACAAGTTAGGTCACTATATGTCCTTACTTATAATACATTAAATCCTTGTTCACACAATCTAACACATATGGGATAACTACATAAGTTTGAGGCCCACTTTGTAGTATTGTCTATGTAGGTAGTATCCATTGATATGAAGGGTCTTTGGGGTAGATTGACACTAGGAGACCACTAACACATTTTTTACATAGTCATTTCAAGGGTGAAGAAGTTAGAGTGTGATCGTTTGATAAAGAGTGACATCATATGCATGTGATTTGTATACACAAAAGAAAGCAGACAAAAAGCCTAGAATACTCTAGTTGGTCACATCCAGGTCTAGTCAGTATTCCATTGATGCAATTATCTATATTTGATGTAATAATTCAAGGCCATATAAATAATATTCCCATACATTGATTATTGTTCTAGGATCATAATCTAGTCTACTTCCATCACATTTCAGATCAAACCTACATGAACATAGTAAACCAAGTATCATTGTTCCATATTTATTGTAATATCTATCAATAGTTATACTTTACTATTTTTAGAAAATATCAGTTATATAATTTTAGAATATTGTTTATCTAAATTTTCTATTTATATGGGCTACTCATTAGGTTAGTTCACCATCCATGTGTAAAATCTAATCTAATACCCCTTAACCCTAGAAGCCTTAACACATCTAAATCTAGGTTTAAAAAAATGTTAAAAGTAATAAATTATGTGTGGTTACAAAGGTGTTTTTATATGACTATATATTTTTAAGACACCTAGGAAATATTCATATTTAATAAATGCAACTATATGTGATTCACCATATTCTAGAAACTAGCACATGCAAATTGTGTAGGTTGGATGGTGAACTATTGCAAGGTCACTTAAATGGAAGTAGGATAAAGCCATAATTAAAATTATTAAACAAATCATGTTGTATAATTTGTTTATGTTTTCATATTCTTTATTTTATGTAATAAGTATAGAATATATTAAAAATCTCGTTAGATGATTCAAGAAAGAGATATTTTAGGATAATTTTTATAATCATATAAGTAGCTTTGGGAGGTATAATTATGTAATTTTATTTAGGAAAATAATTGATTTATTACTCCATGGAAAATTAAAAAGAGAAAAATATTTAAGGATACCAGAAATAAGAATAATGTGCAAGAGAACTCAATGCATATTTTTTTATGGATAAAAATAAATTTAGGTTTTTTGGCAGGAAAAATTGAAAATTATGTACAAAATCATAAGGGATTTTTTTTCATGAATTATGTGTGTACAAAATGTGAGATGGCACAATAAATTTCAAAAAAAGAGAAGTAAGATAGTAAAAAAAGATTAAGATGCTAAAAAAGTGGGAACATAAACATATATTTTTTTGTGGGATAAAATTAAAATTGCATTTCTTAGTAGGAAAAATTAAAATTTATGTGAAAAGGCATAAGGGAGTATTATGCATGAAATTATGTGTATAGGAAAAAGGTTATGTAAAATGAGAGTTGGAAAATTAATTCTCACAAAAATATAATATAGTGGAACGAGATTAAGATTTGAATAATTTGGGCACATAAAAGAATGAAAATATTCAAAATTAATAAAATTTAAATGACATGAAATAATTAGATTTTATAATCATTGAATGAAAAGATATGATAGCGAATTAAATTGATCATGAGTAATATGAATAAATTAACACACCTAAGTAATATTATAAAGATAATAGATTTCAAAATAAGATATCAGATTGTTTTAAGATCAAATAAAACCTAGTGCAAATGAGTAAATAAATTTGTACCATTAGATCATCATAAGAAGAAATTTTCAATGCCATTAAAGGAGCATGATGGTTGTGAATAAGTGGAAGGTGAATTGGTAATTGGTTATGAAATGTAACTTATAATAAATGTTTTTATAAGAGGTTGTTTTGAAAGTAAAATTATCATACTAATGGTAAGGAAGGAGGTTATACCAGTGATGGTGGAGCTTTAAGATGAAATTAAAATATCATAAAGCTTAATGTTAACTAGTAAATATAAGGCCAAAAAGGTGAAGGAAGTAGAATATCCAAATACTAATCTTACAAAATCATAGAAAAATATGTTTGGAAATAATCCACGGGTTCCATTTTGTTTTAGCTATAGGATATTCATATGTTTTCATGCAAGAGAGGAGTTGAACTTCAAATACAGTAAGTGTGTGATTGAGGACTTTAATCATAGGAAAGTAAAATAAGAAAAAATATTAAATAAGGATTTAAATTCACTAAGGAAGGTTTTAATAAAAAATATAATAGAGAAAATTTAAAGGATAGTTAAATCCTATGTTTATATTAATTTCCCTATTTCATAAATCTAAATGTATTGACAAAATGGTGTTTTTCCAGGACTCACCAAGGAAAGACATACTTACAAGAATAAGTATGAAGGTATAACCTATTCATATTAGAAATATAATTAAACTAAATAATGAAGGATAAGATATATTCATGGAAATTTAAGAGTTTGAAAAGATTCAATAAATAGTTTGAGAGTTGAAATTTAAAAGAGTAAGTTACACTATGGATTTGGATGAGATCTAGACATTTTCTACATGAGTAGTCACATATCTAATCATCACAAAGTTAACTATAGTATCACTTTGTGGATATAAAACATAGGGAATAATTTATGTTTTTATATATAATAAAATATAGTATTATACACTTGGAAATGTCAATTTCAACCTACATGAATTATGCTTACATATATAACTCTAATTTGTCATTCCATCACATCCACATGTTATATATGGATATAATCCTTTCAAATTGTTGTTAGACACCTATAATAATTCACATAATAAATGAAAATACAATGAATTATCATACTCAAAAATATTTAGATCATCATATCTGTATTCCTGTCTCTTGGATAGTAGATTCAAACTCAGAACATATTGTTTCATAGTATTGCACAAGTCTAATAGTTTTTTATTTCACCCAAAAATGGTCATATTTCAAAATTAAAATAATATTATGAGTTAAAACATCCACCTATAATGTTTATGGGATGATAAATTACCCAAATATACTCATATAAATAAAAAATAACTCTAGGATTTTTAATGGATATAGTAAACATCTATCAAGCATACTCTAACACTTACACATTCAAAGGCATTACCCTATTATTCACAATTTACCAATTAGAAAAAATGAAATTTATTATACAATATTGAATCATCTCAATCCAAAACCAAAATTTTTATTTTCCAAGTGTCAAAATCTAGATTCAAATATCACTAAATATGCACATTCCCCTAACTGGGAGAACTACATGAAATTTGACTTCACTTTTTAGAGTATTAGATATGTAATAAAAACTCAAAAATTAAAATAGGAATGGTTGGGGTTGGATAAAACCACTTTTATTCCAATTTTTTAGGCCTAACTATATCATTATAAGTTGGTGTGGGATTTCAAGTGAAGGATATGGATGTATAAGTATTGTGCTTACAGTCAAACTTTAGGATTGCATACACAATCATAACATAAACAATCAAACTTGATTTTATCTAATTATAAGTTTGAGATTCCTTTATATAGAACCAATAGACTCAAAACATAATGAATCGAACCTAATAATACCATCCTAATGAGTCCAAAACTCTAGATTCTATTCTAAACGGATTGCAATCAATATTTATTCCTACCATGTTGCTTGCCCACAGTCTCAGTCCTCTACTAAGAATTTAAATGATTAGTATCTTATCCTTATATTGTAATTTATACATTTATCAAGTTAAAGTTCCAATTCAATTTCAATCTTTTACATTTAGATATGTAATTAATTGTCACACATTATAATCTGAACTATTACAACACTTTTTTTAAATCTTATTAAGGGTTAGTATTAATCCAAAATATAGTAAAACATATTGGTGAACCTACATATTACTTTAGCACTACCATACCATATATTTTCCTTAGGTTTCATCATTTTTCTACTATTTTTAACTTTTTACCTTAGGATATTATTTCTAGATTTGATTCCTAATTTTTTCCAAATCCATAGGTGTAAATTTGATAGTTTCTCCCATTTTCCCTATGATTTGATGTTCATCCTCCTATGGGGGATTCTTATGTTAGGGGTTTTAATTTTTTTTACAATATATATTTACATAAATATATATTTTTAAACTATGATATTTTTTATATTCATATTGAGCAAATAAAACATTTTTTTTCCACCAAAATACTATACACATTTTATTAAATTTTTAATTTATTATTTTTTAGTAAAATCCATCTAGAGAGTGAATGTATTAAATTTTTTATTAGAGGGTGATTTTTTTAGAGAGACCCAAAACCTTTTACAAAAGAATCAGATTAACAAGGACAAGACAAGAAAGGACAAATAACTATAAAAAAGGACAAGGAAAGAAACCAATGCCTACAAATAGCTACTGACAGACAACAAATCTATAACCACCAAAAAGGGGACAATATAAACAAACAAGATCAACCTTGTGGGTAGGATAGTTAATTTAATACAAAAATTACTTTTAAATTTTATTTTTGACTCTGAAGTTAGTTATCTATAAACTCATAGTTCATACCTTGTGCATCCATATATCTTTTCTTACTTTGACTTCAATTCCCCTTGCTAAGACCCTCTTCTAAGGTATATTATTTTCTATTCATGGGCCCACGTGGTAATTTTTTTTCCTTCATCACAATTATTCATACCATTCATACTGATGTAAATCACTCTATGAATGTTATGTTTAATGGAACAAATTTCTTTTTTGACCTATTCCATAATCATTTTCAGATTAAATAAATCCCTCTTTATTTTCCAAGTTTCTTCAACTCTATTATAGTCTTTTCTATCAAAATGTTTTTCAATATTTTTAGTGGTGGAACCTAAACCCAAGGGTTGATGTAGAATTTCCATATTTTCATTCAATATATAGTTCTCAATATTGTACCATGTGGCGTACTCAAAGACTAGATTCATTTTTCAATTTTAGGTATTATGTCTATTAATTCATAATCAAATCTTTATTTTTCTTGTCCAAACTAGATTTATCACATTTTTCATCATAATGGATATTTTAATCAATATGAATGGCCTTCAATTTTCCAATTTGATGAATTTTAGTCTATTGAATATGAGTTTCATCCCCATGAACTTCAATGACAAATACAAGATGGTAACAATATTTCAAGTTATAATTGTCTTTCTTACTTTATCCTTCTTGGCCTTTATAATATTTTTTTTTAGTAGAGTCTTTAAAAACCTCCTCATTATTAGGATGGTTAATTGTTTCCTTATCCATCTACTTAGGGCAAGCCATTTCCCCTTCTCAACCTTACTCAATTAAGCCTTTTTAGTAGTAGGAATAGTAATTGTAATAGTTTTGGGAATTTTTTTAATTCAAATAGTCTAAATTATTTTCATCCCCTCTTAGGTTTTTTTAAACCTTGATTGTATATAATATAATTCTTATAATCATCCCTAGGATGTATCACTTTAATTAGGGAGATAACAAGTTGAGAATCTTAAAACAACAATAAAATCAAGGCTTGATATTTAACATGCTTGTCACTCTTGCAATGCAATCCTTTGTAGATTTCATTTTTACACCCATAAAAATCACCATTATATAATCCTATATTTTGGAAAATTCAATTGACAGCTAAGGGTCATGTCCCTTTATTATATTTGTGTAGTTTTCAGTCCCCCATTTCCTTATAAAACTTTATATCATGAATTTTTTATCCTCATCATAGAAGACAGGTTCTATTATATCTCTTCCCCTAGCCATATCAGATAAACATAGAGTTTTACTATCGACAAAAGTAGAGAGTGACAAGTGAAATGAATAAAATGATTGGGATTGATAATATAAACTTAGAATCACATTGATATTAAATATACTCTTAAATTTCCCTAACATTAACTCATCATCATTACAAGTGCTTGAGTCATGATTTACCTTACTATCAAAAAAAGATGGTAGATGTGACTAACCCTACTATTGTTAGGAAGAGTTTCAAACCTTTCCAACATTGCATCTAGATTAATTTAATATGATAAGGGAAGTTTAATTAGAAAGATAAAACATATCCAAATATTTTACCAAGTCCTCTAAAATGAATCATTTATTATTGAACTAGTATGTGTCCTTATTGCCTTCCCTAAAGATATGGTCAAATATAGATTGAAAAAAAACATGACATAAAATCATAAAATATTTAATGATACTATTAATATTCCAAATCAATATAAATTATTTATTAATATATTTGATAGCATTCATGGATTCAACCTCTATAGCTAGATGATAAATTTTCATATCAACCACCAATTTGATTCTCCTTTAGGCTTCCCAATCTTCAACAAAATAATTAGTTTGAGCCCCCATTGAGAGAGAGAAAGAACACACCATATTAACAAACTGATTTATAATGATACATATGACATCATACTTTCTAGGATTAAAATAAAAACCCCCATCAAAACTTAATTTACACTAATTATGTTGTGGACATATTTAAAAAGTGGCATTTTTATCATGAACTGAAGGATTGGGAGCTAAAAAAAAGAGTATCAAAGATGCTCCAATTTCCCATAGGATTTTTTTCCAAAAATATAAATTGGTTTCCAATTCTAATAGGGTAAATTTTATAATTATAATATAATAAGTTTTTCCATAATTAGCTAAAAAATAACAAGCCCCACTCTATGAAGACTTTTTCTCTAATTTTGAAAAATCTAGCATTCATCTCAAACCATATGCCCCAAAAATGTGGGGAAGGGATAGTTTCCATAGGGTTTTTAGTTTAGTATAGGATAATGGGGGAACCATTAAATAACCAAGTCCAAAATAAAGGATCATTGAATAAAAAAACTCTAAATGTTTTGAGAATGATGCACTAGATATTCTAGGCAAAGGAGTAGTCCAACATTAAATGATAGATTATTTTAGAATCATCTTCACACAACACACATCTATTGGGGACCATGAACCATATATTAATTATATTTTATTTCATAATTATTTTTTTGAATGGATATCTAAAATAAAATGTTTATTCTAGGAATATGTTTCTAGTCCCAGATTTGCATCCAATGGAAACCATTCCTTTGATAATAAAACTATACAGAGCAACTTGATCTAGCACTATATAAATCATCATTTTTAGTAGTCCAAATTAATTCATCCTAAAATAAACCTTGAATAATTTTTAATATTCTAAGGAAATTAGTAAGGGTATCACCATGTTTCAATAAATTTTGATTCATGTTAGCCTAGTCATTAGTTATCTGAGCCTTGATGGAGTTCCTTTTTTTGATATATTCAGAAACCTTTTCACCCATATTAAAATTTATTAAAGGGTAGAGAGAATTATAAGGTTCATATGATACTATATGTTTATTTATTAACCATTCATATTCCCAAAAAGAGGACTCTAGAGCTAATACCGACCTTTTATTTACACCCCTTCCTCAAAAGGTTTCTACAATTAGAAAGGCCATTACAAAAATAAGAACATTTTGGGAGAGAATAATTGGAAATGTATCCAATAGTAATATTTAAATCAAGGTATTTATATATCAAAGACATAGTCCAAGGTTTGTTTTCCATAATAATCCTCCAACCCATATTATCAAGGAGAGAAATATTTAAAGTCTTCAAATGTCTCAATCCTAGACCACCCTGACATTCAAGATGATAGGTGAAACTCTAAGCAAGTAATGGTGACCTATGCCTTTCTCCCATAACATACCATAATAACCTTTTCTAAATTTTCTCATTCTTGTCATCTACTTTCCCTAGAATTATATGAAAGGATAAGATTTATATGGGAAGACTCTAAATGAAAAAAAAATTAACAACTGGAGTTTTCTCACCTAAGAAAGAAGACATTCCTTCCAACTTGTCAGCTTCCTTTAAAATCTATCCAGAATAATATTCCAATATATTTCATGAGGATTAAATTTGAATAGAGGTAGGAATAGATATACTAAAGGAATCTCACAAACATAATAACTAGCTAATATGGAAATTTTCCTTTGAAGGCTCAACTAAGTATTGATGAAAAAGAATGTGATTTTATCTTTATTAACCATGTGTCCTGAGACAGTCTCATATTCCTTCAATATGAGGTTAAAGGATTTAATATACTTAATGGAATATTTCCCAATGATAATGGTGTCATCAAAAAATTGTTGGTGATAAATAAAATTAGTATAGGAAAAACTTTTCATACCTTTTAGCTTACCTCTTCTCATAGCATCATCTAAATTTATGTTAAGAACATATGCCATTAGTATTAAAAGGAAAGGGGAAAAAATTCCCCCTTATTAATGTAAACACTCATTTTTTCCACTTTCATATCTAAATGGACTTTAGACTGATTTCTAGCAAACAATGTAAATTAAGCTTAAAAATCACTACACATCCAAAATTCATCTGCACATTGATGTAAGTGCCTAGAATTATACCAATGCATCCTTATTTGGGGTAGTACCCTATTATTAATAATAAAATATCATTAATTCATCCCCAATAAAATTGAGACTAATAAAATTAACATTTTTGACCAATTAAGTAGGGCACTTAACCAAATTCTTAAAATGACTAAAAGACTAAGCAAAATTAATTAACCAATCAAATAAAATTAATAGCTTAAGTGAAAATTAAATTTTTAATTAGTTAATATGTAATTTATTAAAATAAATTTTCAACAAAATATGAGGTCATGATGATGTCATTATCTTCAAAGTCAAGAATTACAAAATATCAACATAAATGCCATTAAAATTTGAAATATTGAGCCATGCCTCCATAAATGCATAATTAAAGCCTTAATTAATTTCATTTGGAGTTTCAAATTTAACAATATCCTAACTAAAATTGGGTTAGAGTTAGTTTAAAACCAATAAATACAAGTGCCATGACCATTCCTAAACAAAATTTTTTTTGTCCACACTTACTATGCAGAATTTGTGAGACAAGCTTCATTGCTGAAACCAAGACAAGAGATAACTTCCAAAGGGACAAGAGGAGGTGTTGCCTAAAAATAATGAATAATAAAAAAATACCATTTGTCAACCATATTAATCACAATCCACTCTCATACCAAAAATCCATTAGAATCATCAAGGAAGGTAAACATGTCATTTTTTCTTCTTGTTATCTTTTTGTATTATTTGTTATATTAATCACCCTATGTCTTAGGCTTGGAATGCAAGTTTCATTGAGTCATTTTTTATTTATGTAACTAATAAGAGGAAATAACATCATCATTTTAATCTTATGATACATATTGGCACACCTAGTGGGATGACACAGCCCACACTCATCATAAGAATATTTTTGGACTTCTTAGGAGCCAAGAAAAACTCACCATTAAATTTTTTTAAGATATTTTTGCTTAAAAATTCAATGATTTTTGTTTATCTATGTATCAATGACTTTATCCATAAGAATAGTAAAATCATCTTCTATGTTGTTCTAATCAATCATATCATCTCTATAAGCGACATAAATGTCTCTATTTTTTTATAGTGTTTGTCCATCAATGAAATTGTTCATTATTTTGGTGAATTTATTTTGAGATTCAACAAAACTATCATAACTTTTAATGAATTTATTCTCTATTAGACACAATCCACTCCTGATTTATGGCAAAAAATTTCACATTACCTTCTTGGTTGTGTCATTCTGCACTTCAATGAAAATAATGTACACTTTGGTGAAAATTATCTACACTTTGATGAAAATGTTCTAGGTTCAATTTTATGCTTATTACTAATTTTTTTTAATTTTCATCAAAATTATCATTCTATTTAGTAAAATTGTCATTATATTTAGTGAAATTGTCACTCTATTTAGCAAATTTTCCATAATAGTAGAGAAATTATTTATAACAATCGATGAAATTATTCTTGTAATTGGTGAAATCATCTTTATCTAATTTTTTGGTTTCTTTTTATTTTCTATGCAGGTTCCTAAAATAGTGAAATTGTTCTATAAAATGTCAAAATTGATTGAGACCAAAAGCCCAAGACTTCCAAAATTTAAAATTTTACTTTGTTTATGCAATCTAATCAAGCATAAATCAATACTTTAGTACTTATTATAGTGTAATAAAAAAAAGACAAGGAGTCTAACATATTAACAAGGCCATTTCACATTTCTTTTGGTGTTTTAAAATCCATTTCACATTATCTTTTGGTGCTTTAAAAAAATTTACAAATATATATATATATATATATATATATATATATATATATATATATATATATATATATATATATATATATATATATATATATATATATATATATTTCAAAGTTCAAAACAAAGGCCAAATTTCAGTCAAACTAAAAATAGGTTCTTAAAAAGGACACTCACATTTAGACTTATAGCTCTTAAGATCACTTTCCATTTTGTTCCTTATTTAAAAAATAACTTGTTTAGTTTCATTTCTTGTTAGTAAGACCTTATGCCCATGTTATCCCCTTATCCCATTTAGGGAACTTAAGTGACCAAAAACATATTATTTTTCTTATTTGTTTCATTCTACCAGAAGAAATGTCACATATGCTCTCTCCTTATTCCTAGGGATTTGGATGACTTAGAAATGACCTAGTTATTTTTATTTTATTTTTTACTTGTGAGCTCTTTCTCACAAGTTATTTAGTTGGAGTTTGACCTGGGGTTTCATCTCCCAAAATTGTTCCAACCCCACATATCTAGTTGGATATATAAAAGGAGCATACTTTCTATTGGGACAGTAGTTGAGTGAATAACCTCACTAGCTAAAAAGAGATTTATGTCAAGTGGTAGTTTAGACATTGGAATTCACAAACAAATATATGACTAAAGTTATTGTGAAAGCACAAGAACCTTCATAATAATCTAGGATGTTTGAATACATTTTTAAATATTTATTGTGCCCAAGTGTTTCTAGGAACTTGTGGACCTTCTAAAAAAATCCAACCAAAATTTTTGGATTATTTAACTCAAAAATTTCTAGACTAATTGACCCCACTTACTGTGGATTATCCTCCTAATGCTGATTTTCTTCAATGCTCAAAGTTACATGCCAAGTATCATTTTTTAAGAGACATAGGAGGCTTAAAAAACTCTACTTACATGTATTTTTTATTTATTGGATTAAAAATTAATTCTTTTAAATGACTAGTATATTGGTGGAAGTTTGGAAGATATTATGCACAACTTATGTTGGTTTGGCATAGGAGTGTGCACGTAGGTTCTTATTATTCTTTCCTTGAATTTTAAGTCTACAATTACGTTGTACCAAACCAAATAAATTATAGTCCAAAACATCAAAAAAATACATATTACATACATCATTTACACAAAGAAGTGTTATGCTACCAAAATAATTCCAATCATTTGCTTTTGCCAAAGAAACTCAATAACCAATTCATGCCATCTATTTATGAAAGATGTTATATTGTCCAAATTATTTCAATCATTTCATTAGTTAAAATCAAGATCATAATAAATTTATGCATGTGTTTCTATAGAGCATTGTTACACTACAAATTTTAGTCTAGACCATTGCTCATTAAAAAATCTAAGTCTTTCAAACCAAGTTTAAAATCCATCTTTTAAAGTTCATACCTAAAGATGATTGGTTTATGATTGAGTCTTTCCTAAAATTTTAACTTTATTTTTTCACCTTTTATGTTTATATTATGCAAATTGGATAAATTTTTATTTCGATATAAATACATTTGCCTAGACCTAGTTCCTTTTTAGACCAAGAATATGTCTTTCCTTGATTCTAAGTTTCACTTAAACCATGTATGCCTTTTATTTCAAATCAAGATCTTAGACTTAAGAGCAGCTTCAATTTCATGCCTAGACCTAATTCCTTTCTAGTTTCATTTTTAACCTAGAACAAGATAATTTCAATTCAAATCATTTCCCAAATCAAATAAGTCCCAAGTTTCATGTCTAAATTGACCAAGTTTAAAGTCAATTTTACGTAGATGTTTCAAACATAAAATATTTCAACCAAATTTAAAATCCATGTCAAAATTAGGGTTCCTTTCAAACCCACATTCCAAACCATGCCAAATTCAAGTTCACCTTAAACCCATGTTCTAATCTAATTAGGGTCACATTTGAACCCACATACCAATCATGAGCCAAAAAAAGTGCAAGTGGGGTTCCTTTTAAACCCACATGCCTATTACCAAGCCATTCTAATGTTGAATTAGGGTTCATTTGAACCCATGTTCCACATTTTATTTTAGAGTACCAAGGCCACCCCCTTTTGAGCATATTTCTATTAAGTATCAAGGTAACCCTCTTTGGGCCCATTTCTCATCAAGATAAAGTTCACCCTTCTTTGGGATAGTTTCTTATCAAGTGCCAAGACTTCCCTTTATGGTTTAATTTCCAATTTTCAAGCCAATCCATCATAATTATCATATGTAAAATATGACCTTCTTTGGAATAATTACCAAGACCAAGTTCACCCCCTTTGAAGTTGTGCCAATTACCAAGTTTGAGGCCAAGTTTTCTCTCTTTTTACCCATTCCAATTTAATATACCAAGACTATAAAATCAATCATGGTCCCAAAGGGAATGTTTACCCAACATTTGTCTTGACCAAACCTTCATTAACCATGGGGTATCATGATTGATCCACAACTAAACCAATCATTGACTTATAACTCCCATGCACCTATGTTGGTTATCATATATCCAACTGATTTTCAAGTCTAGTTTTACAAATGGATTTTTGGGAATAGAGATGGAACCCTTATTAAAGAATTAAAGGATGGAACTAGATTCCTGATTGACTTTCCTATAGAATGATTGAATAGTATTCTTTATAAACATGAAATACATCTAATAGTTGAATTGGTATTATAGATACAATAGATCCCATCATTGCCTATCCATACACCATTATTATAAATATGTCATGATAAAATAACTGTGTCCAAGTATGAGATTTTTTAAACAATCATAAGCCAAGGCCAAGAAAACTAGCCAATCCTTGATGTTTTTTATTAAAACACCTATTCATGATGAGTTAACCTATGATAAATCATCCTTTGATCATTCCCCTAACTTTATGGAGCTTCACTTTGATAATACAAGCTTTGTTGAGTCACCCTTTAACCATTCCTCTACCTTTGAGGGGCCTCACTTTGACAAGCCAATCTATGGTGAGTCCCTCTTAAATGAGCCTATTTTTGAACAACAATATATTATTACATTGTAGATGTTGAGTGTTGGAGGAGACAATACATAAATTTAACTCATGAAAACTCATATTGAAGCCATATAGAGAGAATTATTTTGACAAAAATATTCTTCATAAACTAAATTAATTCATTTGTGACATAATACATATTTATGGGAATAGCATCCTATAACTTATTTGTTATTTTCTCGCACTTGAACCTATAATTAATTAAACCTATTATGATATATTGTTATAATAAATAATAATATATCACAATAATATATATTCTAACTATTAAAAAATTACCATATTAACCAAACGGTTATAGAAACTAATTACTATTGACCTTTTAGTAAATATCAACTTTACTATTTACTTTTCTCCATAAATATCACAACTAACATATTAATTAATAATGTTATGGATATTAAATCCTAAAATTCACCCCCTTGACATTATTAATTCCTATCACCCACTTAATGTGAACATGGGGATAAAAATACATTCTCAAAATAATTTCATCTCCTTAAAGCATTGACTAGACCAGATATAAACTCTATAGATTATCTCTTTACTCTCATGAAGGCATAGTGGTAAGATGAATTATGCAGGACTAATCCCTTCCTCTTTGGGTTCCTATGGGAGTTTCCCTTCCTCCTTGGGCACCCAAATTCTGAATCTTCAAGATCCACAAGCTTGGCACTAAATAGATAACCATCCCAGAGTTTACCTTGAAATCTTCTCTTGCTCCCCAAAAATGAGTTTTTTAAAAACATGATTTTTTCTTGAATATATACAAAGGGGTTTATTTACAAAACAACAAAGTAAAAAAAATTCATGGGAATAATAATGTGCTTCTATTCTTATTAACACACACCACACAAATGTCACAACATCATTGGTATGGCCTTGTTGTTGGTGACTAATGAGAGGTCGTGAAAAGACCTCTTTCCTCTGTGTATCCTCCAGCCTCCAGTTGAAGAAGCTACTTACTAAGATGATGAATATTTATTCTTTAAGTTTTGTATGTATTCTTTTATTTTCAAATATTGACATTTTTTCATTCAAGCATTCTCAGGTTTGATATTATCCTTATACCCATGTTCAAGAATTTTTTAGATTTTATCATCTTGGAATTGCATAAATTAGATGTCACATTCAAGTGATAATGTGTCCTTATGATTTTGAACATTTTTTTGACATTTTTACAAAAATTTACTCAAATGAAATTAACCTAATTCACTTAAATGAGACCCTAATATTCACCTAAATGACAAGACAAACATATCATATTTTTATATATGACCAATTTTTACAAAAAATTGATAACTTTAAAATGTAACGACTAAAGACTATTATTTTAATGACACTTATTATCATTCAAATAATACTTATCATTTTTTTAGATACAAAATCATTATAATAAGACTCTATTGACAAAATTGACTCAATATAAAATATCTTAATACTAAACAAAATATACAAAATTAAAACTAAACTCCAATATATTAGAAGCTTAATTTAAAAATATAGTGTAAGCAAAATAAACTGACTCACAAATAACTTTACCAATTAATATAATATTTTTTTGACTATTTTCTTGTAACATTGGCATAATAACTTATTAAGACACAAAACAAAGGATGGACTCAGAGATGAGTTGGGACCCAGGTGTGAATGTAGATAACTAAGATGTAGATCTAGTAGTAGACCATATGCATATTATGGTTGATGTTAAAATATTAAAAATAAATGATGTCATTTCTGATTTAAAACATGCCCAAATTATGAATTATTGGCATACCCAAGACATTTTTATATTTTCAAACATACTATGCCTGATAAAGATAGATGCACATGGATAGGCTTACAGATCTAATTTATTATAATAGCTTCACAACTTCATGTCCTCACACATTATTGAAACTAAACTACCATTGAAGGAGAGGTAATATACCTTTGAGCCATAATCGAGTCATAATTTGAATGACATAGTAATCAGGTGTAAAGGAACTCACATTGAGATCTTTGTATTATCCATTTAAACCTTAGACAAAAAATATGGTGATCCAAAACAAGTTTTGGCATATAGTAGACAATAGTCCCAAGAAAATATCAAAGACACCAATGTACATATGAATGATTAATGGAATATAATTGACTACTCATAATTTTTTAGCTGGTAAAGAATAATAAAAAAGAGACCATCGACATATAGTACATCAATTTAGTCCACAATGTCATAATAGTCCTCTCAATCCATTCATTCTCTAATTTTATTTTCCCATGGAATATTTATGCTCTAATACCAATGTTGAGTATTGGAAGAGCCAATACAAATATTTAACTCATGAAAACTCACAATGAATCCATATAGAGAGAATTATTCTCACACAAATATTCTACATACACTAAATTAATTCATTCATGACATAATACATATTTATAGGAACAACATCCGATAACTTCTATACTATTTTCTCTCACCCAAACCTATAATTAAGTAAACCTATTACAATATATCGTTATAACAAATAACTATATATATATATATATATATATATATATATATATATATATATATATATATATATATATACACACACACACACACACACACACACACACACTAACTATTACAAACTTACCATGTTAAGCATTTGGTTATAATAACTAATTAATATTTACCTTTTGGTAAGGATCAAATTTACTATTTACCTTTCTTCATAAATACTGAAACTACCATGTTAATTAATAATGCTATGGATATTAAATCCTAACAATAGGCCATTACTCATCCATTACCAAACATTTAATAGGACATATTTTTAGATGAATATACATCATAATCAAAATCAACACTAGATTTAGGTTATATTATTGAACCAATATATGATTTAACATGAGAATTATAATCAATTTGAGTCTCAAAAATGGATTCATAGTCCTTTAAGTCAAAATTAACTTCAAAATTAGTAGACATTTGTGATCATTTAATAGTCTTTTAGTATATTTTATTTAGCATGAACATAAGTTCTGTTAGTATCCTTAATGAATATTGTGTTGCCTTTTACCATTCCATTATCATTACACTTTTCATTGACACCAATCAACATAACCATTATATTGACATTTCATCTCCCATATGCAATGATTGGGACTGACAGAAGCACACATTTTTTAACTGTATTAATGGAAACATACTAGTTATATAAAATCATGTGGACCAAGACCACATTCATGTATAAGAATAACAATCTCCTATTCAAACCTTTTCAAAGGTGCTAGAGGGAAATCAATGTCCAAACTCGATATCTTCTAGTGAAACCTTGTTTTAGGTGATAGAATACATAAAAAGTCAAAAGTCAATGTTCCTTAGTGAAATCATATCTTAGGTGCTATGGGATAATCAAGAAAACCTTATTGGTGAAAACCTATTTGAGACACCAATAACTAAGCACAATAGTTTTTCATTACATGATGAAGACATTATTGAAGTCCACATTAGTAGAAATTCTAATTTATAACATAATCAGTTTGCCACATCTTTCAAGCCCAAATAACACAAAATTATGGTGGTCCAATCAAGAGCATATTCATAAGTCTTCAACCTCACCACAACCAAAATTATTCTAAATCAAGAATCAATAACATTATGTTGATGAAAAATCTTGATCTTCATTTTTTCCCCAACTATTATACATTCCATTATGATCCATTTATTCATTCAATGCCTAAATTAATATTGCCACTTGGATTTTCACCCTTTGAGGAGATGCAAAGATGTCCACATCCAAGTGTCATAATGGAATCACCTCTAGGCTTGTGGGTAGCCTAAGGAATGAGGTGAGTCTCTAGATAAGGCTATTTGCCTTGATGTACCACTTAGGATTGAACCTATAACTAAATTTACATGGTGAAAAGGGAGAGAGATAACTAAAAGCAAATCTATACTAAGGAGGTGATACACCAAATCAATTTTATGAATTCCAAGAAATTGTATAATACACTTGAGACAAATAAACAAACTAAAAATACACTCCCTCAATCTTCATCTTCTCACATAAATCCTACATTGTGAGGTCATGGATGAATGTGCAAAGCTAGGAGGACTAAACAAGAGGCCTTGAATGACAATAATGAAATGACTAACTCAATCAAAATTTAAAATCCCCTAATACACTTCACATGCCATTTAAAAACAAGTTTTCCAACTAAAAACAAGGTGAAATAATGAGACCACATGCTAGGAATCCATAGTCTTCACTAAACAAGATTCATCATTCAAGTGGAACACACTTATGAATAGTCATGAAGAGGTAAAACTTAGTCATTTTATTAATCAAAAGGTATAAAAATTACTAGGGATTCACCATTATTAGGTGGATCATCTAATAAAAATCCAAAATGTCTAACTCTTATAGAGTTTTAGAGAGAGAGAGAGAGAGAGAGAGAGAGAGAGAGAGAGAGAGAGAGAGAGAGAGAGAGAGAGAGAGAGAGAGAGAGAGAGAGAGAGAGAGAGAGAGAGAGAGAGAGAGATAATTCTAAGGGACACAAGGACACTTGGGTACTAGGCTTTATCATGCCTAGTAGACCTATTTTGATTTTGAAAATCAAGGTGAGTTTTTATATGCTCTAATACATATAAATAGCTCAGAAAAATCTAATAGGGTGTCTCAAACATGTTTCCATTCACTAAAAATCTTAATTCATGTGAGAAGTGATAGTTTCCCTTCATTTGGCCCTAGGTTTAGCCATACCCAAGAGTCCTAACTGCACATTTAAGATATAGATGAATTTTGATAACTTTATCTACCTTAAAATATTCTTTAAAAATTAATTATGACCCCTCAAAAATGTATCATCAATCTATAATTCTCTCATGAGGTTGGGAAAGAAGTTGACCTCTCATTTCGTCTCAGGTCTAAAACCTACCTAATAGTCATGTCTACAAATTTTGCATTCTAGATCACCATTTTGGGTTCCATCATTTATTGATTTATTTTACATGTTTCCATAGATTTTTTATAACCTCCTACATCTTACTTCAAGGTTAAAACATATCTTTTCCTTACCCTAACACACCTTTCCATTTTTCCTGACAGTGTTTGCATGAGGTGAAGTACCCCTTGTCTAAGATAAAATAGGGGTAATTACTTTATTATCTTGGATAAAATTAACATATTAGGGACTTAATATAGTTGTGAGGATATCTCACATAACATTTAAATCTTAGGTCATATAATTTGACCCCTCAAAACCTCCAATTTCAAGAATGGTTCCCTCATAAGTAGAAAGTGCAAGATTTCTAGGAATGGACTGAGTTTTACATTTGACTAAGCCTTTTTCTTAGTTTGTGGGAATAATAATGATTTATTTAATTTTAACCTATTTTTTAAAGGTGATATTAACCTTTTTCATACTTTCAACTTCTCACAATCCCTTCATACTCTTGCTTAGGTGACTACTTACACAAACTCCTAATTGTGTCTTCCTTTGATTGCAACCATATAGGTTATCTTTGCATAATTTGAATTAGATAAAATTAAAGAATATTCCTGTAATTTACATTACCTTATAAATTTAATTTGGGTCTATTTATAACCTTTTTTTTATCTTAGACTCTCTTTTGACCCTAATCTTACTCACTATTTGTCTCAGTCAACAATAGACTATGCTTTAATAAAATAGGGGGTCTATATAGTTATTTTTCATGTTTAGACCCAAATAAAATAATTAAACCTCCTCTAAGTGTCTTAGGATAATATTTTACCTATTTCATACATTAGTCTCCCCTTTATACAATTTACTCATTCAAAAATAATAACTCTTTGATCACTAGTCTTACAAACATCTACAGTGACAGTAACTGCATACTTCCAAATGAGGGTCTTCTATATATTAAGATAACATTTGAAAATATATACATCATCCCAAAAATTAATTAACACATATGGAATAATTTCATATAGAGTAATGTGTGTTTCATGCTTGAGTCCTTGTTTAGTAATATGAGAGCCTACCTCTTGGTTGTAGATGCAAGTTTATAGGTAAAGAGACCCTTGTAGGTTACATCTAGCATTTGAAAACTCATAAACCAGCTCTATCAAATAATATATATTTCCAAATTTTATTTCTTTCATCAAACCTCATTGGTATCCATGTTTAAACTTTTACTATGGATGATATATACTAATAGTCAACTGTAGGTAGCTATCTAGGCTATTTGTACAGACATAGAGTTTTGATTGGGGAGTCAATAATAAGGTACCATCATTCATGATGATATTTATTCCATGAAATTCCAATTGAGTCATTTTTAACAATTAATATATAGGATATATCCATAATTTTCAAATTTGGTAGAAAAAGGGCACTTTTAGGCTTAGACTTGCAGACATTACTATAGGATTTTAGTGTCTTGGCAAGCAAATTTGAACCTCTTAAAAACCACCTTCTCTCCATGATCTACCCTTACAACTTGGAAAGAGTTTTGACCATGTTAAGGTATATTAGATTCACTTATCTATATGCCTTATAAGTGTTTTCAAATAAGTCATAAGGTGCCTATCAAAACCTCATGTGCCCTTATTTTGTGTTTTTAGAGAACTTGGTCCTTTTATACAATCAACATCCTTGAAGGTAGTTGTCAACCTCATTTGATAATTTATCATTTTAAACCTAGTTTTTTATGATAATTTAATCTTATCATGACATTAATTAAGAATCAAATACTTTTTTTAACACCTTATAAGGAGTCCTCTATTTTTTGCCAGCACCTATAAGTAGACTATATTTTAAAGGTACAAGCAGTGATGGTAGAGTGATAGGTTGTGAACAAGGTATGATTTTTTGAGGAAAGAGAGAATATATTTTATACTTAAAAATACATCTTCATACTTAAAATAATTTTAAACCAGCCTCATAACCTTCCTTGCAATGTGGTAACCTCCTTCAAAGTACCTATAGCTGCATAATAATGGCAAACAGTGTGTAGATATTGCTCATGACTATAATAATTTAATTTATTTACACCAATGGAGGTTTGATTAACCACTATATGAAATTATAGGACACATTAAGACCTAAATTTATTTAGTATACCACTGTAACTATGGCATAAAGGCTTCAAACATATGATTTCACAAGATTGACTGTGTGTGATAGTTAGAGGTCAAACAAACAACATGATTATTGAAAAAACCATATCATGAGGCATAATTTTAAGAATGTATTTGAGGTGAAATGGGATTAAAATCACAATTAAAACATTACAAATAAACTACCACAACACTTTGAATCCATTGACAAAGCATAAAACTCTCAGAAATGGTGAAACTGTCCATAACTCATAAAATTACATCCTCATGAAAATTGAGATTATTATCCCCTAAAAAACTTATGAAACATTAAAAAAAGTGTGAATGACATTATATAAGGTATATACAAATCTGTAGAATCAATATCAATAGATGTTTCATATGGATTTATTCAAACCAAGAGAAAACTGATAAGGTACATATATAACTAGCTAGTTTTGCAAGATAAACTTCAAATGGATGATTAATGTAGCACATTCCACCATTAATAAAAAATATTATATGTATTTTAAGGTATTTTAGTTTATAATATTCCCATACTATCAGTTTTATTGAAAGCCCTTGTGTTAGATGTACTGAGCAAAAAACTATAAGTCACTTCAATTTGCCAAAAAGAGTGTAAAAGAGATATGATGGTTTTAATCAATAAATTTCAGTTTTAGATAAAACCAAACATTTATTTGAGCATGGAAAAGGTTAAGAGTCACATTTACACATTTTACAAGTGGCATAGTTCCCAAGGAGGCCATACAAGTGCCAAACTCACTCTTTTCTTCAAGAAAATTACCTTTTTATGAATAAATTGATTATTTTTAGTTAGTGATAGTTACTACAGACCTCTTAGGACACATGGAATGTGATAAAACTCTTTGACACTTTAAAATTTTCCAATAAACCTATAAAAAACATTAAATACACCTATTTGAGCCCTTAAAATGACTCAAAATGATAAATGGACCTACAGAACTAATGACCAAAGTTGTTATAACATAAATTGGCATTAAATATCCTATGAAACACTTTATAACAAGATATTATACCTCAAATAGACCTAAACAACTATGTTTTTACCTATAGGTGCCCTAATTTGAATAAAAAGTCTAATTTAGTCAACAAATTGGTGACTCATAGGGGTAGTATGCCTTCTATACTAACTAGAATATTAGCCTTATTATTCCATTGGGCTTAGGAGTCATATAAGAATATATATAAAAAATACAATTTGACCATTGACCACAAATTTTGATCAAGACAAGACACTAGTGTCTACATTAACCACACAAAGCAAAGACACACACAAAACAAGATAACAAACACACCATCTACAAAAGTACTTAGGGGAAAGGAAACAACCTATTATGCACAACTAGCTACTAGACATATCTCTTTTTCTACATCAAAAAGAAAACTTCTTAAATCATCTTCATGGTGAGACAAAAAAAAGTGTTAAGCATGCTTCTCTTTGAATTGAATACTTTGTGGATCAGACCTCTTCCTTAACACTTCACTTGATCTGATCTCAAGTAGATCATCCTTGGACACATCTTGAATGTATATATATTATTCTTGAGCATATTCACACACTTCATACTTCTTATAACTCTTCATCTCATAGTCAACTTGTATATCTTTAGTAGGTATAGCTTCAAGAGGAGTAGTTTCATGTTCCTTAGAAGATTGAGGCCAATAAAAACTTGTCTCATCCTTCAAAATCTGATATGTTTCTCCTAACTGATTAATAAGATTATATCCCATCTTGATGAATTCAAACATGTCATCATCAAATTCATATGCTTCTTGGAAAGGTAGATTTTAAAGGAGGCTTTCCCTTTGCATATTTACTTGTGTACCAATTATACCTTCTCCATCTTTGACCAGCTATATCCTACTCTAATTACTTCAAAAAAGTCATCCAAAGTCTTATTAATAACCTCTCCCAATCCATCCATGGTATCTTGTAAGGTGATGAAAGTGTTAATGATTATTTTTTCCTCTTTGGAAAAGGGAAGACATCCTTCCTCATCAACCCAATATGAAATTTCCAAACAAGAAACTGCCTCTTCTTCATCTTTGATCAGATCATCTTCAAGGTATATTTCCTCTATCTTGGTATCATGAGACTCTCCCAAGGCTTCCACTTTTTGAGGGATGGCTTAAAATTGTTCTCCCTTCTTGATAGCACATTCCACTTCAAGAATGGGGGAAAAATCTTGTGAATTTACCTTTTTTTCACCAAAGGGATTTCCTATGGTGATTTCTTCCTCACAAAAACTCATGAGGTCTTCTTTATCAACCATTAATTGAGTCTGTTCCTCTTCATTTGCCTCTCTCAAGATAATTTCTTCAACACAAAGAAAACACTCTTCATCATCAACCAACCAAAGAGATTCAACATAAGGACTCACCTCTTCTTAAACACTTAGAACCTCTTGAGGACTCTCAAGTTATGTCCTAGCTACTACAATCTGATTTTTATTTTTAAAATATTTAATCTCCTTCATAGTGATGCCAATACTAGGCATCTTGAAATCATGTGATCTATCCCAATGAGGCTACCAAGGACGTAGGTTTTCTTCAACCAAGAGTTGTCTTTCATTATTAACTAGATGATACACCTTTGGTTCCCATACCACAAGTCCATCAAGGCAAAGGGTGATGGGGTAAGGACAAGATGAACTAGTTGGTGGAGGTGGAATATAGAGCTCAAATTCAAATTGATAATGCAAGGTAAGAGAATATTTGGGAATATCTTTAGGAAGGGGAGATGGGGTGTGTTGGGCATAGGATATTCTTTTGGGTCTATACCTTCCATCTCACCTTGACATAGAAATATCACCTTTGCTTCTAATTCTTCTATTTTATTGGCTAGGTTCTCTTGGAAAATCTTATTTTGAAGTTGATAGGAATCATCATGGTGATAAGGATTACATGAAGGCTACCATAGAATAGAAGAATTTTTTTGAGGAAGAGCAAGAGGGAATTGAAAAGGATAAACTCCATTTTACCCTTCACATTATTTGAAAATACTTCTATCTTATTTCTTACCCCATGAATCTACTATCTTATTCCAACTTAGGATTATAGGATTAGATGTCTTTTCAATTTTACACTCTTGGTCAAGACTTTTCTCTTCCTTCTTTCCCCATGATTCTAATATTTTGTTCCAACTTAGGACATTCAGATTATGAGTCTCTTTTTTAGGTGGTGGGGATGAAATTTAAGAGGTAAATTAAGGCTTGAAATCTACTTTTTTTCTGCCAACATGGACTATTACAAATCCATATTAGCCAACTCAATTTTCCTATCAAGGTTAGATTCAAACACAATATTTCTTATTTCAACTCTCTCCTCTAATTGATTTGGGAAAGGATGAATTTGATGGGATTGACTTGGATCATGTATAGGGGTAATGTATAGCTGGTATGAAACTTGGGCAAATGGATAAGAATGTTGATAGGTATAGTGAGGTTGACTTTCATGAACTTCTAGCCTATCTTATATGGAAGAGACTAAATCACTCACATCAAGCATCTCACTTGTGAGCCTTTTCTAATTAGATCTCTCAATAGGTACCCATTGTCCCTTGACCAAATACAATGCATATCTTACCTTTTTAATGACATGATTAGGAACTTTTATACCACATACTCTTTATGTGTTAAGATCTAACATGTATCTCTCATAGCCCAAAAGTGCTTGCTTGAAGGTGGAAATGGGCTGATTAGAGAAAGGAATAGGTTGACTAGGAGGGTTAAAACATTGAAAAGGATTTTTATAAGAATGATAAAACTCATGATAAGGATGAATATGGTCATATTAGGATTGATAATGATCATAAGAAGATTGACCAAGACCCTGTTCATATTGATAGGGAATGGGACAAGATGTATATGTCTCAACAATTCATAGATAATAAAACTCAAATTCAAGGTCAATCATGAATCTTCAATTAAATAGAGGACACAAATAAATATTTTACCATCAATATTAAAAGGAAAAATTGGATTTCTTGACCAGTTGATTTGTCTTTGGAGTCTCCATTAATTCTTGAAAGATGCCTCCAAAGGCTGATGTGTTGAAGGACAACACCAAAAATCCTCTAACTCTTGGAATAAGAGTCCCACTAGGCATGCCAAAAAATATTTTCGCTTGTATTTTCACCCTTTGAGGAGATGAAAATCTCTCTTCATCCAAGTGGAATAATGGAATCACCTCTAGGCTTGTGGGTATCCTAAGGAATGAGGTGAGTCTCTAGATAAGGCTAGCTCCTTTGATGTACCACTTAGGATTGAACCTAAAACTAAATTTGGTGGTGAAAAGGGAGAGTGATAAATAAAATAAAATCTAAAATAAGGAGGTGATACACCAAATCAATTTGATGACTTCCAACCAATTTCATTCTACACTTGAGACCAAGAAACAAACTAAAAATACACTTCTTCAATTTTCATCTTCTCACATCAATGCTACATTTTGAGCTCATGGATGAATGTTCAAAGCTAGCAGGAATAAAAAAGAGGAATTGAATGGAAATAATGAAATGAACAACTCACTCAACATTTCACATCCATTAAGACAATTCACATGCCCTGCAAGAAGAATTTTTCCAACTACAAACAAGGTGAAAGAATGAAACCACATGCTAGGAATCTATAGTCTTCACTAAACAAGATTCATCATTAAAGTGGAAAAAACTTATGAATAGTCATGAATAGGTAAAAATTATTAATTTTATTGATCAAAAGGTATATAAATGATCAGGTCTTCACAATACTCAGGTGGAACATCCAATACAAAGTTAAAATGGCCAACTCTTATAGAGTTTGAGAGAGAGAGAAAGAGAGATCTTCAAGGGTCACAAGGACACTTTTCAAGTTATAATAATATTTATACATGAATGGGAAGATTATATGGGTCAAACCATATAATTTAAAAATAAAAAAGTGTCAATCCAAGTCATCAAAGTTAAGCAAAGTGGCCTAAAACTCCCTTTCTTGCATCAAAAATTGCCTTCATGATTAGGCATATTTAAGTGACTTTTAACTAGTAAATGGTAGGTATAATTATTGGAATCTAATGGGAGGATCTCATAAATTCATTTATATTAATTTTATTCATGCTTTATCTTTTATAATTATCGAAAAGAGAGCCATCATCACCTACACTCTAGGAAACCTCCTTCTCATGCACCTAACACACTTGTCTTCCAATTTTGCATCATTTTCCCATGAAAATACATAGGAGAGGTTTAATTAAAATTTTAAATAACCTACATGTACTTTTAATCATTAGGGACACCTTAAAATCACTTTACTTGAAGATTTTTTCCCTTCTCTCTAGCTTGCCCACTATGCTAGATTTGATTGGCCGAGTTGAAACACCTATTTGGG
This sequence comes from Torreya grandis, assembly GCA_037957365.1. NCBI lineage: Eukaryota > Viridiplantae > Streptophyta > Pinopsida > Cupressales > Taxaceae > Torreya > Torreya grandis. The sequence continues at coordinate 4,553,230 of JARHVA010000088.1, forward strand.
GAAATTATAAGTTTTTTAATGGAATTAACTGAATATGAGGATTTATTATAAGTTTCAAAATTTCTCCCAAACTTGGTTTCATCTCCTAACTCCTCCTTTAGCCTACACACATAAAATATTAAGAATAATCATGTTTATACCCCCATCCGTATAATTTTGTACAACTAATCATGGTGTGAATTATCCTATGGGAATCCTATATATCCTAAAATCATAATTATATACAAAATATTTCATTTTAGTAGCTATCCAAATCCATTTTCCAAGACTGGTCCTTAGCAAGTGTTTAGTAGGGTTTTAGACCTATTTTTGGTCTTAAGGATGGTTCATAAAAAATTAACATAAAACCTACCAAAAAAATAATAAAAATTGGTTTTATGGGACATTTATAACATCCTTGAACTTATTTTTCATGTATGTAATGCCTCATGAAAGGTGTGAGCATTCTAAGTTAGCCTATCGAGCTCGTTTTCCTCCTTCCTATAAGTCTAAATGGGTTTTGAGCTATAAATGATCTTATTTGAATTTGATTTAACTTTTATAGATTTAAAACACCTTTATAAATATCATACACATGTTACACCAAGTTATGATTCTCACCTCATGCCATAAATGTAACTAACTCTTCATTTGGGTACTAGGTTTAACCATGCCTAGTAGGTCTATTTTGATTTTGAATATCAAGGTGAGTTTTAATAGGTTAAACTATATATAAATTGCTTAAAAACCTCTACTAGGGTACCTCAAACATTTTTCCATTCACTATAAATCTCCATTCATGTGATAAGTGATAGTTTCACTTCATTTGGCCCTAGGTTTAGCCATACCCAAGAGTCCTAATTGAACCTTCAAGCTCCAAATGAATTTTGATAACTTTACCTAATTTATAATAGTATTTAAACATGAATTATTACCCCTCAAACATTTTTCATCAATATAGAATGCTCTCATGAGGCTGGGAAATAAGTTGACCTCTCATTTGGTCTTATGTCTAAAACCTACCTAATAGGCTTGTCTACAAATTTTGCATTCTAGTTTACCCTATTGGGTTCCATACTTCAACACTTGATTTTACATGTTTCCACAGATTTTTTATAACCTCTTACATATTCATTAAAGTTTCAAACATGTATTTTCCTTACCCTAACACACCTTTCCCTTTTTACTAAAAGTATTTACATGAGGGGAAGTACCCCTTGTCTAAGACAAAAAAAGGGGTACTTACCCTATTATCTAAGACAAAATTAACATATTATGGACTTAATATATTTTTTATAAACTCCCACATAAAATTTTAATCTGAGGTCATATCAACCTCCAATTTCAAGACTGGTTCCCTCACAAGTAGAAAGTGCAAGATTTCTAGGAATGGACTAAGTTTTGCATTTGACTATGATTTTCTCACTATTTATGTGCATAAAAATTATTTAATTAATTTTATCCTAATTTTATTAATGTTATATTAACTTTTTTCATACTTTCAACTTCTCACAAGGCTTTCATACTTTTAATTAGGTGACTGCTTACACAAACTCCTGACTATGTCTTCCTTTGACTATAACCCTAAAGGTTATCTTTGAATAATTGGGATTGGAAAACATTATATAATATTATTTTAATTTAAATTACCCTCTACATTTACTTTGGGTCCATTGAGAACCTTTTTTAAGCTTAGACTATCTCTTTTGACCCTAATCTTGATTACTATTTGTCTCAGTCAACAATAGACTGTGCTTTTGTAAAATAGGGGGTCTCCACAATTTCTTTGTATGTTTAGACCCAGAGATAATAAATCAACGTCATATGAATATATAAATATCATATTTTACCTATTTAATACATTTGTATGCCCTTTATACACTTTTCTCATTAAAAAACAATACCTCTTTGATCACTGGTCTTATGAACATCTACAGTGATTGTAAGTACAAACTTGAAAATGAGGGTCCACTATATATGAAGATTGCCTTTTAAAACCTATACATAATCACTAAAATTACTTAACACATAATCATTTCATATAGATAATTGTGTGTTTCATGCTTGAGTCCTTGTTTTGTAATATTAGAGCCTACTTCTTAGCTGTAGATTCAAGTTTTTAGGTAAAGAGACCCATGTAGGTTACATCTAGGGTTTGAAAACTAATAAAACAAATCTCTCAATTTAAAATTTGTATTTATTTCATCAACCCTAATTTTTATCCATGTTTAAACTTTTACTATGGATGATATATACTAACAGTCAATTGTAAGTAGCTATCTAGGCTATTTGTATAGATAGAGAGGTTTCATTGGGGAGTCAAAAATAAGGTACCATTCTTCATGATGATCCTTATACCATGAAATTACATTTGATTCATTTTAAAATTATTCATATATAGGATATATACCTAATTTTCAACTTTGGTAGAAAAAGGGCACTTTTAGGCTCAGACTTGTAGACATTACTACAGGATTTTAGTGTCTTGGTAAGCAAATTTGAACCTATTAACAACCACCTTCTCTCCATAATATACACTTCCAACATGGAAAGGGTATTAAAAATTTTAATGGATATCATATTCAATTATTTATATTCCTTATAAGTTTTTTCAAATAAGTCATAAGGTGGCTATCAAAACCTCATCGACCCCTATTTTGTGTTTTTACAGAACCTAGTCCCTATATACAGTCAACATCCTTGCAGGTAGTTTTCAACCTCACTTGATCATTTATCACTTAAAACCTATTTTTTCATAATATTTTAATATTATCATTACCTTAATGAAGATAAAAATTATTGTTTCAACACCTTATAAGGAGTCCCTCATTCTTTGCTAGCACTTACAGGCAGACTGTATTTTGAAGGTACAAGTAGTGATGGTAGAGTGATAGTTTATGAGAAAGGTATGAGATTTTAAGGAAAGAGAGAATATATTTTATACTTAAAAATACATCTTAATACTTAAAAACATTTTAAACCAGCCTCATAACCTTCCTCTCAATGTGGGAACCTCCTTCAAAGTACCTGTGGATGCATTATAATGGAAAATAATGTGTAGATATTGCTCATGACTATAATAATTTATTTTATTTACACCATATGAAGGTTTTATTAACCAATATATAACATTATAGGACACATAAATACCTTAAATTCTTTATTATACCCCAGTGACCATGATATAAAGGTTTCAAACATATGATTTCCCAAGACTAACTGTTTGTGATAGTTATAGGTCAGACAAGTAACATGATTCTTGTCAAAATCATCTCATGAGGCATAATTTTAATAATGTATTTGATGGTACATGTGATTAAAATCAAATTTTAAACATTATAAATAAACTATCATAACCCCTTGAATCCATTGACAAAGCATAAAACTCTTAGAAATGGTGAAACTACCCATAACTCAAAAAATTATATCCTTATGAAAATTGAGATGATTAGCCCCTAAAAAAATTATTAAACATTAAAATAAGTGTGGGTAACATTATATGATGAATATAAAAATATTTTAAATTAGTGTCAGTAGCTAGTTCATATGGAATTGTTCAAACCATGAGAAAACCAATAGGGTACATAGATAAGTAGACAATTTTGGAAGCTAAACTTTAAATGAATGATTCATGAAGCACAATACACCATTTATAAAAATTATTATATTTATTTTAAGGTATATGAGTTTAAAATATTCTCCTAGGATAATTTTTCTTGAAACCCATTGTGTTATCCATACTAAGCAAAAACCCATAAGTCACTTTAGTTTACGAAGAAGAGTGAAAAAGAGATAGAACAATTTTGAGAAATAAATGTTAGTTTTAGATCAAACAAAATGTGTATTTGAGAATGGGTAAGGTTAACAGTCACATTTACATGTTTTTCAAGTGGCACACTTCCCAAGGAGGCCATACAAGTGCAAAAATCACTCTTTTCTTCAAAAAAACTACCTTTTTTGAGTAACCTAATAATTTATAGTTAATGAAAGTTACTACAACCTCCTAAGACACATGGCACATGATACAAATCTTTTAAGCTTTTAAATTTTCTAAAAAACCATTACAAAGTATTAAATACACCCATTTGACCCCTTAAAATGACTCAAAATGATAAATAGACCTAGAGAACTAATAACCAAAGTTGTTATAACATTAATTAACATTAATTGTCATATGAAACACATTATAAGAAGATATTAGACCACCTATAGACCTAAAAACTAAGTTTTTACCTATAATTACATTACCAAAATAGACCTTTTATCTAATGTATACCCCCTATAGACTTAAAAAACTAAGTTGTTTATAGCTTTGGAGGAGATAAAATCAATGACCAATGAAGATAAAATATCATAAATGGAGTCTAAATCAAAATAAGTTTATTGATAGAGTATCTATTCATAATGGGTGTGGGTTAATAATTTAAATAATTTATTATTTTGGTTATATCATATGCTAAGAAAGACATGCATCTACACATTGGTAGGTACCATAAAATAATGTCATTTTTCATTTGCCTTGCCTTACCATATTTTCATACCTTTTCAATGTGACCTACCATTTTCCTTTCCTTATTTTTAATTCATGCCTTATTCCTATGATCTCACCTTTTTTTGAGCAACCCAAGCTATGTTATCACCATTTTATGAGCAACCTAAGCCATCCTCTCACCATTTTATGAGTTAACTCATTTTTTATCTTGGAATCCTCCATTGATTTGGATACTCAAAACCCCTAAACATTTAAAAATGGATTATAATATTCTAGAGAGCTATAAATACCCAAAATTCAAAAATGTTTGTCTTGTCTTAAGCTTACTCAATAATCCTTAATATGCCCACTTTAGGGAACATTAATATTTGATCCAATTATTTTTAGAATTCATTAGGGATGTATCCTTCCAAAATATTTTCTACAAGGGAAAATTCATGGTAGGTTCCCATTAACACTTTTAGGTTGAGTATATTTTGGGGTATGTCCTTCCCTCTACATGTATCCTTGATTAAGGGCACCATTAATTCACACTTTTATGCCAATCTCATAGCTTTCACTCTGCTGGGGAAAATCAAAGTGTGTAATTTATACAGGGATATTTTATCCCCACATGCCATTCCATTTCATATAACCTTGATTGGGGGCACCATATGTTTATCATTATATTGAGCCTTCAAACTTAGGTATTGACTTGGTTGATAATATGATGTTTTCTATTGATTTTATTTTCAATCTTTCCATTTCCATATCATTAAACCATTATGCCATTTGCCTATTCAAAAAATTGATATTACTTAGTTATATTCCTCATTGTAGGGTGAAATATAGTGGATTGAGGTAAATTTAGCCTATATAGGTAATGCTTATTATTTTTTAAGGTTATCTCCTCCACCTTTCTTACCACACTATCATCATTTTATGAGTAATTTACACAACACTATCACCATTTTGTGAACAACCTAAGCCACTCTCTCACCATTTTACAAACTAACCCATTATGTATCTCATAATCCTTCATCAAGTTGAGATTTCTAAAAAAGACCAATAAAATAGAAATATGTCAATAAAAACTCCTAAACAAGCTTCCAACATTAGGTCTTTCATATTGTATTCATGCTACTCAAGATGTGCATCTTCTAGTCAATAGGTATAGATAAATCTTTCACATGGGTCACATCATGACCATTTCAATTTGTTTGTTCTATTTTATAATAGTGTTCCCTCCAAATTCTAGGATAATTACATCAGCCTGAGCTCTGAACTAACTATGGAGGTAGTGCTTAGATGCATGGGGCATCCCAGGTCAACTCAACCACCCTCAATGACTAATTTCATTCACTATTTTCATGTATCATTCCTTATTATAATTTTTTATCTATACACTCTCACCTTTTTGTGAGTCATATTAATCTTACGCTCTCACCATTTTATAAGTAATTTATGCTCTTACCATTTTTTGATTTAATTATGTTCTCTCTATTTTGCAAGCTCATTCTTGTTCTAAGCCTTAGACATAGTGAACACTATGAATTCTCAATATTTTTTATTTTTGAAAACTCTCCTTTTGCCTTTTGGCATGTTTTTAACCTTAAACACACTCTCATAGTTCAAATTTTCATATACCTAATGTTGTCACAATCATGACTGTCATCTTGTTTATTTCACACTCTCAACATTTTACTAGCCCATTCCTATTTTCTACTATGATCAATATCTTTCACTTGTCATCAATTTTATTCTCTTTCTAATTACTTGGAGAAATACATTCAACTTGAATTCCATGTTGGAACTCATGTCGATGGGACTATTTAGGCAACATCTACTTGTCTAGGGTATTTGGAGTCAGCTCAACCACCCCTTCATTATTCTTCTATTCCCCATTCTTGTGCTGCTATACATAGGTCATTATTCCTTATAACTAGGAGTAACATTTTACCCAACATAACACTTCTATTAAACATACATTAATGGTGTTAATAATTAGTTAGTTCATTTATTTTTTGTATTACATTTTTTCTTGCATTTTCATTAGATTATTTGTTTGTTTTATATGCCTTGGAGTAGTTTTTTTCATGCGCCTTAGATTACTTTGTTTATTGGTTTTTTGTTTATTCATTTTGAGTGTTATGTGTCTAAGGACAATTAGTTTACGCTGGAGTCTTTCTTACAATTTATGCCTGAGTTATTTAATTTTTTAATTTAGATTGCATTTTTTTCTTCCCTTCCCCTCAGTTGTTGTAGGTTTATTACATTATGTTTACACTTCTGTCTTGTTTCATTATATCTTGTACTTGAGTTGTGAATATTTTTATTCATTATTACACTTAGTTTATATCATTATATTTTCACTTGGGATTTTATTGATCATATATTACACCTAATTTTATTATATTTGTGTTTAAATTAATATTTTCCATGCATATGAAATATATTTTTGTTATGGTTTGTTTATAACTATGATGCTTAATGTCACATGCTACAGAAAGAATCAGGCCAAATGATTTATTCAATAATTTTTCCAATAGTATTTCATCTTTTTCCCAATATACCTACCTAAAAAACACACAAATATATAGTAACAAAATCAAAAATGAATATTAATAATTATTAGTTAGGATGTACATCTACATACTAGCAGACATCCCAAATACATACATGTCCTATGTGCTAGCTCACCATTTGTCTATGATTATGGTTCTTTATCTGAGCTCACTTTTCCAATTTTACATAATGGGTAAAATTATTTATGTTTATCACTAATAAAAACCACCCTAATAGGGTAAATTATAATTGTATCATGATTACATCTACCCTACTATGCCACCTTCATTGTGCCAATGATTATAACCACCTTTGGGTAAATCATTATTTTGACCTCTGTTACTGATAGTCCATGCCATTTTCTTATTTTTGAGGTCTCGTTCAATGACATTATTTTTTTCCACTCCCTCAAGGTTGAATCCAAGTCTCATAAACTACCCTTTGGGGCATCAAACTATGAATGTTGGCTCATAACAGTGTATGGTTGTTAACGTGTCACTTTTCCAAACATTAAAATTTTCAACATAATGACCTTTTCATCTTTTGAGTAGAGGTTATTTTACATGTGGTTTATAACATATACTCAAATAATGGTAAAATTTATACACTCCTTTTCATACACTTCCATGTCTTAAAAGACTTCAGACTAATTTCTACCAAACTATGCAAATTAAGCCTAGAAATCACTGAATATCCCAAATTCGTCTACACATTAGATGTAAGTAACCAAAATTATGTCAAGGAATACATATTTTAGGTATTACCATATATGTAATGATAATATCTCTTTGATTAATCCCCAATTATCTTACAACTAAAAAAATTGACATTTTGACCAATTAAATGAGATAACCAAATTCTTGAAATGATCTACAGACTAAGCAATATTAATTAACCAAGAAAATCAAATTAATTACTTAAGTGAAAAATCCATGATAAATTAGTGAATATGTAATTTATAAAACTATTTTTTTGATAAAATATGATGTCATGATGATGTCATCATCTTCAAAGTCAAGAATTATAAAATATAAACATAAATGCCATAAAAAACAAAAATATTGAACCATTCCTTCATAAATACATAATTAAATCCTTCATTAATTAAATTTTTAGTTCCAACCTTAACCTTAGCCTAACTACACTTAGGTTGGAGTTATTTTAAAACTTATAAATACAAGTGCCATGACCATTCATAAACAAAATCTTGTTTGTGCACACTTACTATACAGAATTTGTGACACAAACTTCATTTCCAACACCAAACCAAGAGCCAACTTCTAAGGGGAAAATAGGAGGTGCTTCACATAAATCATGAAGCATATAAAAGTACCAATTTTTCACCATACTAATCACAACCCACTCTCATGCCAACAAACCATCAAATCATTTATAAAGGTAAAAGTGTCATTTTATCTTCGTGTTGCCTTTTTGTCTTGTTTATTACATTGTCGACCCTAGATATTAGGCTTGGAATGATAGTTTCATTTAGTCATTTTTGCTTTATGGTAATAAAAATAGAAGATAAAATCATCCTCTTAATCCTATGATACACCTTTTTGATGTGGGTTTTATTCACACTATAAATTTAACAAGGTAGCCTCTAACATTTTTAGGATCTCAATGGAGATAAACTCCACTCCTGGGCATGAATTATAGGTATGGGTTGTAATATCCTCTTATCAAAATTCAAAGTTAGGTATATACATATCCAAATCTCTCATATAAAAATAGAAATATGTATACCTTGAGGGATTCTTCCTAGGATTATCCAATATTTAATCCAAGTGTAGAAACACAAAAAATCTCCTTGAAGTTTTCTATATAGTAATCTAATAATACTAAAACTCAAGCCTTTCAAATAAGTATTTTTGGGTTACATTTAGGGTTCTATGGATGGTTGAGCCATCCATAGGGCCCTACATTTAGCCCACTATTCATAAATTTCAATATAACCAACCTAAAAAGATATTTGTATGCTAAAGACAATAAATTTGTTATCTCCTCTTAGCTCAAAATCCCCTATTCTACTTCTACATACTAATCTTTCATATCTATACTCTCACAGGCCTCTATCCTTTTTATTCTATTTACCTCCATGTCCTTACTCACCACATGAATTTTTCCTAATTCCTTGGTAAATTAATAACTAAATCAATGCATGTCATGAACCACTCAATAAAACAAATAATCTACCACCATTTTCTCATGTAGACCATTTCCAACTCACATAATGGTTATATTAAATTATGGATAAATCAATTCAAAGATAGATTATAACCTCTAATCATATTTAACCTTCTCAATAATAATTATTTAATCCTTAATGATATGTATTCTCTTTGACCCTGATAAATATCTATGCATTTAGACTTTATAAAAGTCATAAAACATTAGCATTCTATATGATAAGGTCAATATTGCATATTGATATTATAAGACCATTGATTATATCAATAAGTATAGAATCATTATAAACATTTCTATGTTAATTCAACTAACCACAAACTCCACTATAATTCATAAACACAATGCTTAATTCTATGACTTCACCTAGTCATACTAGCAACATAATCATTCTTTAATATAATGAGCATATTAAAAACTTAGTCAACACTAAGTAAACATAATCATATTTTCCTTTTATCATTTTTTCAATGAAACCTTTTATATTGACATGTAAATAATCATGTTTATTGCCTAGGCTCAAGTATTTTAACAATCATTAGTCAATATGTTAATATCATATTTATCATGCCAATTAATGTCATTCACTAATGCTTAACAAAGAACTATAACTCATTAATGACTCTATATAGGTTATGGAACTATTTTAATGATAAAAGTAACCCTATAATTATAAGTAATATCTTAATCAACCAAATCAAGCACAATATTAAAATCCATCTAATACCAACAACTATGAATCCAAACAAAGCACTAGTTATATAGAAATTTATTTATGTCCAATATAGTAGTAAGTCAAAAAAAATAGGAATACATTATTTCAAATAACTAAGAAATAACATCAACAAATGTTAATACAATAAACAACTAGATTAGTGAAATCACACATTCAAACCAACATAATAATAAAAAAATAACAAGATCACAATAGACATATATAATAGAAATCAAAACATACTATAACTATCTAACTCAAATAATGATCACAAAACATGTTAATCTACCATGTCATATGTATGGTTTTTTAGTCTTTCTCTCTATCATCCATTAATGCCTCCATCTACACCACCCTCTTTGATGATTCCCTCCCTCCATCACACTCTGCATGATGGATATATCCTATATCCACCTCAAAAAAATGAAGGTAGTAATCCCAAAACATAAATATATTTGTAAAATACTATTTTATAAACTTAAAAACATGATTAAAATGTATATAATATAAAATTACAAATAATAGCATAGAAAATCAATCATGCACATTAAAAAAATATAACTATCCCATAATCAACATATGAAATAAAGCTTAATCAAACAATAGTTAATCAAATAACAACAATAATATTATAGAAAAAGAAAGAATGGAAACCCAAAGAAGATCATCGACAAGAAAATAATAATAATGAAGATTCTAAAGCTTTACATGCTAAGGTGGATAAAGAGCCTTCTTTTCAAGATCCTAAAGCTCCACATACTAAGGCGGATAAAGAGTTTTCTTTTGAGAAAGAAAATTCTAAGAAAGAAGGAAATGGGCTGCAATCAAATACCAAAATACCTATACAAAGAATAGATGATTTGACAGATCTATCAAAACAAATCATTTGCTATCAAAGGATAGAAGATCAGTGGAGAGATATTGATGACAAAACTATGCTAGAAGAAGGTGAATACTTGGCTGATGCTGGAAATAAATTAGAGGAGAGAAATTTTCTTCTTTCTCAGTCTAAGGAGATATAGGTTGATAATGATATCCCTTTGGATGAGCTTCCTGTGAATGATAATGGAGAAAACTTAAAGAATATTCTAAACCAAAGAAAAAGGGATGGAAAAAATACCAATACTAAGGGGGAAGAAACAAGAAGCAGTAAAAAAGACTAGAAAACAAAGGCAAAACATCTTGCTTCTACTCTGGATAAATCTGGAAAAAGAGATGAATAACATTTTAAGGTGAAACCGGGTGTTGGTTCTCCTGACAAATCTGGAAGAAGATCCATTAGGAAAACTAGAGAGCTAGAAAGTATGCAGAATATTGACGATGGCAGGCAGGCAACTATTCTGGATTTTACCCCTAAAAAATAGATATTAGATCATTACTTGGAATATTAGGGGGTTGAGTAAAAATTGGATAGTGATGTTGTCCTTGTATAACCTGATTTTGTTGCTACTTTTTAGTAGGCTTTAGGATTGCTTTTCCTAGTGCACGATAATGCTTTATCTTTTTTGTTTCTGTTAAAGGGTTTTAGGGCCCCTTCAAAACCTATTTTTACCTTAATCTAAAACAACCATAATATTCCATGGATCAAAAGTTTATTCAACTTATAGAGAAATCAAGATGTGAATCCTTCCCCCTAAAGTTTTTCATCATCCCAATGACACTTATTCAAACACAAGTTCTGAATTTAAAACATTATTCAGTAGAAAATAACATAGTATGTAACAATAAATCAAGAAAATCAATTTCGAAACAACCTATAAAACTCATCATAGTACTCCCAAGTTGTACTATCTTTAGAATATTACTCCCATTATATCTTGCATTATGAAACTTCTCTATTATGTAAACTAAGTTTATGAGTGTCAATTATTCTAATTGGTTCTACCATGAGCACCCTGAGATCTAGAACCTACAAAACATTCCAATCCAATATGTGTGAAGGATCAATAACATACTTTTTAAGATAAGACACATGGTAGACATTATGCAAAAGACCTAGAGATGGTGGCAATACAAGCCAATATGCTGTAGGATTAACCACTTACAAAACCTTGAAGGATACCACATATATCAATGAAATTTTCATTGAGTTTCCAAACTTAATCGAGATTTTTTTAGCCTTATCATGCATAAAGACTTTATCACTTATAGAAAATTACCTTTCTATTCTCTTTAGATCAAGATAAAATTTTTTTCTATTATTGGCCTTGGTCAACATCTTCTTTATTATCTTGAATTTCTCTTACATTTATAAAATAATATTAGGTCCAAAGACTACCTCATCCTCTAACCTATTCCAACTGATTAGTATCATATACCTCCTTCCATAAAATGCCTCAAATATAGCCATCTTCAACATAGATTAGTATGATTTTTTATAATCAAAATCAACTAATGAAAGGTACTCCTACCACTTGTATTTTTTATCCATGTAATACATACGAAGTACATCTTATAAAACTTGGTTAACTTGATCTATCTACACATCAATTTTTGGGTGATAAGCAGTGATAAAATTCAAATACATACCCAAAGCTAAATTCTACAAGTCATCCTCAAATCTCAATCCAAAATTATATTCTTTGTAAATCCATGTAATTGATACACCTTTTTCATGAATCTCTTCACAATAATAAGTGCATCATCTATCAAGATCCCTAGTATGAAGTGAGCTACCTTTGTTATTTTTTCAACTATAAACAAGATCATGTCATGTTAGTTATATGATAATGGAAACCCTTGGATGAAGTCCATGATAATCACCTACCACTTCCATTATATTATATCATGTGGATATAACAATCCTATCAGATGCACATGTTCAACTTTCACACATTGACATTCCAAACAATAAGACACAAAATTAATTGCATATTTATTTATTCTTTTCCATAAATAGAGTGATCTTATCTTATTTATTATCTTGGTTACTCTTAAATGTAATAAATATGGGGAATTGTGAAATTATTTTAGCACTAAGATCCTCACATTCTATCTATCAGGCACATACATTCTATCATTGTACCTCAAAATATCATCACTCTCTAAATTGAATCCTTTATACTTAGGCTTATGAAAATTCTATAATAATGATTTATTGACCTAACTATAAAATTAATCTTTTGGATAAAATTTGATTACCTGATATCAAAAATTCCTACTAATATCAACCATGACTATTGTGTACCTTCTATGGATTAGAGCATTAACAACTCTATTCTCTTTGTCTTTGATATAATTAATATCAAAATTGTAATAAAATAAGAACTATAACCATCATATATGATGAGCATTAAAGTTTAGTTGGGTGAAGATGTACTTGAGTCCCAAGTTATTAGTCTTGATATTAAATGATTCCCTAATAAATAATTCCTTCAAACTTACATGACATGCATAATTTTCACAAGTTACAAATCATGAGGGGCATAATTCACCTCATATGGCTTTAGTTTCATAGACTCATTATCTATAACTGAGCCATCCTACATAATAACTCCTCCAAATTCATCCCTAGATCCATGTGTGATCATTAAGAATTGATGATTAGGATTAGAAACTCTTAGTACTGTGATCATAGGAATTTGACTCAAGAGAGGAGGTTAGATCAAATGTTATTTTTCATAAAAACAATGAATTAAACACAGTAACAAGTATAACATATCTAGGCCTAGATCATAGGGGGAGATCAGAGAACAAACAAAAAATTTAAACACAACTAACGTGAAAAATAAATAAGATCTCTTACCTTACTTGAATTCTCTAAATGATGTGTTCATTTATCTTTCTCATCTTGTGCTCAAAGAGTCATTGGCAAATGGAGTTATGTGGCTCCTTCTCTCCTTCACACTAATGGCTTGGCTTGCTTGATATGGATTATGCATGTGGCTTGGCTTGTGATTTTGACATTATAACATTATTGTTTCCAATATTGATATAAAACCTTCATTATAACTTTACTTAGTCCAACCTCTCCAAATAAAGAGGCAAATGCTTGTATTTATAGGTTTGGAATCTAAACTCAACTCAAGGTAGTAAAGGTGTAGTTAAATCTTAGAATGGGTTCAAACCTAATCTAAGTGATTTAATCAACTCTAGTAGAGTTAAAAGGTGTCAAAATCTCATGATTTACAATGAATAGGCATGGGCGAGATATTTTAAGATATTTGACAAATCACAAAAGGTAATTATGAATTCTTAGGATATTCTTGATTTTTAAATTTCTTTTTTTATAATTTCATTAATTTCTCATGGATAATTCAACTAAGTATTTAATTTGGTTTTGTATGTTAATTAATTCTATTTAGTTTTTTTAGAATTTTGCAATATTTGATCTAATTCATGTGTGCATTTTCCCCATTTAATAGGTCTATAGGACAAATAGCATGTTGTAATGTTGTGCAATTATTGGAGATGAATCTATGAGAGGTTTTTATTTTTTATGATAGGATACCCCAATTAGGGATGTCTCAATGTGATTATAGGCCTTTATGAGTGATGCATAAGAAAAATTGGGACATTTAGTGATTTCTAGGCTTAATTTATAATGGTTGGTAGAAATTAGTCTAAAGTCCAGTATGAAGTTATATGTAATTGGAATTTCATGATGCATAATGAATTAATCCTTAATCAGATAAGATAGAGCACAGTTACACTTTCGATTGGGTATGCACTTGTTAAAAGAGAGCATGACCAATATGGGGATCTACTATATCTGATTAGAGGATCACTTGTATCAATTGTCATAACACATCATGATAGAAAGGGTTCTAAATCTTGAAGTATAACACAATTACACAATAACCCTAAAATATTCTTATTATTTGATACTCACTTATGCTAATAAATAAAAAATTAAACTATTCTAATAACAAGAAAAACTAAATTATTCTAATGCACACTAGATCTTGTGGAAAAATGTGAGGGGTTAGATGCAAAGCAATCAAATATGTATAGATAAAATCAAATAAATTAAGTATAAGTAATACCATAATACATAAAATATGAAGAGTAATATTATTTTAGCCAACACTTATGCTACTTATATCTACGAAAAGAGAGGAGAAAAAAGTTAGGATATACTTACCTGAATGTAAACCCATCATGATTCAATATCTTCCTTAGCCAATGGAGCTTTACAAGAGGTTGTTATGGTTCATAAGGATCACTTTATTAGGCCAAATCATCCAAAACCTATCCACAAGACTAGATTCTCCAAAATAATAAACCTAAACTAAGACTCCTCAAGTAGAATGGTGAAAGAGAATATTGTGAAGAAGCATGAGTGAATAATAACTCTTTATTACATGTTATTAATAATGAAAAAAATGACGTTACATATATAGGGTTATCTCACCCAAAAATCATTCAAACATTTTGATTGTGTTAGGTTGATTGGGTCGACCTAGTACATTCTTGAGGTAATGCCTAAAGTATGTGCTAGGTCAGTTGGAAGACAAATAAGTCAAAAGAGCTAAAGTGACCGCATAATACAATAGGTTGACCAAGTCAACCTAGTGTACTAAAAAATTAAAAAGGGTGTAAATCAAGGAGAAGAAGGATAAAAAGAGGAAAATATTATAGTAATGTTCAAGGGAGAAGAAATAACGTAGGGAAAGGTTTTAAGAGCTAAATGTATTGGGAATAATGTGGAAATAAGGGAAAATAATCTTGCAAAGAACCAAAGGTCTACCTACCCCTTTCTTGGTGCACCCTTAAAGCATGCACTTAGAGATATTGAGTCATGATGGGTTCCTAAAAGATATAAAGTGTCAGTATTTGATAAAATTTAAAAATATTATGTGTATACATATGCCCCCACTCGAAGCTCATCACATGTCACTAAGGTGTAATAAGGGATGGTGCTTCAAGAAAGAACATAAGGACACACAAAATGATGATTTTGAAAAAAATTGTAGTATTTTAAAAAGCATAAAATAACTTAAATTAAATGATAGAAAGGAAAACTTAACTAAAAAGTGAATAACTAGAAAGTAAATGTGATGTGTTCCTTGACTTACCTTTTATCACAAGATGGATTTTAGCTATTTTTTTAGTTTTTATTATGTAGTGCATAGAGACTAATTTTGACAAATCCATAAATATAAAACAAAGGAAGAAAAGAAAACACAATAAAATCCAAGATAGTTAGTGTAATTTAGACATGATGTACTTGGGAATTTGGCAAGCTGGGTGACAAGTGCTATGTTAGACCAAATGACCAAGTAAAACAAGAGTAAACTAGGAAACCAAAAAGCCAAGGCTACTAAAGACCAAATAAACTCAAACAAGTAAACCTAAAGTAAGAAAAGGCAAACTCACCAATTTAAACCAAGGAGACATGTTTAAAAAAGGAATGATAAGAAAATGAAATCAATGGTAAAAAAGAAAAACAAAATGGTAAAACAATAGTAATGAGCGAGTAGTAAAAATCCACATCTCACTCAATAAT
Organism: Torreya grandis; assembly: GCA_037957365.1. NCBI lineage: Eukaryota > Viridiplantae > Streptophyta > Pinopsida > Cupressales > Taxaceae > Torreya > Torreya grandis. Next base: position 4,569,595 of record JARHVA010000088.1, read on the forward strand.
GGAAAAAGGTGCATAAAAGGGAAAAAACATTGATGAATGAGTAGTAACAAACCACATCTCACTCAACAATGGAAAAAGGGTACAAAATTAGGTAACCACAATAGCAAGATATCAAAATCATGATAAATGGAAAAAGGAAAGTAAATTAAGTCTAATAAATGTAAAATGAAGTGAAGAATATGATCCAAATTTGCTCAAACATGTTGTTTCACTTTTAAAGATAGGTAGAACTAAAATAAAGTAGTGCTAGCATATTTTTAAGAAATGAAGAAGAAGGAATTTAAATAAGAGGAAAAAGAGATTTGGAATCATAATTTGCCTATCAATGGGGGAAAATGAAATTGGTAGAGGGGAGAAAAAGGGAAAAACCAAGTTAGAGAAACTCTTTATCAAAGTCAAGACACTCAAATTTGGTTTTTCAAAACAAGAGGACTATCAACCTTAGGGACTTTAAAGAACTTCTCTTATATACAAAAGTCTTAGGTTAACAAATGGACTATATAAATCATCCCATGAAGGCTATATGAATGAAAATTAAAATGAACCTACCTCCCCACGATGTGTTCCTTGCTATTTAGGACCCTTTATAGAGTTGTCAGTCTACTAAAAAGATTGGGTACTTATGTGAGAAAGTAAGTAGCTACATAGATATTTGAATTCCCCTATTCTAATCTACTAGCCTACCACACCCAAAGGACTTTGGCTCTATGTGAAGCCAACTATGGATTTTGAGCTTCAATTAGAGATAGGAGATGTGTTTATAATCACATATTTTGGTGTGAATTAGCTTTTTGAGATTTGTATGTTACCTTTTAAATATCATTACCTTTGGTTTCAAATGATTTTGATTTTAATTTTATTGATGTATTTTTCTATTCCTCCTCCATACAGATTTGGAAAACCAAACATGGGTGCTAACTATGACTTTCATTTGAAAAATTTGGGACAAGGTTGCTAAGAGAGAGAAATTAAAAGAGTACATGGTCTAAGAGTCTTTTAAATCCAAGTGAGATGAAAGTGTTATCTTCACTTTGACCTTATTTTATCCAATGAGGAGATGGAATAAAAGGGGAAATCAAGAGGAATGACACATGAAATAATTTGAATTACTTTGAATTGCAAAAAATGTGACAATGGGAAAATAAGGATATAATTATAGTAAAGGTGTGATTCCTTATCATAAGAAAGAGGGAAATTGGGGAAAACATGATAACATATATTGTTGTGAAAATTCCATCTAGAAAAAGAAACAAAATCTAATACCTAATAACGAGGATCAAGAACATGAACATAATGGTAATTTTATGTGGAGGGCCAGGTCTTATCTATGGTATTACCAAGAAACACATAAAAGAGATACCCATGAGGGAACTAATAATCAAGATAAAATAAAATTGAGGGAACCTTTATACATAACACCTCACAAAAGAAAAACCCAAAGGATCCCAAAACAACATTGGAAAGTAGTAAAAAGAGAAGGTAGATAAGTAAACAATAGTGATTTTTTTAGGGATATTGGGTTCTACCCACGATATTATGAAGAAACTCATAAAATAACAACCCAAGGGGTGCTTCATAAAAATTAACAAATAGAAATAAGAATGAAAAAAAAAAGATAATGAAGACTATGGTACATCAAGAAACCAAAAGACCAAAAGGGAGGACTAAAGGTTTGAGAATAAGAGGGAAATACTATAGGGGGAGAGACTCATGATTAAGTAACCTAAAAAAATAGTTAAATAGATATATATAAAAAGCATAATAAGAAGTAAATGATTAGGCAAATTATTTTTTTGAGGAATTGAGCATTGGTGGGTTCTTTGAAAGCATGGCCTTCATTAGTTTGAAGGTAGCAGGTACTTAGACCAAAAATATCTTTAACTAAGTATGGGCCCAACCATTTTTGGGCATACTTTCCTTCTTTTTCATGAGTGTATTCCAATTTAGGGACAATATAACCAACATTAAATGTGTATATTTTAATACATTTGTTATGTTTTCAAGAAATGTGACCCTTATATTGGTGATTATGTTGTAAGGTAGAGAGGAGACATATATAAAGTAGATCAAGAATGAAAGTGAGCCTCATGTAATTCCTCATCAAAAATTATTCCATGAAGAGATATGTAAATATAAGGAAGCTCAACTTCAAGAGGAAGAATTGACTTAGAACCATAGACTAGAGAAAATGGAGTTACCCTAGTGGCAGTATGAATGCTAGTTCAATAGGCATAAAATGTAACATAAATAATAATATGAAAATATTTTTAGGTTTCATGAATTATATTTTGAAGTATTTTATTGAAAATTTTGTTAGTGTCCTTAGCTTGACTATTGCATTGTGGATGATAAGGAGTGGATAATTTGTGATTAATATTAAATTTGGTGCAAAGTTGTTTAACATGTTTATTTTTAAAATTACCAACATTTCTAGAAATTATGGTATGAGTAATACTAAAATATAAAATTATTTAGTTCATAATGAATTTAGATATGGTAGGACTAGTAACATTGACAAGGGGCATGGCTTCTACCCACTTGGTAAAGTATTCGGTAACGGTGATAATAAAGATGTGTCCATATTGGGAATGAAGAAGTTTACCAATGAGATTGAATCCCCATGTAGAAAATATCCAAGGAGATTCAATGGTTTAAATTTCAACTAGTGGTGAATGAGATCATTATGAATCTGACAAGGATTACACTTTTTAGCATATTTAATATCATCCTTTTCTAGAGTAAGCCAATAGTAACTCATATGTAGGAATTTTTTATTTATAGTGTGTCTACTATAATAAACACCATAAATTCCCCCATGTGATTGTTCAAGTAGAGGAAGGACCTCATATTACATGACATAATAGAGCAAGGTACCTTCAGTGTTATGATAATAAAGGATACTATGTCTAAATACATACTTGAAAGCTTGTTTATAGAGATGTGTCTTTTCATGAGAATCCAAGTTAGGAGGATAAGTTTTATTTTCTAATAATTGGATGAGATCTTGATACCATGGGCATTATCATATTGTGATAGATTCAATGTGGAAAATAAGCAAATTAGGAGGGTGAGTAGATGATGGGGATTTGGTTATTTATATGATAAAATAAGGATAAAAAACAACTTGTTGTGGATGAAAAATAGATGATATAGAGACAAGAGAATTAGTAGTGGAATTTTGATCTTTAGGAATAGGCTCAATTATTAAAAAAATATGAAATCCTTAGCAAGATTGATTTCAATTTTTTGATAGGTGATAAGGTTTTCATTTTTACATTGATAAGCACCACTAACTTGATGTAAAATGAGTTGAGAATCATCCAAAACATGAAGGTATTGTATGTCTAAATCAAGATCAACACTCAAGCCTAAGATAAGAGATTTTTACTTAGCTATGTTGTTGGTGACATCAAATGTAAAATGTAAATCTAAAGGAATGATCTTGTCAAGAGGACTAGTGAGAATATAACCTACCCTAGATCATTAATGACATTTAGCACCATCAAAGTGGAGGGTCCAAGTATCCTCATGAAAGTCAACATTAATTTTAGGAATATCCTTGATAAATACCTTTGATTTAGTAGTATAAAAGGGAGGGGATGATTCATCAAGTTGATTAGCTTCAAGATTGGTAGTAAAGATATGAAAATAATCTTTAATAGAAATTTCTTGATTAAGACCTTCAATATAAATTATACTATCATCTAGAAGGTTATTTTGAAAGGAATACATGGCTATAATAGGAGCTATGACAAGTTGGTCAGATATGACTTTCCATTTGATGGCTTTTTGCATGACAATGTGAAGATTGAATCCCATTAGTAAGACTATCCACTTGACAATTATATCTCATGGAAGAAATGATGAAGGGTGTTAGAATGAATTATGATATAGGTGGTTTGGTAAATCATGTAATGATAAAAAATTTTAGTGATAAAATAGATAAGAAGGAAATCACACTCAATTTTAGCATAACATGTTTCATAATCAATGAATATTTGGATAATATAGTATATGGCATATTCCATGCTCGTATCATCTTTTTTGGCAATAATTTTCCCTACTAAAATAGGTGTGGAAGAATTATAAAGAATCGAAGGTTTATCATTAGAAGGAAAATGAAGTGTAGATGGATGAATAAAAGATTCTTTATTATTTTCAAATGTTTTTTGACATGGATTTGTGCACTTCAAGCTTATACATTTCTTAATAAGGGAAACAACTAAGTGAATTCAATAAGCCATCTTGGGAATGGATCATCTAATTTCCCAATGTTTTCTTAAGTAGGTATGAATATCAAGAATAGAATGAGGAATGGGCATGTTGATAATAGCATTAATCTTGGCTAGATCAACATCAATACCATGAAGAGAGACCAAGAATCCTAATAATTTAGTACATGTAACTCTGAAAAACATTTGAAAGGATTAAGTTGGAATTTATATTTAAGGATATGGTTAAAGATGATGGCAAGATCAGAAATGTGGTTCTTGTGATGCTTGGATTTGGTGATAAGATCATCCACATATGTTTTGATAATTTTATGGATGATGTCATGAAATATATGAATTATTACATGTTGGTAAGTGGCCCCAACATTTTTTAGACCAAAAGGTCATTTTACATAATAATGGGTACCCCATTCCATGGTGAAACTAGTCTTATGTTGGTCCTTGGGAGCTATATGAATCTGATTGTATCCCAAAAACTCATCCATAAGAGATAAAATTTCATATCCAAATGTGGAATCAATAATAGCATATATTGAAGGAAAAGGAAAGTTGCCTTTAAGACAAGCAAGATTAAGACTGCAGAAATCAATGCAAATATGAATGACTATAGTGACCATTTTTTAATAGGAACAATATTAGAAACCCATTCAAAATAATCCACATGCTTAATAAATTTAGAATAAAGTAGTTTGATGATTTCCTTATGTCATAAGTTGGTAACTTCAAGAGAAACTTTGTCTTGCTTTTGATGCATAGGTTTGGCATCAGGATAGGTAATAATGTTATGACCACTATGATAGGATCAATGCCAAGCATGTCTTGGTAAGACCATGTGAATTCCTCTTGATACTTATCAAAAACTAGGCTGAAATTATCATGTTTATAAGGTGAAATTTCTTTAAAAACTATGATCATTCGAGGGTATGAGGGAACACCATATTCAACATGAGTTGTTTCTTTAATAAGCATGGCATTACCATCTTCAAAGTGGTATAATGTATTGGGTAAAGATGAAATTAGATTATTTTTAGGATCAATGGTAGTGATAAAGTTGTTGAAGTGAAGAGGTTTCATTTTAAACTATCCAAGTTTATGATGTTTCCATGGTATTTGAGGTTTTCAAGTATAAATTAACTCAAGAATAGCTTCATCACTAGGCAAAGTAGGAATAGGACCATAATACTCAACATCTACTTCTAGATATAAAATTTGGTTACCATGACAATCATATTTTAAATGTATTTGATGGACATTCATTACTTTGGCATGAAGTATGATTACAAGAATATAATAAGGAGATGGAGTGGAAAAGGTAGAGGGAGTATTGATGGGAGAAGGATTAGATTCGTTGGGAGGATCCAAAAGATGTAGAGAAGGTGAAGGTGTTTCTAGAGGTTTGGAAGATGTAAGTTGTTCTACCACCTAAAGAGAATTAATATGAGGTACATAACCTTCAGGTTTGAAGTGTTTAGCTTCAAAATTGTTATGTACATCCTAATTAAAAGCAAGAATTTAGGTTAAGGTCTTTTGATAATGTAAGACATACAAGTCTCTTGATTGAGCTTGGGCCATGATATAGTTATCATGATATGTAGGATAAATTGTACATGATTGGGATTCAAGAGGATCTTTAGTAGGCAAAATCCCAAGATTACTAAATTTTCTAGGAGACATGGTGAGAGGATATTTAAATAATTTAGCCACTTTGAAATCATTGCAAGTAAAAACATATTTAAGTAAAGATGGCTCTTGAGCATTGCATGGAGGGGGAAAATCTATAATCTCATCCATGAGAGAAATGGTATGATCCCTAGGTAAAATAGAATGAGGAAGTCATTTTGAAATATATGGAGGCAATCTGGTGGTGCTACAAGTATGTTATAATTCATTGGGCTCATCATCATCAGAATCTGTAAGAGTGACTTGTAAATCAAGATTCAAATTGATGAACTTAGGTAAAGGAGCATTGTTAATTCTAAGGATCATAGGAGTATGATATTATGTTTTAGGATTAGGTAATTAGATGTTCCATTGGTTGGGATCAGCTTCATGCTTATAGCATTTTATGTTATGGATAAATTTAATGCATTGACTACCAAAAGAAGTAGTGGCCCTTATTCAATGAGTCCATAGATAACTAAAGAGTATGTTATAAGATAAAATAAGGTTAAGAACCATGATTTTGGTCTGAATAGTCTTAGGACCAATGGTTAAGGGAAGACATATACAACCAAGTGGATTTTGATTTGTCTTATCAAAATCATGACAAGTAAGATAGGTTTATTTAAGATAACCTTTATTATAACCAAGTTTTTTGTAAAATCCATAAAGAGGTTACATTAATATTAGAGCCTTCATCAACTAGAAATTTTTGAATGAGGGTGGTATTAATGGCTATTTTAATGAAAAGAGGTGGATCATCAGAATGAAAGAGGATTTCATCATTAATTATGTCTTCTTTAAAGAATTCAATGGAAGTTTTTGAAGAAGGACACATAGATTCGATGGTATTAATGTTATTTGGTTGAGAATCAATAGAAGGTAGTTCTTCCTCTAAGGAAGATGGATCTTCAATCTCTTGGAGTTGTTGCATAAATAATTTATGATGATAAGGTGAATTATGAAAAAATTCCATAAGAAGAATCTTGCATGGCATAGAATTAAATTCTTCAAGAAAATTCTAATGAGATTTAGAAGAAGAGCCATGAGGTTTAGAAGACACATTAAACTTTGGAGGATTAGAAAGAGGGAGTTGTTCCACAGGTGCTTCTAAGTCAATATTTATGGTGGTGTTATCTTTAAGCAATTATTCCTCCAAAGAAGGTTTCTTAGGCTTGGTAACAAGATCTTTGTGGTCCAGTTTTTGATGATAGTTAACTTTAGCCATATTGGCATATTGAGAGTTGTTAAAGTATTGATCATAATTAGAATCAATTACACAAACATTCTTGGAAGTTGATTGATTATGGGAAGAAGACTTTTGGTTATTAGATGTTTAAGCCTTAGAGGATTGTATTTTTTTAGAATAATTAGTATACTCTTGATGACAATGTTGGATCATGGTTTTATGGTCGAATGAATCACTAAGCATGTAAGAAATAACACATTTAGAAATCCCACTACAAGATTCATAAGAATGTCCAATGTTGACATGAAACCAACAAAATAGATTGGGATCATACCACTGAGGAGGAGAATTAGGATATATGAAAGTTTAGAAGTAAGTAAAAATTATCTCATTTGATGTATTGAAAGAGGTATGTGAGATGGTAAAGGAATATCATTTTTGGTAACTCCTGATTTGGCTTGAGAATTGTTACTAGTGATAGCATTGGATGCTTGTAAAGTTCCTTTAAGAAGCTTATAATTAGGTTTGAATTAATTCATAATAAATTCTTACCATTTAGCTTGGTCAAGAGCTTCATTAAGAGTTTGAGGAGAAAAGGCTCGAACCTTGTATTAAAGAGTGGGAGTTAAAGCGGTGGTAAAGAGTTTAAATAAGTAATCATCAGACATATTATGATCAACTTTATGAGCTAGGGATTTCCATCTTTTAATAAAGTCATGAGTTGACTCGTTAGGATTTTGCTTAGAATTTATGAAATGGCTAAGATAATTTTTAGGAAGATCATTATTTTGAAATTAATAAGTAAAGGATTGACCAAATCTTCAAGTTGCCCAATAGAATTTTGAGGTAATTGATTATACCATTATAATACATCACAAATAAAAGTTTCACCTAAGAGTTTAGTAGTGGCAAATGTATTAGTTTGGATCCATTATTTTTAGAGATTCCCAAAGGCTTTAATAAATGAGGTGGGGTATTTAGTCCCATCATATATGATAGTTGTGATATGTTACCAATGTCAATAGCTATAATGAAGGGAGATAAAGGCTCATTTTGAATGGTTTAGAACATCTTATTATTTATTATTTGTTGAGGAATAAAATTACCTAAAGAATCTCTAAGAGGTGGAGGAATGTAGTTAGGATTAGCTTGAGGATGCATGATATGAGGTTGATTAGTCATATTGACTAGGTGTTTTTGAAGTTGTATCATCTAATTGGTATTAGATTTTTGCATAATGTTCATTTATTGAATTCCTTGAGCTAATAGTTGGGTTGTATAAGGTGGTGGGTTGGTGTTAGAAGGAACACTCCCCAAATTAGTGTGGAGATTATTATTGGTAGGAGGGTTATTGATAGGGTGATTAAGAAAACTTGTGTCAATCTCTGCTACATTGGTTTGAAGATTTTGAGAAGTTTCCTGATAGGTGTAAAAAAGATTAGATCCATCAACTTCATCATGAGGTGTTATTTGAACCATGTGAAAATTTGAAGATGAAGGAGGAGAAGAGGCTCCCTAAGAGTGATGGTTCTCTTGGGAAGAAAAGAAAGGGAGAAATGAACATCTTATATAGTATCTAAATAGATTAAGACTATCCAAAAAGATTATGATAGGAGACCTCATTATGATTAAAATTAAATGAATAGAATGTCAAATAAAAGAGATGGAGAATTATGTTGATAAATAGGGATACCAAGAAACATAACTAGGTTGACTAGGTTGACCTAGTGTAAAAATAGGACCTACAGACTATACTAGGTCAACCAAGTCAACCTAGTGTAGTGAATAGGGGTAGAAAATAAGGTCTAAGATAGTACTAAGTTGACCAGATCAACCTAGTATAGTAGACAGGGAAAAATAAAATATTGATAGTAAGATAGGGAATAACAAAATATAGTTTGTAGTTAATCCAATAAAGTTAATGTTTAAATTAAATAAACAATAAATTAGATTGATGTTAGTCAATCCAATTGAAGCACACAAAATAATAAACTTACACCAATACTGGCTAGTGTAAGTTCTTTCACACACAATTGAACAAAGAGTAAGTAAACAACTTGGAAAGTAAAGCTAGCTAATTGGTCAACTTAGAATTTTAGATTATTTAAGAATGATTTTAAATGATATAAATTTGGCTATAAATAAGGTACTAAATAACAATCTGTCAATGGTTTTAGGTGAGTTTAGGATGGAAGGGACTATAGTGGAAATGATACAAGATTATGGGGCCTACCCCCTCACCTCACACACTATAGTGATAAGAGTGTCAGGTGTTTAGCCAAATTGTACCATTAAACATGCTCTATACTTGACTAGAGTATCAATTCAGCTTCCCCCTTTTGAATGAAATCCAAGTAGGTTGGCCTAGGTGGTCAAATGTTAAAATGTTTTTTTTGATGTTAAGTGATTTGGTCATGTGTGAATAAAATAGAAATAATTTGAATAAGAGGTTAATTAAAAAACTCATAATTATACTATTTGAAATATTCTAAGCATATAAATATCTAAAATGAAATATGTGATTAACATATAAGGTGAATTTCAGCTTTGAAACAAAGTATAGTGAAAACACTATATGCAAAACAAACATCATTAGGTCAAGAGTGTTGAGCTAGCACTATTGAAAATATGGTTTGGAAAACCTACTAGGTCAACCAAGTTGACCTAGTTGTTTCAGATAGTAAATAGGACATAAAACTAGGTCAACCAGGTTGATCTAGTTGGTTGTGCAAAGGTAGTTTTGAAGGTTACAAACTTGAAAAGAAAGTACAAAAATAGAGAGATAGAGAAGAATATAAACTCACCTTGATGGCTCAGAGATATAAATTATTGATTCAAAACTTAAAAATTGGGTTGAGCTAGATGACCAAGCAATATAAAATTCTACTAAAAAGTGCTAAAAATGCACTAGGTCGACCTAGTTAACCTAGTTAGTTGGACAGGAAGTCTAAAAATGTGTTACGTCAAGCTAGTCAATCTAGTAGGATGATTTTAAAGTCTATAAATTAGAATCTATATTGGGTTGAGTTGATCGATCAAGATGTATAGAAACTATTACAAAGTGATTGTAAATACATTAGGCTGATTAGGTCAACCTAGTAGGTTGAACTGGTATTTTAGAAAGTGTTGAAAATATGTACTAGGTTGCCTGTTCTTATGCATAAATAAAAATAAAATTGGGTCAATAGAATCAAACTAGTATGTCAAAATATATGATATAAATGATGAAAAAATAATGAAATAAAAGTGAACAAATCCAACAAGTGTTGGATTCATGTTGGGTTCACCAAAATGTATGCAATCAGAATTGCATGATGCACAAAAAATTAATCCTAGATCATATAAGATAGAGCACATTTACACTTTTGATTGGGTATACACTTGTTAAGTGAGAGCATGAAAAATATGGGGATCTACTAGACTTGATTAGGGGATCACTTGTATCAATTGTCACAACACATCATGCTAGGAAGGTTTCTAAAGCCTATAGTCTAACACAATCATAAAAAACCCCTAAAAGATTCCTATTATTTAATATTCACTTATGCTAAGAAACAAGAAAGTAAACTATTATAATAACAAGAAAAATTAAACTAATCTAGTGCACACTATATCTTGTGGCACAATGTGAGGGGTTAGATGTAAAGAAATAAAATATGTATTGGAAACTTTAAATAGATTAAGTATGAGTATCACCATAATACATAGACTATGAAGAGTAATATTATTTGATCCAACATTTATGGTACTTATATCTACTAAAAGAGAGGAGAAAAAGGTTAGAATATACCTACCTAAATGTGAACCCATCATGATTCAATCTCTCCCTTGGATAATGGGGTTTTTTAGGAGGTTGTTTTGGTTCATAAGGATCACTTTTTTAGGTCAAAGTATCTAAGACATATCCACAAGACTAGATTATCCAAAATAATAAACCTAAACTAGGACTCCTCAAGTAGAATGGTAGAAGAGCAGATTGTGAAGAAGCACAAATGAATAATAACTCTTTATTACATATTATTAATAATGACCAAAATGACCCTATATATATAGGATTATCTCACTTAAAAATAATTCAAACATATCAGTTATGCTAGGTCGACCAGGTTGACCTAGTACATTCTTAGGATAATGCCTAAAGTTTGTGTTGGGTCGGTCGGAAGACAAATAAGTCAAAAGAGCTAAAGTGACCCTAAAATACACTAGGTCAACCTAGTGTACTAAATAGGTAAAAAAGTGTGTAAATAAGGGAGAATAAGGATAAAAAGAGGAAAATACTATAGGAATGTGCAAGGGATGTTAAATAGCATAGGGAAACATTTTAGGAGCTGAATGAATTGTGAATAATGTGGCAATAAGGGAAAACTATCCTATGAAGCACCAAAGGTCTACCCACCCTTTTCTTGATGTACCGCTTAAGGCATGCACTCAGAAATATTGAGTCATGATGAGTTCCTACAAGATATAAAGCATCATTATTTGATAAAATTTAAAAATATTATATGTATATAGAATCTATTAGTTACCAATTTTAGGTGTCTACAATTTTTCCCTATTTGGGAAGGCATTACAAGTTGTAAGCATAATAACTTCTTCTCAAGGGATGAAAATGTCATGTATGCTTATGATTTCAATGACAATGGATTAATTGAAGGTGCACCCTCAAGGGAGTGGTTGGCAAAGGGGTTAGAAAATGGTCCCTCAAAAGAAGGAAATGAGTGGACTAAATAGATAAAATAGGGTAGAAGGGACTGATTTACCCAAAGGTGGTTAGAATCAGTGCCATATGAAGTTGCCCCAGTTAGGGAAGCCAAATAGGATTATTTTCCCATAAGTGGTTATATTCATCAACATAGGTGGGATAAAAAAGGTAATGATTTTCCCAAAGTCAATTGTAATCATTGAAAAAGGCTTAGGGTAACAAGAGACTAATTTACCCAAAGGTGGTTAGAATTAGTAAAAGGGAAAACAATGATTTACCCACAAGTGGTTATAATCATTGGTAGGATAAAAACATGGCCTATTTGGTTAGATAGAGATAATGGTTTGCCCAAATGTGGTTATAAGCATTATCATCATGAAAATGTGGCCCAATTGGGTAGAAGAAAGTGAATGATTTTCCCAAAGGTAGTTATAATCATTACCCTCAAATTTATGAAAACATAATGATTTGCTTAAAGGTGGTTAGAGTCATTAATAATGGAAATGGGATGGTATACAATGATTTTCCCATATTTGGTTATAATCATTAGTACCTTTATTAAGGTAAACATGATGATGGAAAATTGATACAAAGGATAAATATGAATTAGTCAAACTACTATTAGGAAGATGATCATCCAAACTAGCAAGGGAGATAATTTTTTCATTATTTGATTACTCTATTGTGGATATAATTTGTATTAGATTGGTAATTTTTCTGGTGGCAATGATATATATTGGTGTTGCATTAGCATGTAGACTCCCTAAAGCTGATTTTTGTTGTAGCACATGAAAATAAGCATCATGATAGAACACCATAATAACTTGGCCAAAATATGCCTAAGGATTGACATGTGATCTAATACTCAATGGAAAATAATGTAGAAATGATAAAAACCATGATGATAATTTTTACATATGAATATAGATGGATTCAATAATAATTCACAAGGAATCACCTAATGAATGCACATAGACTAAATAAAGGCACAACAAAAATCAAACAAAAGGGAAAACAAACAAACAAACAAATAAAAAGACAAAACAAATAAACAAACAAACAAAAAGATGAAATACCCAAAATAACATAAAAAAATAATGTTTAATCACAATGTTAGTACAAACAACATGACACAAACAAGATGACAAATATTTCCCCTAGAAAATAGGAGACAACTTAACAAACAAACAAAATGGGGGGAATGGAAAAAAAGGAAGGGGGTGGCTGAGCTATCTTTAGATGCACTAGGCAAGTATATTTTGCCTACATATTTTTATGGACGTAATATCTAACAAAAACTTCAAGCCAAATGTAGTTCTCCCAGGAAATGAGATAGAAGAAAATGATGATAAGAAGAACACATGACTGATGTTATAGAAGAATGTGGAAATGAGCTTTCAAAATAGTAAAGGCATGGGACAAGAGGGACAATAAGGATAGGGAAACTAAATGATAAGTGGATTCTTATGATTTAGTGAGGTTTCCCAAAATCCTTAAGGTAAAGAAGAATCAAAGTGTTTTTTTAAATCAATTTTATAAATGTTTTTGGAATTTTACAACATCTCAACTCAATCGAGAATAGTAAGATACTAAACTATCTAAGATCATAAAATGGTGAGAATGTTCAAACTTAAATTGCTTAGAAAATGGTGAGAATATGGATTAACATGATTTAGATAAACTCAACATGAATTGAGTGTTATATACATAGTCCCATGATGGGACCTCAATTCATTGTACTTTCATATTATAACGGATGAATCTAACTAGTGTAGTATCCAATTCAAATAAAATAGGCAAAGTTAGAATAATGGCATAGTACAACATAGGCATGGCAATGTGGTACTTTAAGGCATGCTAAAAAAGTGTTTCCCCTGTTTTTCTCATCCGTAATTATAACAAGGAAATAATGGCATAAGTCAATGACACTAATTTGCCCATAGGCAGTTATAATTAGTAGCAAGATGGTGGGATACTGATTTTCCCAAAGGTAGTTATAATCAAACACACTTGGTATAGAATATAAAAATAAATTAAGGATGTAACTACCAAAACCTTTATCATATTTATCCAAAAATATGGCCTCTATTTGGAATATTGAAAACAACTAATGAAACTTGATCTGAATCTTCATGGTCAAAGCAGCCTTGGAACCAATGAAATGGAACCAAGGTCAAAAGGGATTTTTAGGAAGGGTAAAAATAGATCAATAAATATAAAATGTATAGTATAATGAAATTTTGGAATGACAAAGTGATATAATGGTCAAATGGTATAGTATAAAGAAAAAAGTCAATATTATGATACAACTTGAAATGGTCCTCATAGGTAATACATTAGGTCACTCAAGTGAATTAATGATTGAGGTGTATAATATTCATTGACTCATCAAGTTGATCTCCATATAATTTGGTGAGCCTATTGTGGTTTTAAACATGTACTTTTAGATGTTCCATGGCATGGGAGTATTTTACAGTGTGGTGCTAGGCACAAAGGTCTTGTGAAAGGTACAAGAGTCTAAGGAATTGGGAACAAAAGTATTATCACATAGATGCACATAAAATTATTTGTTGACTCATCAAAATGATGAGATGTACCCAAATCATGGAACCCTTAATCTCATTGGGATGAACCTCCATAATAAGCCAAATTTCTTCTATTATAAGTGCACCTAGTTTAAGACTAGTGCATAGGCTTAAAGAGCATAAAGGTAAACTACCAATAATTAAAACCTAAGATATTTAAGAGGAAAATTGAGGGAGAAGGTAAGAGATAATAAAAATTAAAATGTGATGCACCCAAAATAGATCAAGCACTCCTACTACCTTAAACATAATACAAACTCTTAAGAACAAGACAATATCACACAGTTTCTACCAAGCCACTCTATATACATAAGTATTTTTCATAGATACATAAGAATGCAAAGAAAAAATGAGAGGGATGAAAACAAATTCATATACAACATCAACATAGACCCAAGTGTGCATAGGATGTGACCTACAAGTGAGTTTCAATTTCAATGTAGAGGTATAAGGAATGGATAATGATGAGAGGGGAGAATGTTACCCACAATCAAGGATCAAAAAACACAAATAACACACAAAATATCACAATAATATAAAGAGGTGAAATTAATTCTCATTTATCTACAATATTTAGTCAATATAAGTTCTCATGGAGGGTAAAATCCAGTATCATGAGGCTACTAAAAATGTGTTGACCATTTTATAATGGAAAGCTAGGCTTTTATAGTAAACCAAGATAGTTTTATAATAAATGTGCTACTTGGGAGTACTAAATGTAGAATTAAATTATTTTGTGGTATTTTTTCAATGATTCTTAAAGTTTTTTTTGTGATTGGATCTAGGGTTGGTGGTAGGATTGCTTCTGGATACACATGCGCAAGGAAATGGAAGATTTATCTGATAGAGTCAGAGGGTGGTTTAAATTCAAATCTTAAGGTCCAATAGCCAATTATACATTTAATCAATATAATAACATATCAATATTACCTCAAATACCATAACAACCTTATTTATATCCTATTGACCCTTTGGATGTGGCACTTTATGATCAATCTCGAGTGTGGCACTACAAGAAGGACACATGTTAGCTTGATAGGCTCTTGAAGTAGTATTTTGGGGATTTTGGATGGAATATATGTGATTATGACATGTGGACTATTATCACTTATCTTGGTTGAATTGAGAACTTTTTATTTAGTAAGCATTGGACTACCATGTGGCAGTGATAAAAAAAAGAGTTGCACCTTATGCAATATAAAGGTGCAGATGTAATATCTTATGCATAGATGCAAAACTACATTATATAAGTATGGGAAATCCTTTGAGTAAGATTATTAATGAATATTAGAGGTATTTTTTGTTATTAATCCTTGCAATTCATTTACTTATTCTTTCATAACCTAAGGGGTCATGTCTTTGCATCTATGCACCTCTTGAGTTGTGCACCACAAAATATTATGCACAAGTGCACATTGGGAACCTTTAGTGAGCATGAACCATACTCTTACTCTTTCATATACCTATGCCCCTATCTTGGTCTCAAACATAGACGGGAATAACTTGTACACATTTTTCTTAAATCAAATGGGACCTTGTAGGTGCAATCTCTCTTTATAAGCCTTAGGAGGCCCTACACCAATCAAGGGGTGACTTAGAAATTCAACACTTCTGGTGACCTCTATGGGAAACTTACCTGATAAGTAGGAATCTAATGGCCTTAATCAATCCATTGGGCATAACATCATTAAATATTCAACATGATTGGCCTATACATAAATATATTGAATTGAGTTATGCCCTCAATAAAACAAAAGTGAAAAAGATAAGCAATGGATGTGTGAAATATACTTAGAGGAAAAAAATCTAAAATAAGATTCTATAATGTACATGCATGAACTTAGGGAAATATAATGCAAACTAATCTAATATATTATATACAAACTATAAACATGGGCCTTCACCCTCCCGGATTAAAATAGAAACCTCTTAGGTCCTTTGCATTATGCACCTTACTATTTTTGATATGTGATGGGTGGAGGCACGATGACATCTATTTTCTATGAAGGAGGCACTCAAGGATGCTCATTTTATTAAAACCTTCTTTGATCAATGTTTCCATGATGCTACATAGAAGCTTTCCTCCTAGATGGTTGATGTTTTTGAAGTCAAACCAATCCTTCCTAGATATCTCAATGCCTAGCTACGATCTTTGTGAAAAATGATCCCTTTGAAGTTTGGGAGGCATGTGCTCATTCC
Source organism: Torreya grandis (assembly GCA_037957365.1). Taxonomy (NCBI): domain Eukaryota; kingdom Viridiplantae; phylum Streptophyta; class Pinopsida; order Cupressales; family Taxaceae; genus Torreya; species Torreya grandis. The sequence goes on from JARHVA010000088.1 coordinate 4,586,161, forward strand.
TTGGGAAGATCATGGATATAGAGTGTCACCTTCATGATTATCATAAATACTACCCCAAGTCTAACCTACCTCTTGGAAAATAATTTGTGACATGTTTGGGTATGCAAGGATTGATAGTGCTCATTGCCATAACTTCTTCTACATTTTTACATGGTACCTCAGCCTTGACCAATTAACATTTATCCTTTAGTTTGAATGAATCTTGTGATGACTCATCTAAACCTAGGTGTGCACCTTAATTTTCTATGATATGTTATTAAAATAGGTCATTAACATAGAATTGATCATGGGTATGCTCTTGAGAGGATGTTGGTTTATCTTTCAGGCTTGCACAAAATTCTTCTAGCTCCTCTAAAAAATATTTTTCCTCTTATGCCTAAAATTGTGCCTAAGGGCTCACCTTGGGGTGATCACAGTCACTTTCTTCGAGTGCACACTTCTATTGAAGTTTAGTCTTTTCTTTGAGGTCTTCTTCTATAATTCTAAATAGTAGCTCATTCACCTAAGAGAGGTTAGGATTAGGCATTTGAATGCACTCTAGAGTGGCATATATCAGTTATTTCTCATTAAGGTTCTCCCATTATATCACCACTTTGTTCAATAACTCACCAAACTATTGTACTATCAAATTGCCTATATCTTTTTGTAGTAGGGTTGATTTTTCTAGAGTAGTGGCACATAGGGGATTTTAAATGATGATCTCCTCATCATATTCACTCAAAGTATCCTCTTCATCTGAATGGTGTGTGTCTACCTTCTATACAACTAGTCCTCCTTTGAAAAGGGAGATGGTGTGAGGGAAATAGGCTTTAATTAGTATAAATAAAGGGAGATTTACAAGGTTGGGCATAATGAAGTTAGGATGTATTATCCAAGAAGGATTCCATGATTGTGCTTGAGGCTCTTGAAGAAGGATGAGTTCTTGACCTATCATAGACATAGACTTTCCAAAGATTATAAATTGAAATCAAGGGATTTACTTGAAGGAATAATGGAGTTATCCTTCTTGAAGCTAGGGACTTTGGGCATAAAACATTTATGTTCCATAAGTTGAATTGTAGGTACAGGGGGTCTTCTTAAATCTAGGAAAGGAAGGATTAGATTTGGTTGGTTATGATTCAATTATTTACATTTGTATATGCAACTAATGCATCTACTCTTCCTTGGCTATGATCTACCTAGCTAGGCATTCTGATTCAATTTTACACTACTATATCATCTCCTACTATTGAGTGTGAGCTTGATGAGAAATCTCATCTTGTTATCTACCATACCCCTACTCTCTCTCAATATCCCTTGGCTATCTCTAGAAGTCAAGATGTATATTAGTGATGCTCTATTGAGGTGGATTAGGAGGGTATTAATGCTAATTGGGAAAAAGGTGGCTTATGCAGGGTTGATTAGAAACATAAGTAGGTTACCATATAAACCAAACTAGGGAAAGGTTAAAAGTGTTTGCATGATCTTGGTATGGAAATATGAAGGATAAAATGAAACATTTTCATGTAATGGGGGGGGGGGGGTAAAAAGACATATTTTAAGCACTTGGACTACTTAATCTACTTTATTCAAACATTCAGAGTCTTTAGGTGCTCTACGAAGTGTCTTCAACACTTGATAACTAAGGGTAACATTGATCCCTTAGATGTTTCATTAAACTTGGTCCTATTAGGTGTGCCAAAAAATATTATCATTAGAGACATGAACATATGGATGCTTAATGGCATGAGAGTGTTTTATGATGGGGCCCTAGGTGTGAAGGTCTTACACATGGCATGCGAGTCTAAATAACTAGGTACAAAAGTATTGTCATGCATCTATGAATGTGAGAATCAATTATCCCACTATAATGATGATAATTTACCAAAGGTACCAAAGGTATGGGACCTTTGCACTCCTTGGGATGAACCTCTAGAGTAGGACAAATTCCTTCTATTCTAATCGCACTTGGTTTAAAACCAACATGCAAGCCTAAAGAGAAGAAAGGTAAACTATCACTAATCTAAACCCAGTATCTTTGAGAGGAAAAGGGAGGGAGAAGGTAACAAATGATAAAAATAAAAAGGTAATGTACCAAGAATAGAGTGAGCACTCATACTACCATAAACATAATATAGATTCTTGAAAACAAGACAATATCACATAGATTCTACCAAGCCACTCTAAATGAATAAGTATTTCACATAGAGGCACAAAAATGTAGTGAAACATTGAGAGGGATGACAAATGGTCCATAGACAACATCAACACAGACCTAGGTGTGCATAAGATGCAACTTTCAAGTGAGTTTCAAGTTTAATGTAGAGGTACACAGAATGGACAATGATGAGAGGGGTGAACATTACCCATAGTCAAGGATCATAAAACACAAATAACACACAAAAGATTAGAATAATATAAAGATTTGAACTTAATTATCATTGATCTGCAAGATTTAGTTAATATAAGTGCTCATGGAGGGAAAATTCTAGCAGTGTGTGGCTACTAAAAATGTGTTGACCATTTTACAATGGAAATCTAGGATTTTATAGTAAATAAATCCATTTTTACAATAAATGCACCACTTGTGGGTGGTGTATGTATAATTATTCTTGTACAACACCACAACCATGATTTTTAAAGTCTATCTAATGATTGGATCTAGGGTTAGTGGTAGGATCACTTCTAGATACACATGTATAGGGGAATAAATATTTACCTAACAAAGTCAAATATTGGTATGAATTCAAATCCTAAGGTCTGATAGCTACTTCTACATTTAATCAATCTGATAGAATCTTGAGCTTCCCTCAACTACCCCAATGACCTTCTTTATATCTTACTACCCCTTACCACATGGCACTCTATGATCAATATTGATTGTGGCACTGTAGCTTGATGGGCTCTTAGAGGAGTATTTTGGGGATTTTATATGGAATAAATGAATTCATGACACATGGAGTCCTATCACTCATCTTGGGTGAACCAAGAATTTCTTTGTATCAAGAAAGCACTAGACTGTCATGTGGTAGTGGCAGAAAAAAGAGTTTCACCCTATACAATAAAAGGGTACCAATGTAGGATCCTATACATAGGTGTAGAACTACATTAGATAAGCATGGGGAATCCTCTAAGTAAGAGTGCACATGAATATTGAACGTCTTAGCTACATTCTTTATGATTTGGTTATTTTTCCTTGCACTTAATTTACTTATTCTTTTAGAAGCTAGGGGGCATGCCTTTGTGCCTATGTAACTCTTGAGTTGTGTGCTATATAATATTGTACACAAGCACACATTGTGAAACTTTAGTGAGTATGAACCATCCTCTTACCCCTGTATAGACCTATTTCCCTATCTTGGACTTGAGCATAGATAGGAATCACCTGTGCACATTTTTATTAAAGTGCATGGGACCTCACATGTGTGTTATTTTTTTAATCCTCACGAGACCCTGTGTTAACCAAGGGGTGAATTAGAAAGTCAACAAAGCTTATATTCTCTAGTTCTATAGTTTTTAACAATGATGAAAAGACTTACCCAGTTAGGTTTGAACTTGCCTTTGTGTTTCTTCTTGGTCATGGTATTCTTTTGGTTTTCTTTATGAACAAGATCACCAAGCTCAAATTATTTATGTTTCATACACCGACTGTAGTGGATATGAAGTTGGTTATGATATACTTGTAGGTTATTTAATACATCCATGTTTTCTTATCAAGTAGCTCTAGCTCTTGTAGGCAAGCTATTCAATAGTCTTCATCATCTAGGACATGATTCATAGAGATGCAAAAATAAGGTAACTCAAACTTGATGGAAAAAATGGCCTTAGTGTAATAACAAATTATATACGGAGTGGTTACCATAGGGTTATGATGATTAGTGAGGTATGCCTAGAGGGTGCATAATATTTAGAGGTTCTAATCACAACCAACATCATTAATTATCTTTTTAAGGATGTTGATAAAAAAAATTAAATACTTCTATTTGGTCATTACCTTGTGGATAATATGCTATGGAAAAATGTTGTTTAATCTTATACTCAACACATAAAAATTTGACATCATTATTATTGAATGATCTACCATTATTAGATATAATTTTGGAGGGGAAACCATAGAATAAAATGAGATGGTTAAAGATGAATTTATAAATTTACTTACCAATCCTGTAAGTGAGTGGTATAGCTTCAACCCACATAGTAGAGTATTTTGTGGTGGTAAGGATGTATTTATGTCTATAAAATGAGGTGGGGTTTATTTTCCCAATGAGATCAAGGCCCCATGTAGTAAATGTCCATGGTGTCAGCAATGGTTTACTTTTTTTGGTTGGTGTATGAATTATATTAGCATGCCATTGACATTTATCAAATTTTTTACATATACAACTGCATTTGTATCCATCATTTTCAAGGGTATTATTCAAGATATTTTTTCCTAGGACTACCTTGTTGGTGTGGGCTCCATATACTCCTTCGTAAAATTCCCATAATGCTAATTTATATTCTACCAAAGTTAAACAATAAAGTAAAGTTCCATCAAAATTGTGGTGGTATAGGGTTGGTCTGAGTAGGGTATAACATGTATCATTATGGACAAAGGATTTGGATTGTTTGTGGGATAGGTCTGGAGTAATTATTTGGTCATGGAGGTAAGTGTAAAGGTTTGAATACCAAGTATATATGGGAATAGAATATCATAGGTCCTTGTGATAATTGAAGGTTCATGAGCTAGTACTAACAAATTTATAATGATAAATTTGTATTCTTTGGCCATGTTTATATTTCAAATAAATGATCCAATGGTGGCCATGACATCTATTTTTCTATTACTAGCCCTTGGTATGTGTTCAAACTAGATATTGACAATCTATTGTTTGAGAGTGTCAACCATTGCTTTATAGGACACGAGCTTGTCATCCTTGTTTTGAAAATGATCTGTAACTTGATTGATGATTAAATGATAATAATCATAAACCTTTAGATGATGTATGTTACATTATACTACTTGTCAAAACTTTGTAATGAGTGATTCATATTTAGCCATGTTATTGATACAAGGAAAGCTAATCTTAGATGACTTGGGGATTAAATCCCCCTATGGTGTAATGAAAAAAAGGCATGTCCTTGATCCATGTGATGTGAATGATCCATCAAAATATATATTGTAGTGGTAATCCTCAAGATGTGTTTTAGTGATGGTCATAATGGATTCATCAAGTAATTGAAATGTTAGTAACTTTGTATCTACATGGGGTGATTTAACAAGTTAATCTACAAGAACTTATCCATTGATGGCTTTTTAGTTGACATATTCTATCTCAAACTCATTGATAATCATGATACATTTGGCCACACATCCTTACAAATATATTTTAGATAGTAGATACTTGATCAGATATACTTTTGAAAAGACCATGGTCTTATTTTTTAACATGTAATTCCATAGTTTTTGAGTAATGAAGACCATAGCTAAATAGTCTTTTTCAATGGGCATATATCTATGCTCATACACTACCAGTATATGAATTAGATAATAACATGGAATGATCCTTTCCATTATAATCATGTTGAGCTATAAGTTCCCCCATGGCATTGTCTATTGCTGATAGATATAGAAAGAATGGTTTTTTTGGCATAGGAGGTAATAAAACATGTGGATTTGTAAGATAGTCCTTTAATTTATGAAAATATTTCTAGCATTCATCATCATAATGAAATTTTACCCATTTATTTAACAAGTGTGTGAATGGATGGCACTTGTTGTCCAATTGAGAAATAAAGCATCTAATAGATTAGATTTTGCCTTGCAAACTATGGAGTTGCTTTAACATGGTTGATGGTGGAATTTTTGTTATGGCTCATACTTTGGCTAGTTCAACTTCAATGCCCCTGAGAGACACAATGAAGCCAAGTACTTTTCTTGAAGAAACACTAAAAACAAACTTATTATGGTTGAGCCAAACTTTATATTCACAAAGTCTCTCAAATATCCTCCTTAGTGCTACTGGATGATCAACCATGGTCTTTAATTTACCTAGTATGTCATCGATGTACTATTAAACAATATCATGCATATTATCATGAAATATGATGGTCATGGCTCTTTGGTATGTGGCCCCATCATTTTTGAGACCAAATAGCATAGCATAATAATAGAATGTTCCCCATGGAGTGGTGAACACTATTTTATGTTAGTCTTCATGTGTGATTTAGATCTAGTTGTAGCCTGAGAATTTATCCATCAATGAAAGAATTTCATAACCTATTGTGGATTAAATAATCATGTCAATGTTTTATAGAGGAAAGTCATCCTTAGGGAAGGCTTTATTTGGGTCTTTGAAAGTAGTGTAGATTTTGATTCTTCTAGATTTTTGTTGACTAATACAACATTGGAAATCCATTTAGATTAGTTGATTGGACAAATACATTTCAATTTCAAGATATTCTCCAACTCTTTATTTACTAATACAAAAATGAAAGGATTCATATTGCACAAATTTTAGTTTCACAGGTTTTGCATCAAGATGTACCATAATGTGGTATATAACCAAGGTGGGGTCTATACCAAGCATGTTAGAGTAGGCCCATGAAAATATATCAACAAATTCCCTCAATAGGGTGTTAAAGACTTCATGTTCCTCCTTAGTTAGGGGTGTGCCTAATTTGATCCATTTTGGGTCATCTAGAGTCTTGATATTAACTTCTATTATATCTTCCACTAGAAGGGTCAAACTATCTTCTAGAATAGTTGGCAAATATTTGAACTACACTCTGATAGTAGAGTCCTCTATTATAAATGGATCTTCAAGTTATCCTAGGCATGATTAATCATAATTATTAAAGTGTAGGGATGTCCATGTGATAAATATGATTGGAAACTCTTGGATGATTTGATCAAAAGATTGATTTTCTTCAAGACTAAACTTGAACCCATAAACAAGTTCATCAATGGTTGTCGCTTAAATGATTTGATCAAAATATTATTGTTCTTGAAGATTAAACTTGGACTCATAGATAATTTTATCATTGGTGGTCTCATATTATATGTTTGAGGAAGGTTGAAAACCCCTATCTAATCGATCTTAAAATACATTTTTGCCATTAGACTGTCCTTTTTCTTTACTATTTCCCTAGTCCAAAAACGCCTCAAAGAGGTTTTCACTTTGGGAACTCAATTTTTTGTTTAATTATTTTTGGATAAGGGTATTCACCCACTCTCCAAAATAGTTTTTAGGATCCAATTTTATTGAGAACCCTTATTTGTGGTCTCCCAATGAAACATTGTCCCTAAGGCCTAGAAAATTGTATAAGGCCTCATCATTCTAAAACTCATCAACTGGCATGTTTGATTATTTTTAGACCCAATCTATTAGTTGGGGGTAATATAATGGAAGTGGGTTATAGAGAATAATGATTCGAATGGTAAAAATTTCATTATTATCAAAAAAATTGGTATGGGTTAGGTCATCGAAAGGGATATGATCAAACTCTACTTCATTATTAACATCATCATCACTAGTCATTAGTGATGAAACTCAAAGAAGATATGTGGGGTGACACCCATGTAGTTTAAATTTGAGACCATAGGTTCCTTTTTATTGAGTCATAGAGATTGGCTCAAGTGTTCCCTATTGATTTGGATTGAGGCCTCCTCCTTCATAGGCTTGGTTCTCCATGATCTGATTAGGAATTAGGTATTTGTAATTTTTGTAAAAATCAACCAATTTATTATTATAAAACCATGATTCATCACCTTCAAATGGTCCTTTTTTTGGTTAGTGGCTGATATAAAAGTGATAAGTGATGGATTATGTAGATGGCCTTTTTCCTTTCTTTACTATTCCATGAGTGGTTTGGATTTTGGTCATCCAAAAGATTTGGGGTTCTATGGAAGATTATCAATGTGAAAGGTATCATGTGTCAAATATTCTCCTAGACCATTAGTCAAGATGGTGTAATGATTAGACATTTTAGGAGGTGGGATGTGGCAAAGTGAATCAAGGGTACCAGGGTCAATGCAATTGGCTTGTAGTGAATCAATAAGTGTTTCCTTTCCCTTGTCCTTCTTGAAAACTAGATTCAAGCTAAAATGGTAGTTATAGCTTTGATATTTAGCCTCTAAATACTCTCAATGTTCATATGGTTGTAAATATATTGGAATAGTAACCTCCATACCTAAATGGGAGAACTTGATACACTGTTGCAATGTCAATGGGATTGCATGAATTTCATGTATCCATGGTCTTCCTTAAAACCATATTATATGAAAAATCAAGGTCTAACACATGGCATAGTGTATCATGGGTCAAAGTTCTAATGATAAACGAAAAGCTAATGGTGCCTTTTGATTCTTGTTCTTCATTGTCATAGGCCTTAATGGTGATTTTTTATAATTGAAGATCTACTATTGTGTACATAAGAAGCTTGATGAGCTTTAGAGACATAATATATAGACTTGATCCATTGTCTATGAGGACACATTTCACTTTGTGCCATATTATGACAATTTTGATGTATAATTAATTGTTATGTAGAGGACCAAGGGATGGCCTATCACTTTGTTTAAAGGTTAATTATTATCCTAGAGATAGATGCCTAACCAAAGCTTGAAATTTGTCTAGATATATGTCATTAAAAACTTAGGATTGGCCAAAGAACACTGTTAATATGTTTTTGTGGATGGTGGATGTATACAACAAATCCAAAATGGATATTTATTTAGGTATATTTTATAATTTGTCCATTATATCAAACATATTTTCTTAGAAAATAGTGAATGTATTGTTCTAAGCTAGAATAGTTGATGAAATGATGGGTGAAGTGGTAGATGGTTATGGGCTTAATATGGTAATCTTCAATCATTAAGTTGTGATTGCACATCGAGAATATATATGGGACCACTATTTCTAACAAATGAAGTTGGAGGGGGATCAAATAGGATAAGTCTCAGTTTCAAGTACACTTATGCATGGTCAAGGGATAATGATGAGTTATTGATATGGGGTCTAAAGGTAGTAATCCCTATTTTTTGGTACTCCTTTTGTAGTCCTAGGTCAAAAAGGATAGTTGGCATGGGTTGGTTATTTAGGAATGATTAGAAACAATCTTGTTTGATTGGTACTTGGTATTGGATTAATGGAGATGGGGTTAATATGATGTCCTATAATATGGCCTACAACTATGTTTTAGTCATGTGTAACTACATGGTAGGGATGTTGGTTATTAGCATTGTTATGGCCTTAATTATATCCATTTTTTTGAAATTATTGGTTCTAATACTAATTTTTTTGGTTCGGTTGGTTCTACTTTGGTTTTTGATATTGTTGTTGTTATTTTTGCACTGGTCTTTGTTGTTGGTTATTATGTTGAGGAAAAGGATATTGATAGATTGACAAGTTTTGATTAGATGTGAAATCTCTATTTACCAATGTTATCTCTCCATTTTCTAACATATTATTTATGACATTTTTAATTTACACAAAATGATACAAATTATGACCATTAACCTGATGATACTCATAAATTCAATTGGCTTGTACCAGTCTAGATAGTCAATGCCCTCTAGATAGTGATTTATAATATGCCAATTAATTAGATTAGCTATGATGAGATTATGAAATATAGATTCAATGGGATTTCCAAGGTCACTAAAGATGTGATGAGTTGGTGTTATTATCCTTAGAGGAGGGTTTTGTAAAGGCATAGGTTGTTGTGTTTAATATGTTGGTTTAGGCTACTATGCTTGTTGTATTTACTGAAGAGGTTATTAATTAAGAGTAATTTTCATATGTAGATTTTGTTAAGAAGATGATATTTCCACCATTTAGTGTCACAACCCTATTACTCTATTCCATACAACATTCTTATTATGATTGAATTGCTTGGGTTTGTCATAATTATTAGCCTAGACTAGTTTTGATGCTTACACTTGGACTTGGTTCTAATTTTAGCCATTTTTATGGTTTTGGTTTTAGCTCTAATTTGATAAGGTAAGTTTAATGAACCCTTTGTTAATAATGGATATTTAAATAAATAAACTATTGAATTTATAAATCACCCCTCAATCAGTTCAAGGCCCCCAATACCATTCATAAGATCAATGAACTTAAAAAGTCCTTAGAGATTCAAGTAAAAAATGCACAGACGCTTCCCCATATGTGTCTGAGTTTAATATAAAGGTGAAGCTCTACATAGAATTAAAAGGATGGTTTGTGCTCACTAAAAGTTCCCAATACATACTCACATACATGAATGTTGGGCATGTAGATTAGTGTGTAGGTCAAAGGGTGCCTAAGTTTAATGATGCATGTCCTTAGGCTCTAAAATACTTAAGTAAAAGGAGTGGTGTAGGGAGCAACTAGAAGTCATTAAAAGCATGCCTAGGATATTCATGTTTGTGTATACTTATCTTTAAGGCCTTATTCACACCTATCTGATATAATTCCATGCCTATACATAATATCTTACATCCATGCCTTCTAGTTTCATAGTGCATGATCCTCTTTTCATTAATTCTAAATGGAAGATTGGCACTTGTCTTTTCCTCAAGCAAGCACTATCCTTCCACATGTTTTGGCCATGTCCCTCTTTCCTAATAACTAAAGGATATTCCTCTAAGGGCTCATCAAAGTGATGTGTGGCATTCCTAGAACACCACACCCAAGATTAATTAGGAAGTGCCACTTTCTAAGTGGTATCTAGAAAAAAGGACATTAGAATTACTAGAGTGAAGTTCAAATAACTATTAAAAAATTAATGTAAAAGTGGCTATTTGACCTCAGAGCTTGAGTACATGTCATCCTCCAATGCTGATAGGGAAATATTCTAGTTTCCAATGCACATGTATCTAGGAGTAATCCTATCATCAACCGAGGCCCAATCATTAGATATACTTTAAGAAGCATGTACATGACACCAAAAATGGATTAAATTATTCACCCATCACCTAAGTGGCACACTTATTGTAAAACTAGCTTGATCTTCTATAAAATCCTAGTTATTCTATTATAAAATGGTCAACACATTTTTGTAGCCTCATGTTGCTAAATTTGCCCTAAATGAGAATTTATATTAGCTAAGTCTTATAGATTAATGAGAATTAAGTTCACCTCCTATTCTTATGATGATCTATGTGTTATTTATATTTGTTGATCTTTGACTATGGGTAATTTTCACCCCTCTCTTTGTTGTCCATTCCTTGAACCTCTGTTAGGTTATGGAGCTAAAAGCTTCACTGATGCAAGCAAGGAAGGAGGTTGTGAAGGGTTGTGGAGTGTCATAGACACCGGCGTCGGTCAGGCCAACCGACGTCAGTAGGATAAGGCAGGAGAGCAACCAACGTCGGTCAGAAGTCAGCTGGTGTTGGCACCCCCCAGGCAGATAGGGACTGACGTCGATCACTTGTGTGGTTTGAGCTATGTGTATTATGGGCAGTTAGCTAACGAACCAAGTGTTTGCATGTCAAGAGCCAATTTTAGACTAGAAGCTGCGGATCTAATTATTGTAATTAGGTGTCTAATTATTGTTTGCATGAGATCTATTTAAGAGACTCATTGGTTATATTGTAAACTAGTGCTAGAGAGTAAGAGAACAATAATATAAGCTACTTTTGTGTGTGAAGAGAGCAATGGTGTGTTCCTCCTATTGCCAAAGTACCAAGTGTGGGTGCTGGATTGGAGAATTAGTAGGGTTCTTCATGTATGTATGATCTTGGTCATCAGGTGAGCATGGCTAGGATAGGAGATCTGAATGGGTAAGTAAGATCATTGATTTGTAGGTGTATGTGTGTGCAAGGTCAAGGTTCACAGGTGTGTAGAACTAGATTGATTTGTAGGTGTGTAAGATCAGATAGGATAGCAACACAACAGGGAGCAGAATCAGGTGGGATCTACGTAGAGTACATTTGTGTACTTGTGGAGTGCATGGAGCATAGGTATAAGGTGAACACCAACTCTGTGTTTGAGTTGGGTGTTAGGACCTAAGGGATAGAGCTTTGAGGGAAGATTTGCTATTTATGCCCTAGAGGTGTGGGAGCCCTAGAGGTGTGTAAGGAAGAAGAACTGTGGCAGCCTTCTTTGTTGTATTTCCTTCTGAAAGAGTTTTAATACAAGTTGTGTATTGTCTCTCATATCATGTGTTATTTTTGAATTCTAGTTACTTGTGTATTCTGGTTAATTTCCACATGTTAAGTTGCTTGGTAATCAATTGTGTGCTTCCAGTTATTTATCCTAACACGTGGTATCAGAGCTAAGGTTGTAGGGAGTAGGTTTTGTGTTTGGTTACAGGTCACTCTCAGGGGTTTCTAATTGAGTGGGAGTAGAGCAATGGTAGATCAAAGTAAGATAGGAATGGAGGAGTTGAAAAGCATAGATGATCACTTACGGTCTTATGGAAAGAAAGAGCAGGTAAAAGAATATTGTTGGTTGGTAGCAGATCAGCATGAAGGAGCTGAAGATGCAGATGTTATAGGGGTTGTTGTATAGGATGCTCTGGGAGGTTTCTTGGATAAATTTGAATCTTGGTTAATAGATTTTGTTGCCTCTTTCCATGCAGCCCCATGGAGAGGAGTTGGTGAGCCTTGTTAGATTATTGGCAAAGGGGAAGTGAAGCTGAAATTACAGGCAGCCAACACATGGGTGTTGAAAGAGGTCATTCAGGTCCCAAGTTTAGAGTGTGGCTAATTTCTTCAGAAAGGTTGGGTGATGAGAGATGCTCAAGAACTCTCACAGCGGATGCACTTGAATTAGCTAGTTGTAAGAAAATAGGTACTCTTTATCTACTTGTTTATATTACTGATTCTTCTTCTGTTGCAGAGACGTGGCTTCGTAGGCTTGGTCACATGAGCAAGAAGGAGATGCATGTTCTTAAGAGGAAGACTGATATATTTGATAGGCTTAATAACTAGAAATCCTTGGTGTTTATGGAGGAGATGGCAGACAAAGACCAGTGGATGGTGTTGGATACTTTTGAGTAGGGTAGTTTGGACATGGGTTTTGATTCAAAGGAGCTCGTGGGTAAAAAGTCATCACTCAAAAGAAAACACAGGTACCAACATCAGTAGGAAAACCACCATCAATAGTAGGTAAGACCGATGTTGGTCAAGAGGACTGATGTTGGTAGAAGGGGACACTGACATCAACAGGGTTGGTAGTCAGGACAAGCACATGGAACTGACATCAGTTAGATGCAGACTATGTGGTGACTGAGGTCGGTCACTGTAACAAATTTTGGGCAGATAGCAATCTATCAAGGAGTCTCAAACACCCATATGGAGGACTGAAGGTGGTAAGTAAGCCTCAAATTTGTTGTTCCTATTCTTTATACTAGTTGCTAATTACAGAGCAAGAAGGATCCATGAAATAGTGGGAGCATGGCAGGATTATGATGTAGAACCAAGCAGAGATTTGGTAGGGTTGCCAGTCGGAAGAAAGCACAGAGATGAATGGATACCTTAGTTGAAGAATAGAGAGAACAGACCTGTGAGATGGAAGACCAGATCATATGGTCTTGAGGAAGCTACACGACAGTGGTACAGGTTTTGACAGGGGGATGACAAAGCATGACTTTAGTCAATGTCAGGGTAACTACTGTGGTTTGTCTTACCAGGGGATGATGGTCATGACATTGTCTTGTTACTATATGTGGATGGTATGTTTGCTAGCAGGTTTATACATACAGGGTTTTGCTAAGCTAAGGGTAAGATTAGTTTAGTGGTTTGCTATGAAGAATTTGGAGCATCAAAATTCTTTGGCATGGGGGACATGGGAGATCACAGGTTGATTTTGTCTCCAGTGGGAGCTGATGTGAATTAGGTGTTGGCAAGGTTTAGGATGTAGAATCGGAGCACACCAAGGGCTGAACAATTTAGTGTCCAAAATCACATGAGGTCTGGTATAGACCTGAGTTTGCCCAAGCAGTGGGTGTTGCCAGAGAGTTAGGAGCCAATTTGGGGAAGTGGGTTCTCAGGGATGTGAGAGGGACCAGCAGCAGGGATTCATGCTATTCAGGGTCAGTTCTTCACTACATGGGATTGTAGGTTCAGATGTGGCAAGGTACTCGGATGACAGGAGGTGCACCACAAGTTGTGTGGTGGGTTGTCTTCAGGATTGATCTTGAATAGGGATACAAGCCAAGAAATAGATTAGATGGGGTACAAGTACATTGTAACTATTTATCTCTAAGTGGGAGATTGTTAGGTTGTGGAGCTAAAAGCTTCATTGATGCAAGTAGGGAAGGAGGTTGCGAAGGGTTGTGGAGTGTCACAGACACCGGTGTCAGTCAGGACAACCGATGTCAGCAGGATAAGGCATGAGAGCAACTGACGTTAGTCAGAAGTCAGTTGTTGTCAGCACCCCCCAGGCAGATAGGGACCAACGTCGGTCACCTGTGTGGTTTGAGCTGTGTGTATTATAGGCAGTTAGCTAACGAACCAAGTGTTTGCATGTCAAGAGCCAATTTTAGACTAGAAGTTGCAGATCTAATTATTGTAATTAGGTGTCTAATTATTGTTTTCATGAGATATATTTAAGAGACTCATTGGTTGTATTATAAACTAGTGCTAGAGAGTAAGAGAGCAATAATATAAGCTCCTTCTATGTGTGAAGAGAGCAATGGTGTGTTCTTCCTAGTGCCACAGTACCAAGTGTGGGTGCTGGATTAGAGAATCAGCAGGGTTCTTCATGTATGTATGATCTTGGTCATCAGGTGAGCATGGCTACGATAGGAGATCTGCATGGGTAAGTAAGATCATTGATTTGTAGGTGTATGTGTGTGCAAGGTCAAGGTTCACAGGTGTGCAGAACTAGATTGATTTGTAGGTGTGCAAGATTAGATAGGACAGTAACACAACAGGGAGCAAAATCAGGTGGGATCTACTTGGAGTATGTTTGTGTACTTGTGGAGTGCGTGGAGCACTTGTGGAGTGCGTGGAGCACAGGTATAAGGTGAACACCAACTCTGTGTTTGAGTTGGGTGTTGGGACCTAAGGGAGAGAGCTTTGAGGGAAGATTTATTGTTTATGCCCTAGAGGTGTGGGAGCCCTAGAGGTGTGTAAGGAAGAAGAACTGTGGCAGCCATCTTTGTTGTATTTCCTTCTGAAAGAGTTTTAATACAAGTTGTGTATTGTCTCTCATATCATGTGTTATTTCTGAATTCTAGTTACTTGTGTATTCTGGTTAATTTCTACATGTTAAGTTGCTTGGTAATCAATTGTGTGCTTTCGGTTATTTATCCCAACAACCTCCTCATTAAACTTAGAGATCACTTGTATGTTACATCCTATGTGTACTCAGGTCTATGTTGATACTATTTATGGAATGTTTGTCATCCCTCTTCATGTAGAAATGTGTTTATATGCCTTTATTTGAAAAACTTATGCATTTGAAGCATCCTTGGTAGAATCTATGTGGAAGTGTTTTGTTCTCAATATTTATGATCTGCTTAAGGTAGTATGATCACTCATTCTATTTTGGGTACATTGCCTTTTTCATTTCCATCACTCTCTTACCTTTTCCCTCCCTTTCCCCTTATGATCTTAGGTTTAAACTAGTTGTAGGTTACCTTTCTACTCTTTAGGTTCATGCTCCAATCTTAAAATAGGTACACTTAGAATATAATGAATCCAACCTACTCTAGAGACTCATCTTAAGGATAACAAGGGTCCCATGCCTTGGGTAAATTAACATCATTATGGAAAGACAACTAATGCTCATGTACATAGCTATATGATAATACTTCTAAACCTATTGCTAAACTCATCTATGATATATACATAATCCCCATACCTATTGCCTTATCATAAAGCCTACCCCCACCTCAAAGTATCCATGGGTACACATTTTGAATGATAAAAGTTTCTAGTGTGCCAGATAGGACCAATTGAAAAAGCTAAAGAATTAGTTTTCCCTTTAGCTTTTAAGTGTAGTAAACACTCAACTAAATCACCTGGAAACTCCTAACATATTCAGTTTGTAAGGACCAATCCATTATTTACATGACAATAATAACAACATCATCTATAAGAGGTGAATATTTTTATTTCACTAAGCTTCTAGCACCGTCTAGAAGGATATTTAGAGTGTATTCATCCCCTTTTAGAAGGTATGATGCAAGTCAGTATCCACCTAGATCTCAGTATACACCACTATTTGGAAGGATCTATTCAAGGAGCGGCCTATTCCCTATCCTATTTATTCCCTTTAATAGAGGTAATCCATTAGTCCTAGTGTATTATGATGATGTTCTAGTCTCTGCTCTCAAGATCCTACCATATTTCATAGGTGAAAATTAAACCTCCCCCATGGAGCATATCTTAGACATCACAAATATTTGGATAGTACACCATATCACCTAAGATAATTTGTGGTTAGATTACTAGTTTATTCCTTGAAAGGAAAATATCTTCAATGGTATAAAATCTTGCAACCAAAGTCTATTCACAACTAGGATGAACTCAATGAATATTTATATAAGCAATTCAAATATTAGAGAAATCACTTGTCCCTAATTGAGCAGATCATGACTATAAAGTGACCATTGAATGAAATAATTGTCAACTTTAACTCTAGATTCTAAAGTGTCTGAGATAAAATTTTACCCTTGTGTAAGCCATCTCCTAACACTATATTTTTATATTTCATAAAATATCTTAATAGTAATATTGTAGTGATGATTCAATCCATACAAGGCACAATTCTCCCTGATGCTTATGAAGTTGTAGTGTGAACAGATTATTGTTTGATTTAAACCTACAAGATTACACCTAAACCCCCAATGCCCACATTCATATAACCTCCTCCTAATCAAGCAACTATGTAACCTATGCTAATTCCTATCCCTACTATAGTAATTACACCTTCCTTATACTTCACTCCTAATGAATTACATGAAGTAAAAATCCTATTACAAAGTTTTGGGAATGAGTTAGTTTCCTTCAAAAGGTAGCAAGTGCAATATCCCAAATATCATCAACCCTTCACTCAGTAATAATAATCAAACAAACCTCATTTTTAAGTTGACACATGGGCATAAAACTATCTCACATATAATAGAGTGCCTTATGCACAGAAGGATGATGCTATTAACACCTCCAAAGCCCTTATCCTGGTACAAAATAATATAGCATAGGATTTGGAATGGTGCTTTCCATGTAACCAACTACATGATAAATATACTATGCAAATTGAATTCTAAATCAATAACTTATGGTTTAAATCATGCCTTAATTATAGGAACAAGCAAGTAGTGTAACCCCAAAAATGGAAGAGGTTTACCCAAAATCTCAGTCATAGGATGGGTCAACCTTCATCAGTTGACAAGAGGAAGATTTCAACTATGTGAATTGAGCTAGCGTGCCTAGTACTAAGATAACTATAGTTATTTTAAACAAAACATTCAATAGGAGAGGTACAAAAGAAGTTTTACCAGCTATACTACTCTTACCTTGACCCCCTAGATCAATCATGCAAGTGGATAAGCTAAAGTTTCCATGCAACTTTTACACTTGAAAAAGGTATTACAGAAGGAGAAAGTGCCCTAATGATCCATAATTGATAAAAATCAAGTGTTATAGTAGTGGAAAACACATTTGAATAATGGATCAAAACCTTAAATTCATGATTTAATAAAAATTGACATTTTAAATGATTATTAAATTTAATAAATGATTTTAAATATCTATAATATACTAAATTTAAAGAGTGCAATAATTAAATGAGATAAATTGATAGAAATATCAAACCGATCTGATAATGAAGTTTGACACAATGGCCTACATATCTGTATCCACTCAAAGTAAGGATCACTCCATTAAATTGTCCCAAAAGAGCTCTACAATTTCTTTAGGAGTCTTTCAAATCATCTTTATGGGATGAACTCTATCAAAGAGATACTTTCAAACCAAAATTATATAGTTTGATGCCATTAAAAACATCTCTATGGATCTATAGCACCCTTTTAGCACTCAATCCTTCAAATACATTCAAACTTGATTACAAAATGAACCCCTCACCCCTTTATATAGGTTCACAGGTCCAAAAAAGGTGGGATTGGATGATTATCCTTTCCAATTTTAAATAATATTCATGTTTATCCCAAGACCATTATTTTTGAGATTTAACATCATCCCCTTTTTTAATAATATTTAACTCCACCCTTTTTTTATGATATTTATATTATCCCAACAAATATTATATGGAATTTTGATAATATCCCACATATTTAATTTGTGGATTTCCACATAATTATCAAAATACCAATTAATTATAATATATGAGGAATGAGCAAATTAATAAGCTAGAATTTAATTGGTCTATGTTTCCATGTCATCACTTATACCAAGTTTGACCAAAAATTTTAATGGAAATAAATTTTTCATATAGACTTAGAATTGGTCTATTCAAAATGCATTGGAAATCTCTTAACAAGCTGTACACTGTGGCAATGGTTAATCTACAATTTGATGACTTCATTTTTAGAGTGAACATGGATCTACCTAGATCAATCCTCCCCACTAAGAAATTTTGGACCTCTAAAAGTTGATTTAATTGGTAAAGAGGTGAGGATATTTCTCCCTCAATTTTTTGGCTTCCATCCATTTGGCCTTGTTTGGTTGCATCCCTTTGACACCAACATGAATATACTCAACATCTCCTCTTCATGAAGTGTGAACCTTCCTATCAAATATTGTATCTTCCTATAATTTTTTTAGATTTTCAAGAGAAAAATCATCAATAGAAAGAATGGATACACTCTCATAATGATCTACAATCATTAGAGGCTCATACAATTTTATATTTTACACAATCACAACTAAATAAATCTACATATAAGATGGAAAATCCAATCAAAAAGCATTTTTACCAATCTTTTCCATAATCTAGAAAGGACGATACCGAATTGGTTTCATATTTTTACCTTCAGCTATTATTCTTTCCTTACTAATGTGAATCCATACCAAATCACCTATAACAAATTGGTGATCAACATGATGTTTGTCATGTATTACTTTGTACTTTTCTTGACTTTCTCCAATTGATCTCAGATAGTCTAGTGTACCTATTGTATCTTTTCATTAAACTTTTTGGCTTTAACAACATCATTACATTCATCTGTAGCTAAATCCTATCCATAAAACATCTAGAGGATATTTAGGCAAGTATCCATAATAAATTTCAAAAGGAGATTTCATAGTAGAGTAATGAAGTGCACGATTGTAAACATGTTGAATATAGTATAAATAATCATCCCATAATTTGGGATGTTTAATGCAATAAATCCTAAGAAAATGTACCAATGTTTGTTTCACAACCTTTATTTGACCATTAATCTATGGATGAAATTTAGTTCTCTTATTTAACTTAGTGTCTATTGGTTCCCATAGTGTTGACCAAAATTCCCTAAGAAAATGAGAATCGTGATCAGAAATAATAGAAGTGGGAAAACCAAAATGATCCCATACATGCTGAAAGAATAAGCATGTCATACCTTTTCTTGTAATTTGCTTAGTGAAAATGATGAAAACACACATCTTCCTAAATATATCCACTACCACATACAAGTAATCATGTTTCCTCCATGACATAGGTAAACCTCATACAAAGTCCATGGAAATACTTTCCTAGGGATGAGTAGGAATAGGTAAGGGAGAGTAAAGTCCTAGTTTCCTATTATTAGGTTTGCTTGTGGTACAAATAACACACCCCTTGATATATTTATAATGTTTCCCTATATATGAGGCCAGGAACAATACATTCTAAAATTTGCAGCCATTTTACCAACTCCAAAATGACCAAAAATAAGTGAAGTGTGTGCTTCCCTAATCATGCCACCCTTTCATTATGAGGAATGCAAAGTCTACCCAAATGATAAAAAATTCCATTATGCACATGATAGTTTGATTCTTCTACCTATTTACCACTCATTAAATCCTTGTACACATCCTTAAATTCAACATCATCAACATATTGTTCTTTATAACTTTCATGATTCAAAGAACCATGATGTAAAAGAATAGATGCAACTATCATAGGAGATCTAGAAAGTGTGCCAATAACTTTATTATAAATACCTTTCTTATACCTGATCACAAGATGAAATTGCTACAAGAAACCCATCCAATATAAATGCCTATATTTTTGTAGCTTGGCCTATGACTAGAGATACTAGAGGGGCTGATGATCTATATGTATCATTTTTTCTTTCCCCATCAAGTAATGTTTCCATTTTTTAACACTTTGAGCCAATGCATATAATTCCTTATCATAAGTCAGATATTTTATTACTACACTTATGAAGGTCTCATAATGATAACATATGAGCTTCTTTCCTTACATTAGGATAACTCCCATAACATAATCACTTGCATTCATCTTGATCTCAAATGGATATTACAAATTAGGAAGTGTCAAGATAGGATTAGTATTGATATTTGTCTTCAAAGTGTAAAAAGCCTTTTATTTCTTGCCTCCCCATTGAAATACCTATTTAGTACTAGTCAAAGAATGCAAGGCTGATGCAATAAGTGAGAAATTAGAAATGAATTTTCTCTAGTATTGTACTACACCAAGAAAACTTCTAACCTAAATTACATTATTGGGTTCAAGCTATTTAACTATAAACTCCACTTTTGTAGGATCAATTTTTAACTCACCATGTCCTATAATATAACCCAAATAAACCAAAGAGGTCTTGCCAAATTCACATTTAGACAATTTCAAATAAAGTTTTTCCCTTCTCAATGCATCTATGACTTTCTTAATATGAATCACATTATCCTCCCAAGACTGACTAAATATCAAAATATCATCTAAGTAGACTATAGCATAATCATCAAGGAATGGCTTGAAGACATCATTCACAAAATACATGAATGTAATTAATGCATTACACAACCTAAAAGGGATGACAAGCCACTCAAAAATCCTTGTTTTTTTAAAAGAAGTTTTCCAAAGATCACCATCATTAATTCTAACCTAATGATAACCACTTTTCAAGTCTAACTTAGTGAAATAAATAACATTTCTTAGCTGATCTAGAAAATATCAATACGAGGAAGAGGGTAATTTTGTTCAAAGCATGAAAATCAACACGCATTCACCATGTGCCATCTTTATTTGGCACTAGAATAATAGTCAAACCAAAAGGAGATGTACTAGGATGAATAACACCCTTTTCTAAAATTTCCATTACCTACTTTTTAATTTCCTTGTTTTCCACCACTGATAACTTGTACATGCCAATGTTAGGGAGAGGAGAATCCTATAATAACTAAATTTCATGTTGAACTCACCTTTTAGGGGGCAACCCTTTTGGATCCTAAAACACATCATCATAATTAGAAATGATTTCAACCATTTCTTTCTTATGTCTAGGATCACAATTTTCTATAGCCTAGGAATATTCTTTTTCTTTAGACTTAATCAACATGAAACAAAAAATCTTGCTTAAACTGACTAGTCTTTTCATTTTCCCTACTGTTACCAAGGAAAGAATCATTTTAATATGATGTGCTTTAACTATATATTTAATTCCATCCTTAACATGTAAGTACTTATTCTCTTCCCTATAGAACATTGATTTTCTATCATAAACATAAGGGCTTCCTAAAACAATTATGAATATGTCTAAAGGAATTACATCTAGATCAACCTCATCTATGAACTTGGATGTGATGGTAAATTTAAATTTACAAGTTTTAGTTACTTGCATCTTTGCATCATCACATACCCAACCAAATGGATAGGGTTTCGAATGGGGATTGGTTTTCAAGCCTAAATTTTTAACAATCTCTTTAAAAATCAAATCTGTCTATGATTCATTATAAAATAGAGTGTCAATCTTAGTATGTTTTGAAACAACCCTAATGTGGAATAACTCATTTTGTTTCTTATCATCATGCAAAAAAAAATTTTTTGAAGAGGAAGAATCATTAGATGACTTAGTGATAGAAATAGAAAGAGAAGAATAATTTTGTATACTCATGGCTGTGATTTTAGTTTCATCTCCTAAATCTGAACCTAGATCTTAAACCATTGCACTAGTTTTCTTATTCTTCTTCCTAAGCTGATTAAGTATTAATTTAGGATGTAATTTCCAACACTTAGACTCATCATGATTTCTCTTGAAATTATTTAAAAATGGCCTAATCTCTTCTTTAAGAATATTAATAGTGTATTTTTGTTTACCCTTTCCATAACTTTACCCTTTAGAATGCTTAACATCAGATTACTTAATTTTAGGAAAGGATTCTTTTGTCTATTTTCCTATAACCTCTAAATGAATGGCTTTAACAAATGCTTCATCTAAATTAGTAGGATTGTGAACAATAATCATGTGTTTCAAGTAATTATGCAACCCACTTATGTACTTAAGTAGTGTTTCATGTGTATAAAGAGGAATATTCAAAAGTAAATCCTTTTTCCTAAATTCGTGTGTATATTATTTAACACTTTGGCCTTTAGTTTGTTTTAAGTATTGCAAATCCATCATATCTTGTTACATATAGCCTAAAGGATAAAATTTATTTCTAAGTTCATCAACAAAATCACTCCAAGTGGAAATCAAGTTACTTGTGTTAAGCTCATTTTCCTTCAACTTACTCTCCCACCAAATGAGACTTGTGCCTCCCATTCAAAGAGTATCCAGGTGAATTTTAGCCTCATCATCTATAATTTTTTTGACCTTAAAATATACTTCAATTTGCTTTATCTAGTTATCCAACTTCTATGAATTAATTTCACCATTGAACATTGACAATTCAAACTTAATATCTAGTTCTAGTTAAGGAAGAGATTCAACAACTTTTTTATATTTACCATCATTCAAAGAGGAAGAATGTTTCTCAGAAATTTTACTACCTTAAACATGATCCATTTTCCTTCATAGTTCATGATAAAGCTTATCAACCATATCCCTCATTTCCAAGAAAGCTTGTCAAAAATCTCATTCAGACTCAAAGTCATCTCTCATTTTTGTAGTACATCTTGATCCAACCTCTAGATTGTACTTGGCCAACTCTCCTTCGCCCCATCTAGATCTTTACCTTGTCAACATACTCTATCAATCCACATGGTTAATTAAATTTTTTATTATGATACCAAAAATATGATCTGTAATCCATAACAATTAAGTGTCATAGTAGTGGAAAACACACTTAAATAATGGATCAAAACCTTAAATTCATGATTTAATAAAATCCAATATTTTAGATGATTATGAAATTTAATAATGTATTTTAAATATCCATAATATATTGAATTTAAAGAATGTAATAATAATAAATGATATAAATTGACAAAAATACCAAATTGATTTGATAATAGAGTTTGGCATAATGGCCTACATCTCTAGATCCACTCAAAGTGAGGATCGATCCATTAAATGATCGCAAAATAGCTTTACAATTTCTATATAAGTCTCTTAAATCATTTTTATGGGATTATATCTATCGAAGAGATACTCTCAAACCAAAATTATATAGTTTGAGGCCTCTAAAAATCTCTCTATGGCTCTATATCACCCTTTTAGCACTCAATCTTCAAATACATTAAAACCTTGATTACAAAATGAACTCCTCACACCTTTATATAGGTTCATGGGTCCACAAAAGGTGGGCTTGGATGATTATCCTTTCTAATTTTATATAATATTCATAATTATCCCAAGACCATTATTTATGGGATTTAACATTATCCCTTTTTTTAATAATATTTATCTCCACCCTTTTTATGGGATTTATATTATCCCATTATAATTTTATATGGAATTTTGATAATATCCCACATATTTAATGCATGGGCTTCCACATAATTATCAAAATACCAATTAATTATAATATGTGAGGAATGAGCAGATTAATAATCTAGCATTTAAATGGTCTATGTTGCCATGCCATCACTTATACTGAGTTTGACCATAACTTTGATTGGCAATAACTTTTGCATAAAGACTCAAAATTGGTTTGCTCAAAATGCGTAAGAAAGCTCTTGATGAGATCTACACTGTGGCAATGATCAATATGTAATTTGATGACTTCATTTTTGGAGTGAACATGGATCCACCTAGATCACCCAAAATAGTGTGCCATCATTAGAAGAACTTGTCATTCTAAAGCCACAGCTAAAAGGATCTTAGATTCCTTTTAACATAGTGGAGAAAATAAAGAAGACTAATCTCAATGTTACAATGTCAAACATGCTTACTATTCCAACTCAACGTAATCTATTATAGGATGAGATAAAAGGCTTTTAGGAGTGTCGTGACCCTAAGATGATGCCTACCACATATGCGATCTTGTGCCAACTAAAGGAAGAAGTGTAAGTATGAAAAATTAGAAATAAGCCACCCCTATTCTATATTTCCCTGATCATCAGCTAGCACCTAGTACACAATTACATATTGACTCCAATACAAGTAACTTACTAATACCAAAAAAGGTCATAGACACACTTGGAATTATGTACACCCCTGTGTCAAAAGGAGTAGTCTAACTTGATGGCATGAAAATCAAAGATATAAGTATAATCAAGGGCTTAAATCTTATGTTTCATACATGCTCAAACCTCTCTATTATGCAAGACATCATGGTCATTGACCTACCTCCCTACTTTTCCATCTGCCTCTCTAGAGACTTCACAACAAAGATGGGTAGATATTTGTCTTTAGATTGGTTACATATGTTGCTAAAAACTAGATATGGGATGAAAGTGACCATAAAAGTAGAGCTTATCTTCAAAATCCATGTCAATCCACACACTCCTAGCCCACTTGATCAAAATTGTGTTATTTTTTACCAAGAGGAGGATCCATTGAAAGAAACCCTAGATGATCTTCTAGATGAATGGGCACATGAACTTTTTGAGTGCAATCCATATGATAATGTAAAGATAGTATTAGGTACATACTTCATCATGGAAGAAGACACCTCACTGTTTGAACTATTAAAAGTACAGGAGGATCCTAAAGCTATGTGGTAGTTGTATTTTGATGATTCCTAGAGTAAGAATGGTGTAAGAGCTAGTGTCATGCTGGTTTACCCCCATAAGGAAAAATAATTATATGCCTTTAGGCTATAGTTCACTTGCATGAATAATGTTGTAGAGTATGAGGAACTAATTTATAGCCTTTAGCTTACATAGAAGAAAGGAATCAAGGCACTAAAAACATTGGGTGATAGTGAATTGATTGTTAAACAAGTTAGAGTGCAAAATATGACTAAGAATGACTTGATGAAAGCTTACAAACATAGAGTGTGGGACATGATTGAAGGCTTTGATGCTATCATTTCCATACCAAGGGTGGATAATGTTTTAGATTGAGGTAAAAGCAGGTTTTGAAGGGGCCTCAAAACCCTGTTACAAAGAAAGAAAGAAAGATCATCCAAGACCACAGGCAAAGCCTAAAAACTACTACAAGGAAGTAGTAAAGACAGGTTTTAAATGGACCTGAAACCACTAGAAAGAATTTCAGTCAAAACCCAGATTAAACAGAGATCTAGTATCACCAAAGGCAAAGGATTACTAAAAGAAAACAAAAAATAGGACCAGTTACTAAACCAACCAGAAGAACCAGGTTATTCATTCAGTTCCAATATCATTTTCATAGTTTCTTTTCCTTTCATAACAGTATCCTGGGCAGTGGTTGCCGCCTGCATAACTCCTTTTTGTGTAACCTTCTTTTTAGAACTTTGTCTCATCCTTTTGTTGGGTCCCTCCAGGGCTTTGGTCTCCTCATTGGCTCTTTTACCTATATTGATAGCAGCAGCACGAATATTGGACGTAACTTCCTCCATTTTCGTTCTGTTGTCCTTAATAAGTTCTCGGAGGTTATTTTCATAGGCTTTGAGCTTGACTGGGATCTCCCTTATCTGATTTTCCATATTGTTTATTTTGTTCCAAACAGCTTTCAGGGAATCTTCCATAGTTTCCACTTTCCTCTTGAGATCCATAATCTCCCTACACGTCCAAGAATCAAATTGGGATGATGCCTCTGCTTTACAATTAACCCAAGCCATAGGTGTGTGTGTTTCATCATTCTATTTTTACCCTCTCCATTCCTCAGAATTTTTATTGGGACTGTTCCTGGCTTCTTCAAAGATATCCTCTCGACTCTTTTGTTCTCGCTCTTTAATTCCAGTTTGAATTTCCATATCCGTATCTTGATTATCATCCTAACCTAAAGTTTCCTTTTCGTTCTTTGAAGTTGGGTCCTCAACAGGGTCATCCTAGACAAATTCATCCTCTGACACTTTTTGGTTTTCCTCTGTATCTATAGTTCTATTTGCAGAATCCTCCTCTGTGTTGACATCATCTTTTTCATTCTTCTCAGAACATTCTTCATCCTCATTAGAGTTTGTATCCCAACTTTCAGTTCCTTCTTCTTCTTCCAAGTTTACCTCCCTGGGGTTTTCAATTCTTTCCCATTCCGTATCTTCTTCTACATTCTGCTTTTTAGCACTAGGGAGCTTTATTTTGCCTTTCCCGTTTACACTTTCACTCTTTCTGTTCCCTGACACCTTAATTTTCCCCTGTTTGGGGTGCTTTACCATTGCACTATTCTTGCAGTAGCCTTCGATAAGTAGAATAAGGCCTTCATGTAGGATAGGGTGCATTTCCTTTTTCCTATGAGCATATAAACTTTGGACCAAGGAGAAGCGAAGATAAAAGGGAAAAGACAAACTAACCTTGTGCCTGAAGTGGTTAAGGAAGACAAAATGGAACTTGTGCATGCGCTTGCTTCTTCCGTCCAGGATGAAGTACTCCCTTATGTAGCTTAAGACATCCCTCCATATCCCTTTTATCTGATCCAATTCATAGAAATCCCCATTCTTGACCAGCTTCTGTTCTTCCTCATCCATTTTGGGGAACTTACAAAAGGCCTCATTCGAGATGCTTGTCTGCTTGGAAAATTTGAGTCCATCCGTAGGCAGCCCTATAACCTTAGCTATAAAATCCTCTGTTAAGTTCACTATGATACCATGCAGGGTGACCCTTTCATCAGACCAATTTTTGAAAAAAGCTATAGTGATATGCGGCTTTGATCCATGGAGTCTTTCCATGTAGCTCGCAACTTTTCCTTTCTGCAGAATTCTCCAGACTTCTTGTTTCTCTCTCCATTCATCACAGCTCTTGGGTTCCTATTTTTGGGGTTCTCCCTTCCTTTCGCGTGCCATACTCATTTTCTTTGAATCCCAGTTGCTATGGTTTTTACACTGAACCCACCTACTACCAAATTGATTGGAAAGTCAGCTTTATTTGTGCTTTTTCAGGATCCACGTCTCACTCTTGAGGGCCTTCCTCTTTAATGATTGTTTTCCTTTCCCCACGCTGCCACTCCTCCTACTCATTATATATTTATTACTCTCCAATCTTTCCTTCCTTTGCATGGGTTACATCATGAAGAATGAGTGCCCTCAATTCCACATTCTTTTCTAATGTTTCATGCCACCTCACTGTTTGACCTTCCCGAACTGTACAATTAGCTAGCCAATCTGCAACACCATTGGCTTCACGAAAGGTGTGGGTTATAATCACTTCTTCAAAATTATTTAATAATGTTTTCATCTCCATTACCTTATCCTCTATGGTCCAAGACACAGTATTTCTATTATTAAGAATATTTATAATATTCAAAGAGTCCCCTTCAAGCCACAATTTGGGATATCCTGATTCCACAGCTAATTTGAGGGTTTGAAGGGCAGCTGTAGCTTCAACAATGTGGCAATTCAATTTACCAATGGGGATTGCAACAACATCAATTACCATTCCCATATCATTTCTCAAGACTCCACCACAACCTGCATTCCCCGGGTTCCCTTCGGCAACACCATCAAAGTTTCCTTTAATCCATCCTTGAGGAGGAACATTCCATGTTACTCCAGATCTGGGTTTATCAGGTTTACCAATAGGATTATCCGTCCTCAAGGGATTATCCACTTGGAGGGTAGAGCTTGGATTCTTTTGTAATAAAAAATTCTCCTTTAAAGCTCTAATGATTTTCTGTTCTACCACCCATCCAGGAAGTTCTTTATTTCTAAAGATTCAGTTATTTCTTTCCTTCCATATTCCCCACCAAATATGGGGAAGAGTTATTTTCCATAAAAAAAGGACTTCAGGATTCTTTGAAGGACAGTACTAGCTTTTGAGAGATAATTCCACATTTTTGTGGTGAATCCATGTAATGCCCCACAAATTGAGAATCTCCTTCCAAACAAGTTGAGTGAAGGAACAATTCACGAACAGATGATCTCTATCCTCAAGGTCTTTTTTACAAAGAATACACCTGTTTACAATATTAATTCTGTGTTTTTGTAAATTATCCAGAGTCAATATTTTGTTTTGGAGAAGGGTCCAGAAAAAGAATTTGATTTTAGGGATGAGCCCCTTAATCTAGGCTCTCATCCATAACGGTTTGCTACCATTTCCCTTAGAGGAGAAAATGGATGAAACTTTAAACTGTCCACTTGGCTCATTGTGCCAAACAATTCTATCTTCTTGGTTAGGATATAGAGATATAGCATTTAGGGATAATTGAATATCCTTGAGATCTTGATCATAGTCAGTGAGGTTTACCCAAGAGTTGTTCTGCCAATATTGATTAACTGTTATTCCCACTCTTTGCTTGCATCTATCTATCACATCTTTATCTTGGATTTCTTCCTATAATGGTTTTCCTCTTAACCAAATATCTTCCCAGAACTTCACCTTTTTACCATTACCAACTTTCCATGAACTTCCTTCTTCTAAAACATGTTTTGTTCCCTGGACTACCCCCCATATGGCAGAAGGATGAGAAATGTCCGGTGTGGTAAAGAATTTAGGGAGTGATTTTGCCTTGAATAATTACTTATGCTTCCAAATTTTACTCCATTCTTTATTTTCTTGATAAACCCTCCACACCTGTTTAGCTAAGAGGGCTGTGTTCATACTTCTAATTTTCCTTATACCAAGTCCACCATCCTTGAAAGGTTTGCAAATGTTATCCCATGCTATAAGAGGCATTCTCCTTTTCTCCTCAGTACCTGACCAAAGAAAGTTTCTCTAGATTTTTTCTATAGCTTCAGCAAATTTAGTGGGGATTTTGAAAAGACTCAAAGCATACGTAGGTATGATTTGAAGACTTGCTTTGAGGAGTGTGAGATTTCCACCTTGGCTTAGAAGATTGCCTTTCCATCTCGCCAATTTCTTACTAAATTTGTTAATAAGTCCTTCCCAAAAAGCTTCAGGAGATTTCGACCCTAAAGGGAGACCAAGGTAAGTGGAAGGAAAAGAACCTATGGAGCATTCTAAGATTCTTTCTATTTTTTTCTGTCTATAAACTGGGGTATTGGTAAAGAATACCATGCTTTTGTTCTAGTTAAACAGCTATCTAGAGGTAGAGGAATACAGATTTATAGCTTCCTTTAGAGTTCTAGCTTCTGTGACTTCAGACTGTCCCATGAAAATAGTATCATCCACAAATTGACCATGGGAGCATATTAAAGGATGTGAAGAGGGTTTCAGACCTTTAAATAATCCTCTACAAACTAAGTCCCCAAGGTATCACCCCATACTATCAGCCATGATAATAAATAGAATAGGGGAGATAGGATCCCCCTGTCTTAATCCCCTAGACGGATTGAAAAAATGAGAGGAACTCCCATTTACCAACACAGCTATAGAAGTAGTAGTTATCAGTTGCTTGATTATATCAACCACTCTTTGTTCAAAGCCAAAGGCAATAAGTCTTTTTGAAAGGAATAGCCAATCCACCCTGTCATATGCTTTAGCTATATCCACTTTCATTAGGAACCCCTCTGTGTTAGAGCTTAACAGTGAATGAATATTCTCATGCACCGTTATAACTGAGTTGAGGATTTGTCTGCCTAGAATGAATCCATTTTGCTGATCAGCTATTAATGGAGGGATCACTTGAATTAGACTGGTCGTTAGAACTTTGGAAATTATCTTATAGAAGGAGTTACACAAACTAATCGGTCTGAACTGATCAGGGCATTCCGCTCCAGCCTTCTTCAGAATAAGGCACAAAAAAGTGGCATTAACTTCCTTCAACATCTATTTTGCTCCAAAGAACTCCTTCACCACATTTCTAACATCCTTACCTATAAGTTTCCAGAGCTTTTGAAAAAAAAACATGGGGAAACCATCTGGTCCAGGTACTTTTTCTCCTCCTAAAGATCTAACAGCTTTGAAGATTTCCTCCTCCTTAGGTATAAAACATAACATATTATTCTGCTCCTTCGAGATCAATGGAGGAATCACTCGTAGGATATCAGCCTGGCTTTTCAAGTTAATGTTTCTATCAGCCTTCATCAGGGAAGAGAAAAATGAGATCAATTCCTCCTTTATTTCATTTTCCTCTGTTATCTTCTGATCTCCTTTTATCAAATGATGAATATGTGTTTTCACTCTGTGTTTCAAAGTGGAGAGATGGAAAAACTTAGTACTTTTATCTCCTTCTTTCAACCATTGCACCCTTGATCTTTGTCTCCAAAAGGTTTCCTCATTTGTTATAATGTCTTGATATTGTACCAATTGTTCACTTTCTTCTCTATGGGATTCTGAGGTATATCCATTTTGCTAGATTTTTTCCTGAATTCTATTGATATTCTCCTTGATGGTCTTCTTTTTCTCAAAAATATTTCCAAAGCAGTCCTTATTCCATTTCTTAACTTCCTTTTTAACATTTTTGAGTTTGGAGGCAACTCTGAAGAGTGTTGTTCCCTCAATAGGAATATTCCACCACTCCTTTATTTTGCTTTTGAACTGTGGATGCTGCAACCACATCTTTTCAAATTTGAATAGGTGATTCTTTTTTTGATTCAATTTGACTGCTATGAGAATAAGAAGGAAATGATCCGAGCCTATTCTGTGGCATGCTTCTATCTTACAAGTATAGTCTTTTATCCAGTCTGGGGAAATGAGAGCCCTATCAAGCTTGGCCTGTATACATTCCTTGTCCAGTCTCTTATTGCTCTAGGTATACTGAATTCCTTGCAGCTCCACATCCATTAAACCTTCTTTACTTATAAACTCCATGAGATCAAATCTCCCTTCCATTTGAATAGTGTTACCACCCATTTTCTCATAATCATAGAGAGGAACATTAAAGTCTCCCATTATAATCCATCGCCCACAGTAATCTTTGCTTCTGAGTTTTGAGAGAGGGTGGATAATGTTGATGTAGATAGGCTTGATACTATAGGTGCACAATATGACATCCCATCTAATGTAATGAAATAATCTAAACAACTAATCAAACGTGTGGTCAGACTAGCAATGCCTAATAATTTGAATAATTAACAAGTGTTCAAGAGTGATGAACATATCATTAACATCATACAAGATGAGGAAGAGTTTTGTGCCATGAACCAAGCATAGTTATAAGCCCAATATGAAGGTTAAATCATCCAGTTTAAATTAAAAAAACTACCAAAAAGGGTGGTTACCCTAGAGAATATTTTTTATTTTGATAGCCAATTCAAAGGAGAAAGGCATATCATGATGACCAAATAAGATATATCTACACTTGTGATCATTTCAAAAGGGAAAATATTAAATATGGTAAATTATGCTATATTATTGAAATCAAAAACTTTGTTCAACTCAGTAGGAGGTATGATGACATCTTCATATGAAGATACAAAGATCTTAGAGGCTTTGATATGGATATCATGCAGTATGTAATTGAGATAGACCCTGACACATAACCCATGCACCAAAAAAAAGACCTATTAATCCAAAGTTGTAGCCAGTGATGTTCGAGGAGCTCTCCAAACTCATTGAAGCTAGTATAATACTTATAATAAAGTACTCCTCATGGGTCACCAACTTGGTACCAATGTGAAAAGAGAATGGGGAAATATGTCTTTGCGTAAACTTCAGAGACTTGAACAAGGATTCCCTTAAAGACCACTATCCTCTCCCATCAATGGAATAAATATTGAAAATGGTCGTAATTGTGAAGATATTTTCATTATTGGATGGTTACTCAAGATACAACTAGATTCAAATACAAGATGTGACCGATACAAAATTGTATTCACCACTAAGTGGGGAACCTTTGCATACCAGTGCATGTTGTTCAGTTTAACAAATGTAGGCATGAATTTACAAAGAGAAATGGATATGGATTCAATGAGATCATCAATAATATCATCTTGGTCTACCTTGATGATATAACTATTTTCAAAAAGCATGCAAAAGATCATTTGGGCCACCTAGAGCAAGTCTTCTAGAGATGTCATGGACTCAAAATATCTCTAAACCTAAGCAAGTGCATAGTCATAGTTCATGAGGGTTCCCTACTCAAGCACATTATTTATAAATAGGTACTCAAAATTGGTCTAAAGTGATTCAAGGATATCTCATCTCTTCCCCTTCTAATCCATAAAAAGAGTCTCCAAAGTTTCTTGGGGAGAATAAACTTTGTAAGAAGGTTTGTGCCTAGTTTTTCTATCATGGTCAAGCCCTATTGACACAAGAGATTACACCCAAGGCAAGGAGGCCTAGCTCCTACCTTCTCCTTGTAACATGGAAACTCCCTTCTCCCCTGTGGGACTGGTGAAGCTAGAGGGGAGAGTCTCTAGATAAGGTCTAACTCCCTTTGATGCATCATGTTTGTTCTAGTAAGTGCAAAACACATATATATAGATAGATATAATGGGGGGGTGAAAAGGGAGAAAGATACAGGAAAAAAAATACTCTAAAGAGGTGATGCACCAAAATAAAGTTGACCTTGACACATCCACCCTTGAAATCAGACAAATGCATACATACACTTCACACTTGGCAGAAGGACCAGGTTGCTAGAAACTGGCAGGGAGGCCTTAATGGAAAATACAAAAAAAGAAAGAGATCACCAAAGGTGCTATGAGATACACACTTATGTATTAATTTCCTCTATTCTAGTCTTCTAAATGTCAGCTCTTCTCCTTTTATCTGTAAAAATGGCACCTTGAAGACAATAGGCACATTAGTGTTGGACTTGTGAGAGCATCAAGAGACAATGACTGAACACAAACAACACTCAGCACATACTCTAAAATATCTATCCAAATGGAGGTTAAAACTACTTTTATTTGATTCATGTGGAAATTTTTCCAGGGCTATGCCTTACCAAAATGTGGAAGATCCCTTTACAAAATGACAAGTTCACAAATATATAGGAGAAGAAAGGAGAAGGGAACTTGGCACTTCTTTGACTAGTTGGCCTATCACATCCCCTCATTGGGAAGAGGAAAACACTATGGCTGATGTCATCTTTCTAGAAGAAGCCTACTATAACCATGCTGTATAATCACTAAATTTGACTTTGGCATTCGAGCATTAATGTGGAAACACAGACTGCACCTCTTTTCTGCAAATAGATTAAGATTTGTCCCCTTTTGAATGCATGGGCCATACCTTTTGCTATTTGCACCATATAGGGATTAATAGGTAATAAATCACCTTCCATTTACCACTTGGACTACCTCATCCTTTCTTGCACCCTATCATTCTCTTTCTTTGTCACCTAAGATTTTGTCCTTTTCTTATCTTGTCTCTTCTAGCTTCTTGGCCCTCGAGGGTGAATTCTCTGGCAGGTCACTACATTTTGGCCCCTTAGCTCTTGGTTAGCTCTTTTCCATTTTGAAATCAAATGGCTAATTCACTTTGTTCATGTTCATGGTCTCTAGGATGTCGTCGCCCCTATTAAAATGTCATTGGCCTTTTGTTGGCTTTGTCCTTCTCAGTTCTTCTATGAGCTTTCTTCCTTTGTCTCTATCACCTTCTTGAAGGCAAGTGTTCCTTTGAATTTGGTTGAAAGTCCTCCACAAGGGCATATACCCTTTGGGGTCCTTTGGTGGGTCCTTTTGTGCTTCAGACGGTCTCCCGGGCTCCTGTAGACAATTTCCCCAGGTCGATTTCCCTGAGTCTATCTTTACCTTGCATACTTCAATGGGTCCTTTGGATGGTCTCTCAGGTCCCCACAGACTTTGTTTGCTTTGTGTTTTCTATGGGCTTTTATCTATGGACAATTTCTTGCAGACAAAAAGTCCACGGAAATTCCACCCGGTCCCTTTGCTTTGTATTTTAACTATGCCAATTTCTTCAGACCAAAGTCTGAAAGAATTTGGGGCTTGACAATTTGAACTTTAGACAAAAATAGACTTAACTGATCTTTTCCTTTTAAATCACCCACCCTTTAGAAAGGTACTGAACCCTTTTGGACTACTCCTCAGCCAAGGGCATACCCTTAAACCAAGCCGTTGAACTAAAAATGGTTCAAGGGTTCAACCTAGCACGCCAATTTTCTATTGAACCCAGCCTGATGACCTTCTTCGTTGAAATTTTCATAGAACCTTTCTATTGAACTAAAATCATTGAACCAAAATGGTTTAATGGTTTGATTGGTTTAACCAAGTGTGCCAATGAATCAATGAACCAAAGCCGATGAACTTTTTCCTTTGAACCAAGCCCGTTGAACCAAACCCGTTGAACCAAAAATGGTTCAATGGTTCAATGGTATGATGGTTCAACACTATTGAACCAAGATGCTTAAACTGAGTGATGGATGAACCAAGTACCAATTGAACTACCATGTTGAAATAAAATATTGAACCATGTTCGTTGAACCAAGCCGTTGAACCAAAATGGTTCAATGGTTCAACGGTTCAACGCTTGGTAATGTTGAACTTACAGATGGACCTTTTGAACTGAAGAGCGTTGAACCACTTGAACCAAGCCATGAATCAAACTCATTGAACTTATGCAACCTAAAAATGACTGGCATTAAATATCAGGGGAAGAAGATGACCAAAATTTTTCTTGTGGGCAAAATTGGTCAACAGATTGGCGACTCACAGGGGAAGCATGCCTGCTATGCTTAGAAGCTAGTTGCCTTAACATTGCATTGGGCATGGAGTCAAATTGTAACTTTAAAATAGCAACATCTCTGATAAATTCCAAAATCAAGCACATAGATTCACCTCAAAAGGGGAAAGAAAAAAAACACACACACACAAGGCTAAGAAAACTACTTGTGCAAACAACACTTAGGGAAAATAGGGAAAGAAAACTAAAAGCAACCTACTATATATAGCTAACCAGGTATTTTTTCCTCCCTCCTAGATTAAAGGGGAAATATTTTAAGTCCCCTTCCTGGCAAGAAGACTTATGGTGCCAGGCAAGCAGCTGAATGAAAAAGAGAATTGGTGACTTGCTCTTCTTGCCTGTCACCTGCATTGGCTAGTACCTAAGTGGAGATTCAAACATGCTCCCAATGTATACATACTCTATTTGTTCTTGGAAGCTTTCCTCCTATTGGTTCTTCAAGTTGGTGTATCCCATCATGAAATCGATGGCTACTGGCTCATTACCATAAGCCCTTTGATCTACACATTCCTTCTACAATGTATCATGGTCTGACTTGTTTCTTTCTGCCTCATTGAAAATCCTGTCAGACTCGTCCTCTACTTCCTCTTGGCCTTATTAAAGAAGGGTGACTGTGGTGATGTCTAAAATGGAATAAAAAATTGATTGCTCATCCCATAGAACATTGCCTCTTTCTTCAAAACTCTCTTCTTCAAGGTGTTCCTCCAGGAAGACAGACCTCTCCTTTTCCTCCTCCAACTTAGGCTCCTCAGCATAGTCATCCTCATCATCAAAACAACAAGGAATTTCATCAAATAGAGGGGGAGAGAGCTCACCATGCATTTTTTCCTCCTTGTATTGCTGGAACATCTGCATATATGCAAGACTTGCATCTTCTCCACTACTGATAAGGTCCTCACAAGAAGCATCAATGATTATTTCTTCTTCATTGTCACTCATGACAGCCTCTTGAAGAACTACAGATTGGACCTTCTACTCCTCACCTACCTCTTGCAAAATAGGTTCCTCCTTGAGAAGGGGTGAATTGGGAAAAACACATGGAAGAGGAGGCAGTCCTTGAGCTAGAATCAAATGATTCTCCTCCTTCCACTTTGTCAACACTTCATCAATATCAGATGTGGCCTGATATTTCTATTGGAAGTGTGTAGATGGGGCGTGTTCAGACATGGAATGTGTTGTTTGGTCTGGACCGTCCATCACATACTGGCTAAGGAATCTTTCTTTGGACTCCAACTCTATAATTCTCCTAGCTAGATCTTCTTGGAAAAGCCTTTCTTGGAGATCATAAGAATCATGAGTAGGAGTAGCTTTATCCTTTTCAAGGTCTCAAGCAAAACCTTATTTTTCTTCTTTCCTATTCCATGATTCCATCATTTCCCTCCAAGTTAGGAGCATACCATCAGGGTGAAAGATCTTAGGATTGGAAGTTTCCCTTCTGGTTGAAGGGTGACTAGGAGGGATACTTGAGGTGATTCTCTAAAATTTTTGAGTCTAATCAAAGTCATATGAAGGAACACAAGACCCATGATTCTGTGTAAAAGAATTATACATACAAAAAATGATTTCTGAATGACACCAGGATGCTTAACCAACAGATTCAACTTGGAGTCACCATTGGTATTTGATGTAGAAGCCTCCAAAGGTTGGTCAGTTGAAGAACACACCAAAATTCTTCAACTCTTTGGACAAAACCTGTCTCAATTGGTCCAACCGGGCGTGCCAAAACTGTTGATGTAGGAAATTACACCCTTAGCAGGAGGCCGAGCTCCTACCTTCTCCTCACAACATGGAAACTCCCCTCTCACCTGTGGGATTGGCAAAGCTAGAGGGGAGAGTCTCTAGATAAAGGCTAGCTCCCCTTGATGCATCGTGTTTGTTCTAGCAAGTGCTAATGCATACATATATAGGTATATAAAAGGGGGGGATGAAAAGGGAAAAAGATGCATGAAAACAAACTACTATAAAGAGGTGATGCACCAAAATAAAGTTGACCTTCACACATCTACCCTTGAAATCAGACAAATGCATACATACATTTCACACTTGGCAGAAGGACCAGGCTACTAGAAATTGGCAGGCAGGCCTTAATGGAAAATACAAAAAAAGAAAGAGATCACCAAAGGTGCTATGAGACACACACTTATGTAGTAATTTCCTCTATTCTAGTCTTCCAAATGTCAACTCTTCTCCTTTTAGCTACAAAAATGGCACCTTGTAGAAAATAGGTACATTAGTGTTGGACTTGTGAGAGCATCAAGAGACAATGACTGAACACAAACAACACTTAGCACATACTCTAAAATATCTATCCAAATGGAGGTTAAAACTACTTTTATTTTATTTAGGTGGAAATTTTGCCAGGGCTATGCCTTAGAAAAATGTGGAAGATCCCTTTACAAAATGACAAGTTCGTAAATATATAGGAGAAGAAAGGAGAAGGGAACTTGGAACTTCTTTGACCAGTTGGCCTATCGCATCCCCTCATTAGGAAGAGGAAAACACTGTGGCCAATGTCATCTTTCTAGAAGAAGTCTACTAAAACCATGTTATATAATCACTGAATTTGACTTTGGCATTTAAGCATTAATGTGGAAACACAGACTGCACCTCTTTTCTACAAATAGATTAAGATTTGTCCCCTTTTGAATGCACGAGCCATACCTTTTGCTATTTGCACCATCTAGGGATTAACAGGCAATAAATTGCCTTCCATTTGCCACTTGGACTGCCTCATCCTTTCTTGCACTTTGTCATTCTCCTACTTTGTCACCTAAGATTTTGTCCTTTTCTTATCTTGTCTCTTTTGGCTTCTTGGCCCTTAGGGGTGAATTCTCTGGTAGGTCACTACATTCTAGCCCCTTAGTTAGCTCTTGGTTAGTGCTTTTCCATTTTGAAAGTAAATGGCTAATTCACTTTGTTCATGTTGATGGTCTCTAGGATGTCATCACCCCTGTCAAAATGTCATCAGGCTTTTGTTGGCTTTATCCTTCTTAGTTCTTCTGCAGGCTTTCTTCCTTTGTCTCTATCACCTTCCCAAAGGGAAGTGTTCCTTTGAATTTGGCCGAAAGTCCCTTGCAAGGACATCTGCCCTTTGGGGTCCTTCGGCGGGTCTTTTTGTGCTTTAGACGGTCTCCCAGGCTCCCGTAGACAAATTGTCCATGGACAATTTCCCCGGGTCTATCTTTGCCTTGCATACTTTAGTGGGTCCTTTGGATGGTCTCTCAAGTCCCCTTGAACTTTGTTTGCTTTGTGTTTTCTATGGGCTTTTGTCTACAGACAATTTCCCATAGACAAAAAGTCTGTGGAAATTCTACCCGGTCCCTTTGCTTTGTATTTTGACTACGCCAATTTATTCAAACCAAAGTCTGAAGGAATTCAGGGCTTGACAATTTGAACTTTAGACAAAAATAGACTTACCTAATCTTTTCCTTTTAAAGCATCCACCCTTTGGAAAGATACTAAACCCTTTTGGACTGCTCTTCGGCCAAGGGCATACCCTTGAACCAAGCTATTGAACCAAAAATTGTTCAATGCTTCAAGGGTTCAACCCATCACACCAATGTTTTGTTGAACCCAGCCTGATGACCTTCTTCTTTGAGCTTTTCATTGAACCTTTCTATTGAACTGAACCTGTTGAACTAAAATGGTTCAATAGTTTGATTGGTTCAACCAAGTGCGCCAATGAATCGATGAACCGAAGCTGATGAACTTCTGCCTTTGAACCAAGCCCATTGAACCAAACCCGTTGAACTAAAAATGGTTCAACGGTTCAATGGTATGATGGTTTAACGATGCTGAACTAAGATGCTTGAACTGAGTGATGGATGAACCAAGTGCCGATTGAACCACCACATTGAACCAAAATATTGAACCATGTTTGTTGAACCAAGGTGTTGAACCAAAATGGTTCAACGGTTCAACGCTTGGTAATGTTGAACTTATAGATGGACCCTTTGAATCAAAGACCATTGAACCACTTGAACCAGGCCATGAATCAGACTCATTAAACTTGTGCAACCTGAAAATGACTAGCATTAAATAGCAGGGGAAGAAGGTGACCAGAATTTTGCCTGTGGGCAAAATTGGTCAACAATCCCCTCACTACAATGTTGAAGAGGAACACTACATTCATTTATACACATAAATTCAAATAATTTTTTGAGGCCATCAAGTGGTCCATAATTCAAGCTCCCACTTTTATCAACCTAGATTATAATAAGGTCTTCATCTTTTATTAATTTTATGGAGTTGAAGGCATATCTACCATTATGATGTATTAGAATAGGAATCACATAGATAAATTGATTATTTTATTGAACCAGGAACTGAAGGATTATGAGTTACATTGTAGTTTCATAGAAAATAATACCCCCATAGTTATGAGAGTGTGGAATAAATTTAGGTACATGGTTTTTAATAACAAGATCTAGCTCATGGTCACACACGTGAGTATCAAGGAATTCTTACTCATTAGAGAAATTAGTGAGAAAAGAGTTGGATATATCATAAAAGTTATCGAATATGACATAGACATCTAAGTTACCAAGTTGGTGTGAGTAAAAGGAATCTACAAGTAGTTAGCTTTAGTGGTAATAGAAACAGATGGTGCAATCCTAGTGACACATGAAGAGGAGCATGTAAATGAATAATGTATGACCAATTAGGCATAGGATATGAGAGCCTTCCTTCAACATAGCATGTATCTTCCTAGCCTTGATAATGCCAAGTATAGGAATTTCTAGTTATAATCCACTCCTTATGTACTTATAGATGGTACAATTTTCAAAAAGGATCTTAATGGGGTCCTCATAAGGTATGTAGAACCAAGGAAAATGACTATTATTCTCCAAGAATTCCATGATGGGCTCATGAGAGGTCATTATTTACCCAAGACCACTATTTTGAAGATCATGCAAGTTGGTTATTACTAGCCAACTCTATTCAAAGATGCACATGCTTACATGTGATCTTACAAGGAATGTGCTTTCTTCATAGGCAAACAAAAGCTTGTAGCCTTACCACTGCACCCAATCTAAGCTGATAAACCCTTTATGTAGTGTGCCTTAGATTTTGTGGGAATGATTAACCCATCATCAAGTAATGGGCACAAGTGGATCCTTATAGCCACTGACTATTTCAAAATCTCAATAGAGGTTCTTACGCTCAAGGAAGCTAATGAAACATCCATCCTAAGCTTATACAAAGGCATTATAATGATAATTGGTGTTCCAACCACCACTATATATGATAATGCACTAGCCTTCCTTGGGACCAAGATCAATGAGTGGGCCATCAAGCATAACATCTACTTGAGTGACTCATCAAACTATTACCCTTAGGGTAATGGTCTAGATGAGTCCATGAAAAAGAACCTGATTCATATCATAAAGAGGAATTTTGAAGATAATTAGTGAGCCTGGCATACTAAGATCAGAACCACTCTTTAGGTTGATTAAATCATGCCCAAGAGAGTGTTGGGGTACTCTCCCTTCATTCTTGTCTATAGGAGGGAAGACAAATTACCAACATTCTTTGATTTACCTTCCTTAGAGCTTATACATTAGTTGGAGTTGCTTGAGGGTGAACCCCTTGAAGTAATATTGACAGAACTCATGGAGCTTGAGGAGACTAGAGCATAAGATGCACATACCATGAAGCTCTAACAAGCACAAACCAAGAGGGTCTTTGACAAAAAGGATAGTGAGAGAGGTTTATAGGTGGGATATTTAGTGCTCAAATGGGATGTAGATAGAGCAAAAGATGAAAGACACACTAAGTTTGATGCAATATGGAGTGGTTCATACACCATCACTAGTTACAAGGTATTAAATGCCTTCTAGCTTACTAGAATGAATGGAGAAGATTTATCTATCCCAGTCAATGGGATTCATCTCAAACACTATCTCTATTAACTATTGTATATAATTGTAAATAAGTAGAGTTTTTTCTTTTATTTCCTTAAAGGCACACCTTGTGCATCTTTATTTTAGATTAGTTTTAATT
The DNA here is from genome assembly GCA_037957365.1 of Torreya grandis. Lineage (NCBI taxonomy): Eukaryota > Viridiplantae > Streptophyta > Pinopsida > Cupressales > Taxaceae > Torreya > Torreya grandis. The sequence goes on from JARHVA010000088.1 coordinate 4,627,008, forward strand.
CTTCCGAACACTTGTGCATAGTGTTTCTTAGCTTAGTTTCTTTCCTCTAAGTGCCTTTGTAAGGTAAAATAGAGCTCACTCAAAGGACAAAGGGGCTACAGATAGTGCATTCATAAGTCAAGGATTCATAAGTCCCAAAGACTTCATGCCCAATGGATTAATCGAAGGCTATTGGGTTCTTGCGTAGTAGTCAAGTATCCTACAGAGGTCACCATAAGTATTGACTTTCTAAGTCACCCCTCAATTAGTGTAAGGTCACTAAGAACATACATAATATCAATGCACCTATAAAATCCTTAGATATTCAAGTAGATAATGTGTAGACACTTCCCCAGTTGTGCCCAAGTCTAAGATAAAGATTTAGGTCTGCATAGAAGTAAGAGTATGGTTCATGCTCACTAAAGGTTCCCAATGAATGCTTACATATTGGAATGTTGGGTTAATAAATCAATGTGCAATTAAAAGTGTGCATGATCTCAATTATTCACATCCTTAGGTTATGAAACAACTAAGTAAAAGTAATGGTGTAGGGAGCAACTATAGGTTATTGAAAGCATGCCCAAGATCTTCATCTTTGTGTGTTCTTAGATTTAATAATTTCTTTTCACCTATCTGATATATTTTTGTGCTCATGCATATGATCCTAAATCCATAAATTTGAGCTATGAAGTACATGATATTATTTATATCAATGTTACATGGTAGCCTACCACTTGTCTTTGCCCAAAGCAAGTGTCAACCTTTCATGTGTCACATCTACACCCATCTTACCTAGAAACCAAAGGATACTCCAATAAGGGATTTCCAAAGTGATTCATGGTATTCATAAAACACCACACCTAAGATAAATTATGAAGTTTCACTTGCCAAGTGATAACAAGACAAAAGGATGTTGGAGGTAGTGAAGCCAAGTTCAAAACATTGTCAAAACAATTTAATGAAAAAGTAGTTATTTGATCTTGGAGCTTGAGTAAATGTCATGTTTTGATGTTAATATGGAAATATTATAGTTTATAATGCATGTGCATCTAGAAGTGATCCTATCATCAACCCAAGTCCAATCATAAGATAGACTTCAAGAATCATGACTATGACACCGTAAATGGATTGAATGATTCACCCATCACCCAAGTGGTGCATTTACTATAAAACCAGCTTAATCTTTTATAAAATCTTTGTTCTTCCATTGTAAAATGGTAGACACATTATTTTAGTCTCATTATACTAAAATTTTCCCTCCATGGGCACTTTTATTAGCTAAGCCTTGCATATAAATGAGAATTAAGCTCACCTCCTATTCTTTTGATGATCTATGTGTTATTTTTGTTTATTGATATTTGAATATGGGTAATTTTATCCCCTCTTTTTTTCTCATCCTTGTACTTCCTCATTGAACTCAAAGCTCACTTACAGGTCACATCTTGTGTGTACTTGGGTTTGTATTGATACTTTATGTGGACCATTTATCATCCTTCTCAGTGTAGTGTTATGTTCCCATTCTTCTATGCAAAACACTTATGTATTAGAAGTATCCTTAGAATAATATATGTGTAAATGTATCATTCTTAAGATTTGTGGTGTGCTTAAGGTAGTATCAACACTCACTCTATTATGGGCACATCACCTTCTCATTTCTATCACTCTATTGACTTTTCCCTCCCTTTTCTCTTATGATCTTAGGTTTAAACTAGTCATGGTTTACCTCTCTATTCTTTATGTCTGCATGCCATTCTTAAACTAGGTGTGATTAGAATATAATGAATCCAACCTACTCTAGAGACTAATCCCAAGGAGTGTAAGGGTCTCATGCCTTGGGGATATTTCCATCATCGTGGTAAGATAACCAATTGTAACATGTGTAGCTACATAATAATACTTATGTGCCCAACACTAAAATCCTCTACACCATATGCATAATACCCATGCCTATCACCCCCATCATAAAGTTTACCCATGCCAATAGTATCCAAGGGTGCACATTTTGAATGACAACATAAAACTTTGTCAATGATCTCTTTAAAATTATGTTCACACTATAATTGCATATTATAAGATATATCATTGTGTAGATTTTTGTTTGGTAAACACAAAATCTAATTTATTACTTGGTAGACTATGGGTAAATTTGCTTATAAATGATATCCATCAGTGTAGATAACTTGCGAAGCTTTCTCTAACCTTTTGTTTTGCTTATGTTAAATCTACCAATGAAATCTCATGTTTGAGAGTGTAAGAGAAGTGCTACATGAACTTGTCCAAAATATCATCAAAATTTGATACAAAATTGTTGGGAAACTTTAGGAACCATTCGAAGGCTTGTCCTACTAGAATCCTTAGAAAAAATAACAAAAGATATATGTCGTTATAGGCCACTGGTTAGCAAGTAACAAATAATTTATTTAAGTGGGCCTTGGGGTCACTTTTCCTCTTATATTTTTCAAACTTTTGTGGTTCATACCCTAAAGGAAATCATATTTTAAATTACTCCATGTTAAAGGGGTAAGAATAACTTGAAATTTTTTTATCTACTTTCTAGCTTAAATGAGGGAAATTGCATCCTTTATTTATTGTAGCTCTTACATGAGGAAACTAGTGTGAAGACTGGCTTGAGGTGGAGGCTGAATGGTCAAAATTGGATTAATATGATTGGGTTATAGTGAAGGCATTTATTGGGGAATATTTTATTGGCTAGGGAATGAACTAATAATATGCTTACAAAAATTAGGGTGTGATTATTAAAATTGCATGTGATATAGTGAGATATTCTAGTTGGGATTGGGTATAAAAGCCTCATTTTGGAGAAATTTTGGTTGGGATGGAGGGATATGGATGTATTATGCCTATTGAGGTTGAATAGGGACATGTTACTAACTATTCAAACCTTGTTGATTGAGGGGAACTTGTGAAACAAGTCCCTGTTATTAAACTTATGGCATGTTTACCATGAAAGGCAATTATAACCTAATTAGTACTTATGGAACATGAAAATATCTTAGTTTCATGAATCATTATTGAGAAGTAGATGTATGTTATATATTTGGCATTTATCACTGACTAATACTTGTAAACTATTGATTAGACATCATATGGTTTTGGATTGGCATGTTGTCCTACAAATGAAGAGGTATGTTCATCACTACCTAACAAGGTGAAACATTGGTTAACCCTATTAAGGTTGTGATATGTTTTTCCTCTAGTGCATGGGTACATTATATGGTTCCTATTTTTGTATAATATTACTCATCACCTATTGGGGTAGAGTAACATCTGTCACATTTTGTTTTGGTATGACACTAGTCATTGGTTGACTACTTAATCATTGATGTAGTTTTCTTGAAGAAGTAGTTAGTTATTGATTAGAGGTAACCATTTGAGTTTGGGAAGTATAAATTCCTAGCCCCTACATTTATGAACCATTCATGGTGCTAACTAAAGGAACATTTTATTGTTGACTAGTTGTTTGTGCATTTGAACCACTTTAGTCTAAATTAGACATTACTTGCATATTATCCACTATGTTCATATCGCTATTATGTATAAAAGTAGAAGACACTTCCTAAATATTTGGGGTAATTATCATGTTTTCTTCCAGGGTAATTTTCACAAATGGGTTTAAACCCTAATTTTTTGGCCAAACAATTTAATTAAGACTCCCATTAAAGGAGATAATTTAATAAAAGAAGCTTTTGACATGATCATATTATTAAAGTTATGTGCTAGCTTAAAATATGTTTGATATGTTGTATATATCTAAATGAAGTAGTCTTTCATGAGTCTCTTTTGTGTGTCAATCATATGATGATCTTTATATGGCATCATTACTATAACATATGGGTTGTTATAAGAGTCATGTTCATTGCTATGATTGTAAGACATGTTGTAAAGCCCTCTTACTAGATTAGGCAAGATTTCATAGGGAAAATCTATTATAAACTTAGCCCATACCTATTTATATATAATTAATACCTCATCCTTGTTCACTATCAAGTGATGATCAACTAGATAAGGGTCATAGGTTGATGGCATTGTAACATAATAAGGTTGTTGTTGGACTTGTTCTGCAACTATAGGTATGTTCACTAAATACTATGACATTTGTTCTTGGTCCTAATTTGAGTATGAAGGTGTGATAAAAAAATAATGGGCCAAAGGATATTCACTCTATTCTCCTATTTGAGTGTTTTAAGTTGGATAATAATACATCTTCTCCATAAGGATCTTTAATAAAGTCATATTGTGCAATAACATTTCAATATCATTGATTATACATGACTCTACTATGTTTAAAGTGAGACATGGTTAAATCAATGGAAAATGTCTTACAACAAGAGGGGATTAGAGTTATATAAAATTTTAAAAAGAATGTCTAAAAATACAAAAGGTTAAAACTAGGTTGAACTTGGTCAAAGGTATGGAGTTATATCTCCAAAATGGTTTGTGACAAAATTTGGTATAAAATAGTATAATGTAAAATGTCTAATGTTAAATGTCTCACATAAACATGTACAAGTAAATGAATTAAAAAAAAGATGCCAAACTCTAGGTCTAAAGATGTTCTAAATAGGTCTAATCTAGGAAAGGTAAAAGTTGCTAGGTCTTTTGGTAAAGTGAGACATCAAAAGCTAGGCTCAAACAAGGCATGTACTAGGAATCTTAGAAAAAATTGATATCAAAAGATAAACTTGAAATAAAAGGATGATTTAATCTAATAAACTTGGAATACTTTGGCATAAAATAGGCACTTGATTCTAGAATAAACTTAATCAAATTTATATAAGGCACTAAACAAAAGGCACTTGGAGATTGACTAATTATCCCAAAATAAAGGCATAAAAAATATAGTTTTCAAATTTTGGGACAATAATTAACCTAAGTTACTCAACCCAAAAGATAAATATTTGTGTCTAAGCCCCAATTAAGCAAGGCATAAATAGAAATCAATTTATGTTTAAATTTGAACTTTGGCAAGGTTAATTAGAAACTCAACATAGGAAAACTAGGATTAAATTTAACAACAAGCTAGGCAAATTTGAATGGCGTAATGGCACTAAAACAAATATCCCACAAGGCACATGGTTTGGTTTCAAATGTGAAACTCGGATAGAAGACAAGACAAGTCTATAAAATAATTTGAGTAGATAATGACATTATCTCTCTCAAAATATGTAAATAATTATTTATTTCAGAGACTTCTAAGGCACAAATTTGAAATCATTTGGGTAGTGTAATGTTACCTATTTCAATCAAGTTACACTCACAACCTTTTTGACACAAAAAGTCCAAGATAAAAACACAGTATAAAATAGATGACATAATGCATCCTCAAATAATTGAGTATTGTGGATAAAAAACTAATTTTGACATGGGAAGATAAACAAAGTTTTAGACTCAAAGACTAGGCAATAAAGGAATAAATGATAAAATACAACTAAGTATAACGTCTTCCATCCTAAACTAATAAGGTGGGGCAAGTGGGGTTGACTAAAACTATAGTTTTCAAATCTCAAGATTGATCCCAAGTGTGATTAACACTAGAGAAGCATAACATTAATTGGGTTCATACCAATTAACTTAATATGCAAGGGTTTATTCATTTGCATAGTGATTCCATCCATGTATTGTTGATTTGGTTAGTTTTTCAACCCCCTAGCTCTCTAGTATGTGTACTTTGATTTGTATACCCCACTATGGAGTGGGGTTGAAACACTACCAAAAAATGAATCCCTAGATCAATGCTTCCCTAAATAACTCATGAAGAGGCAATGACCTCCCCTCTATAAGCCAAACTACATGAAAATAAAAACTAAGTGGAAAGAATTTAAGCTTGCTATTAGATAACCCAAACCATGTGGGTTTTGGGTAGAGCATAGAAAACTCTCTTTCCATGATTTGGAATAGGCATAAATCATAAGTGAAAAACCAATTTTGGTCACCAAGGTTCCCTATAGGTGATAAGGGGAGAGTATACATGCACTCTTCATTTTGAAAATAAAACATACAAGTAATAAACACTTTCAATAATTTTAAATCTAGATGAGTTTCAATTCGTGCACCAATTAAAATGTTTGTTTAAGTTATTTACTTGTCCCCTTGGCTTAAGTGTGAAAGTTTGAAATAAATTTCATAAAACCACTTAATAGAAAAAACCTACATTCATTTTATGCATTAAAACCCAAATGTTCAAGATTTATCCTAATTCATTTTTGAACACCAAAATGAAGTGTTAAACACATTAGAAATTCTAGGTTAATATTAAGCACTAAAGTCAAATGTTCAAGATTTAAAAAATTCATTTTAACACTATAATGAAGTGTGAATGACTTAGCTAAATTTGTTTTAAATGCCCAAAATGACATGTTCATGAGTCTAAAGTTGGAAATGCATGCTCTAATCCTATCTTAGACTTGTAGGGTTAGAGAGTTTCTCCCTGCTTTGAATCATTTTCAATGGTGAGCAAACAAACTTTCAAAACATAGCTCTTAGGTAAATATTTTAAAAACATAGAGACCAACATTGATCAGAATTGACCGATATCAGTTATAAGGTGATTGATGCCAATCAGTCTCATAGAGAATTGATGAAGGTTGTAAAAAACTGATATCGATCAATTAAGACTGATGTTAGTCACTTGTGAACCAAAGGCAAAACTAATCATGAAATAAAAAATTTAGTTATCTCAAAATTAGATAAAAGCTCTTTGAAACCTACAACACAATGATTAGGTAGAGAGTTTAAAGGTCAAATAAAATAATAAATGATAAATATGAGTGCTAAAAGATTCAAAATCCAAGTTTTGTAAACCATGTTTTACCCTGCATCCTTGCTAATGATGGTCACAAAATACTAATCTTTATTAGTTAGAACCAAGCTTGGTTTGGCAGGACTGATAATGGTTATGTCTAATCGATGTCAATCTCTATGTAGATTTGAGTTAGTTCAAAAATTTAAAATATGGTAAAAACAAAGACAAAACTAGAATTTTAAATATATTCAAGCATCCATTTGATGATTTATGAGTTATATCTTGGTATCTTTGGTATGTGGGGTGCATAGTCTCCCACCAGGCATGTTATTTATGATAATAGGAATTTGACTCAAGAAAGGAGGTTAGATCAAGTGTTAGTTTTCATAAAAGTAATGAAGTAAACATGATAAAAAGAATAACATCTCTAGGCCTAGATCATATGGGGAGCTTAGTGAACAAAAAAAATTGAAAACATAACTAAAACACAAAATATATAAGATCTCTTACCTTCCTTGAATGCTCCAAATGATGTGTTCATTTGGCTTGCTCGGCTTGTGCTCAAAGAGCCTTTGACAAATAGAGTTGTGTGGCTTCTTCTCTCTTTGGTACCATTGGCTTGCCTTTTTGTATATGGCTGATGCTTTTGGTTTGGCTTGTGATTTTAGCATTATAATATTATTGTTTCTTATGTTGCTATAAAACTTGCATTATAACTTTACTATGTCCAAGATCTCCAAATGAAGAGGTAAATGATTGTATTTATAGGTTTACAAACTAACCCCAACTCAAGGTAAGTTAAGGTGTAGTTAAATCTTGAAATGAGTTCAAACCTAACCTAAGTGAGTTATTTAAACCTATTGGAGTTAAAAGATGTTCAAATCTCATGATTTGTAATGAATAGGCATGGATGAGATATTTTAGGATATTTTACAACTGACAAAAGGTAATTATGAATTCCTAGGATATTCTTGATTTTTGAATTTATTTTTTTATAATTTCATTAATTACTAATGAATAATTTAAATAGGTATTTAATTTGGTTTTGCATGTTAATTAATTCTATTTAGGCTTGTTAACATTTTTCAAGATTTAATTTAATTCATGTGTGCATTTTCCCCATTTAATAGGTCTATAGGCCAAATTACATGTTGTAATGATGTGGAGTGATTGGAGATGAATCCATGAGAGGTTTTTATGTTTTACAATAGGATACCCCAATTAGGGATGTATCAATGTTATTTTGGGCCTTGATGAGTGATGCACAAGCAAAATTGAGACATTTAGTGATTTCTGGGCTTAATTTATAATTATTAGTAGAAATTGGTATAAAGTCTAGTATGAAGCCATTGGTGGTGAATTTTAGGTGTTTACAAGTACTAGTGCCAAATTAAGCCTCCTTTTTAGCTCTTGAAAGGCTATCTCACACTTGTCTAACTAGACAAAACTCTGATTCTTGTATTGAAGAGAGGTAATTGGATTAGCTATCTTAGATAAATTTAGAAAAAATTTCCTATAATAGCCCACCAATCCCATGAAACTCCTTACCTCATGCACATTCCTTTGCATTGGCCACTCCATTATGGATCTTATCTTCACTAAATATACTAAAATTCCATTTATGGAGATAATATGTCCCAAATAATACACTTTATTTTAGGAAAATGCACACTTAAATAACTGTCCATACAACTTATGCTTTCAAAAATGTTGCAAAACTAGTTCTAAATGCTACAGATGCTCTTCCTCATCCTTGGAATATATGAGGATGTCATCTAGAAAGACCAAAAAAAATGATCTAGATAATATTTGAACACATTTTTCATGAGATTCATAATTAATGAAGGAGCATTTGTGAACCCAAGTGGTAACATTGTGAACTCGTAGTGCCCATATCAATTTTTGAATGTTGTTTTTAGAAAATACTCATCATGAATTCTTAGCTAATGATACCTTGGTCTAAGATCAATCTTATAAAAGATTGTTTCTACTCACATCTAATCAAATAATTCATAAATGTGTGGCAATAGATATATGTTCTTGATCATCACCTTATTTAACATCCTATAATTAATACATAGGCAAAGAGTGTCATCCTTATTCTAGACAAATAAAATTGGTGCACCCCATGGTGACACACATGGTTAACTCAATCCTTTTGATAATAAGTCATAAAGTTGAGCCTTTAACTCAACCAACTCAGTGGTCATCATCTTGTATGGTGCCGTAGAATATAGTTTTGATCTTAATATGATATTAATCAAGAAATCAAACTCGGGTTAGGAAAAAATCCAAGTAATTCTTCTAGAAATAAATCCTAAAATTTCCTTAAAAAAGGATAATCATTGATGGATGGTTCATTATATTCCTCCATCTCAGTCATCTTAATATTAAATTCTTGGCATCCATTCCTCTAAGCTTTATTGAGTTGAATTTCATAAATTTTCCTTAGCTCTAACTCCCTTTTCTCACCTTGAAGTTGTGCATAATTTCCAAAATAATCTTGACACTGAACCTTCTAGAGATAATAGTCAACCTTATCTTTATTACTTACAAGCTGATTAACTTTTAGGATCACATCATATGACCCTAATGATGCAGAATAAAGATCCACTATTGTAGTGAATTTAGGCAACCTTATCTCAACTTCAACTAAACACTTGTCAACTTTGACCTTTGACTCATTCCCATACTATATTGGCCACACATTTTCCATAACTCTAACTTTTATAGACAATTTATTAAGATTTATAGGAGAAAAGAAACATTGTGTATCTCCTATGTCAATCAAAATAGAAATTGGATGATCAAATAAAATACTAACAGATCTATGGGTGAAGCTTGATACTCAGCTTGATGATTGTCAATAGTTACATGAATTTGTTGTTTAAATATATCTTGATGAGGAGTAGAACCCTTATTCTTCAACTTCTCTTGAGTACACTCATGAGCATAATGGTCACCTCCAAAAATGAAGCAACCTCCATTCGGTCTATTCTTGTCAGACTATTGGTTTCCCTTGAAAACTCCCTTAAAACCATTTCTAGGTTTCCTATTCCCTAAACCACTATTGAACTTGGTGATCTAATTCTTGAACTGAATTTGGAGTCTTCACTCTTTTTCTTCTACTTATTCTTTTTCGATACTTGGTTTATAACCTACAAACTTCTTCTTAAACTTATCTCTGACTTTGGCAAGAGATTTAAATTTATGTTCCTACTTGACTACCTTCTTGAAAACCCAATCTATGGTATATGGCCCATGCACATCTACTTCACAGCCTATTTGGAGTTTTAATCCCATGATGAATTTTCTAATCCTAAACCTCTCATCCACCTAATACTGAGGTACATACTTAAGAATCTTGGTGAATTGGTCCCATTATTCATTCACCAATAGGTTTCATTGCTTAAGATTTTGAAAATATGTAAGATTCTAATCAAATTAGAGATTTGGAATCCATCATGACCTAAATAATGTCCCAAAATTTTCCCAAGTGGTGGTGGTTCATTCGAGGTTAATCTCAAACTTTTTGTTTTCCTACCACATTTTTGCTTCACTAGCAATCTAATATGCTCACTAGACTACTTTTATGATTTTAGAGTAATTCTGAATCTTGAAATATTTTTCCATCTCTATCAACCATGATTTAGATGCATATCCCAATAAATTTCCATCAAACTTAAGTGGATTTACCTTTTTCATGTCACGTACCAACTCTACATCTACTCAAGCTCTTGCATCTTGTGGCACTTACTCATGCCTATGCTCTTAAGGATTCTCTTGCTCAATAGGATTCTCTTGAGGTTATTCCTAAGAATTAAAATATTCATGGCCATGCATTTCCTATCCTAGGGTTGTGATTCATTCCCTAGTATCTTGAATGGTTATGATTATTTGATCTAACTTTTCATCTTGCTCAGTAATAAATTGATTTGGATCAACAGAGGGATTGATATTCAAAGTACCCTCACCTCCTGTTCTAGCATGCACCATTGATCTTATTGATTAATAGGAGAATATGTTTTCTTTAGCATACACATTTATTTTTAGAGTTTGATCCTTAAATTTGATACCACAGTGTAATAACTCCACTAGTTTTTTACCAAAATAGAGTAATTTGTTTTTTAAAATTAATTACACATATTCATCCAATAGATTCATCATGATAAATCTAATCTAACTGGGTGATATTTAAATAAATGTATTATTTTATTTAACAACATAAGGTGTATAGCTAATATATTTAAATAATGATCACCATGAATATGATATAACAAATCACGTACAATGTTAAATAAATAATAAACACTACATTTAATTTATTAAAGTAGTTATACAATTTTGGCCACAACCAACACAACATTACAACCAATATTATAGATGTACAAATGAATAATAATGGCTCGATAGATAAAAATACAATGATACAATCTCCATGGAGCATGAGTCTCCATGAATCAAGTGTTTATTTGTAATCTTGATTGTAGTTTCTAGTATAGTAATATTCCAGGGAGGGAGAGACTTATCTCAATGCTTTTCCACACCAACTAGGAACCATAGATCCTATACAATATCTCCTAAATAGGAAATGTACCTCCCTTCATGGATGGTAGATAATGATGATGTGGGGATCCATAGTGACAAACTTGAACGTATGTGTTATAAAATAGCTAATACATGATGTGTACCATAAATAAATTCATTCTAACATGATATCTCACAAAGATGTAAACTATATCAAACACACTAAATGATAGTGTTTAACTATAAATATTAATTTGGATAAAATTTTCAAATATTTAATGATCTCTAAGATCATTCAATTTCATACACACCACTCAATCAAATTACACCTCATCTTGAATTGATGACACTAATTAAGATAGTGGAATCCATCCACTACTTATTTAGTGTCATAAATGCAAGATTTGGTTAACTATAAAATAATACAAAAACTAATAGATTCAATCATAAAATTTCCTATTAATAGATAATAAATATGTAAAGTACAAAAATATTAAATACATATATTTAGTCTATCAAATGTAATGCAATAAATCTAATAATCATCTTATTTATTACTAAATAATAAATAAAATCACAAACATTCCTCAATATAAATGTAACATCCAGGTAAGAATTATATATAGATTATAAGTTACCCAATATCAATATATAACTTAAATGTTATTTCATTTAAATAACATAACAATTATCATATCATACTTATTTGTTCATATTCCACAAATATAACAATAAGCCAAACATACAATAGGTTAATATTGTCTATATTTAACATTTCAAATACCTCGTATTTAAGTATTTCTCATACAATTAAATATTCTCAGAACTCAATAATGAAAACAATATACACCCATACATATATTTGTTTTTATGTCATGTTTTAATCATAATAGCTGAGTGTGCATATAAATATGTGATATACACACTAATTTAACTAAAACAACTATCAACATGTATCCATATATTTATTTGTATTCATATGCTCAATTGTGTGTACCCAAGATAAATTTATAGATAGTGTAAAAACACATATTATACATTATATTCTATTTAGTCAAGACTACTCACTCATAGAGTATCACATATAATCATTTAATATTTTTTTCATTAACAAAAATTCTTCACAATACCAATAATTCCTAGTTTAATGTATTAAATAAATATACACATAATTTAAATGGTTATCATATCGAACTCAACCAAATCAAAGCTTTACCATTTCAAATATTTGGTAAGGCTTGAAACAAATAGTCCACAGACCTATTCAAATTAGATGCATATATTATGTTCAAAATATTATATAATTAGTCACCTATATATCAAATATTGAGATACCATGTGAATATAGCTTAGCCCTAGACCAAATAAGTGCCTCATACAAAATATTAATCAAATGAATACACATTCCTACCATGATTTATATCAGAGTCTCAATAACAATTAAAAACCACTATGAGTTCTTTCATAAGATAGTTCATATAGTCTTCAAGATATTTACATAATAGGATCAATTGATAACCATATAAACTCATCCTACCATAATGTACTATCCAGATCTAATTATATACATACTTTGTTACAATTTATAGTTCATCTATGTCGATGAGTACAATGTTTCATTTTTCATCCTAAAACTTAATAATCAACTTGTGTGTGTGTGTGTGTGTGTGTGTGTGTGTGTGTGTGTGTGTGTGTGTGTGTGTGTGTGTGTGTGTGTGTGTGTGTGTGTGTGTGTGTGTGTGTGTGTGTGTGTGTGTGTGTGTGTGTGTGTGTGTGTGTATGTGTGTGTGTGTGTGTGTTCATTAATCTAGATACACAACCAAATATATATACTTCTACCCAACTAATTATCTACCATAGGCATTATTACCATGTTTCATACCTTTATATGTTTATGTATTGTTAATAATTAAACCCAACTCCATATAGATGTAATTATGTATGCTACAGGCTTTAATTATAGAGACTAAGTATTTTTATCATAACACATACTCCTTAAATTGGTTCAAAACGAATACACATAATTTATTCAAATTGCCTCAACTTTATATATATATATATATATATTCCTTTACAATCAATAATTATTATAAAAAACTATAATGTCCTTACCCAAATTCCAAGTTAGGTATATACACAACCTAATCCCTCATACAAAAATAAAAATAGTTATACCCTAAGGGATTCTTCATAGGTTTATCCAATATTTAAGCCAAGTGTATAAACACATAAATTTTCATGGAAATTTTCAATATAGTAATGTAAGAATACAAAAACTCAAACCTTTTGAATTAAGGTTTCTGGGTCATATGTAGGGTTCTATGGATGGTCAAGCCATCCACAAAGTCCTATAATCAGCCTGCTCTTCATAAATTTCAATATAAATGAACTATATTTACCCTATATTTATTTATTAATTAAATTAGTTAATAATTACAAACAAGAATTTAAATACACCACCAACCTAAAAATAGATTTGTATGCCAAGGAAAATAAATTTGTAATCTCTTCTTAGCTTAAAATCCCCTATACTACTTCTGCCTACTAATCCTTCATATCCATCCCATCACAGGACTATATCCCCTTTCTTTTATTAACCTCCATGTCCTTACTCTCCACATGAATTTATCCTCATTCCTTGAAAAATTCATGACTAAAACAATGCTTGTCATGAACCAATTAACAAAACAAATAGTATGCCACCATTTTTTCATGCAGAACATTTCCAACTCACATTATGTTTTTATTAAATGATGGATAACTCATTTAAAATATATATTAGAAATATTAATCATCTCTAACCTTATTAATAATAATTAAAATAATCATTATGTAATCCTTAGTGATATGCATACTCTTTCACCCCAATAAATATCTATGCATTTCAACTTTATAAAAGTCATCAAACATTATCATTCTATATGACAAGGTCGATATTGAAAATTACTATTATAATAATCTTTTTTATATCAAAAATTATATAAACATTATAAATATTTCCATGTTAATATAGCTAATAATAACCTCCACTATATTTCATAAACACAATGCTTAACTCTATGACTTTGCCTAGTCATACTAAAAAAATTAGTCATTATTTAATAAAATGAGCATATTAAAACCTTAGTCAATAATAAGTTAAACATAATTATATTTTCCTTTTATTATTTATTAATGAAACCTTTTATATTGAATTGTAAAGAATCATGTTTATTGCCTAGGCACAAAACTTTTAACAATCATCAGTCAATACATTAATATCATGTTTATCAAGCCAATTAATGTCATTCACTAATTCTTAACAAATAAATATAACTCATTAATGACTTAATATAATTTATTAAACTAATATAATTACAATAATAACCTTATAAACATAAGTAATCTCTTTATCAACCAAATCAAGCACATTATTAGAATTTGTCTAATACCTACAACTATTCATCCAAACAAAGCATTGTTTACCAAAAATTTAGATATGTCCAATATAGTGGTAAGTCACAAAAAAATAGGTAAAAATTCATTTATAAAAATAATCAATAGAGTTAATAGGTATTAATGTAGTACACAACTAGATTAGTGAAATCACATAATCAAAATAACATGATCATTGAATAGAAACAAGATCACAATAGACATATATAACCTAAATTAAAACATACTAAAATTATCTAACTCAAAAAATAATAAAAAATCATGTTAATAAACTATGGTGTGTGTGTTGGTTTCTAGTATTTCTCTTTGTCATCCCTCAATGCATCCATCTACACCACTTTCTCTAATGATGCCCTTCCTCTATCACACTTTAAGAGGTGGATTTGTCCTACATCCACCTTAAAATAATGAAGGTAGTTAGCTATAAACATAAATATATCCATAAATTAATATTGTATAAACTAAAAAACATGATCATAATGCACATAATATAAAAGTAAAACTAATCTGATAGCTAATCAATCATGTAAATTAAGCAACATATAATTATCCCATAATAAGCATATGAAATAAAGATTAATCCAACAATAGTTAATCAAATAAAAACCATAATAATACATGGATAAAAATTTTATTTATCTAAGAGATAAATCTATATGTGATATTATTTGAGGTTGAGGCCAAAGAATCAGAGAAACATTCACCTAGCTACTCTATACAATAAGGAATAAATTCTTCCATCGTAGATTTCTTTATTAGAGGAGATCCCCTAATAAGATTCATAAACTTGGATTGAGGTTATTTCATCATATTTTCTAAAGAGGTTTTCAATTCAATATATTTTGTACTACTCTCGCATAAATCCTTCTAAATATTCCCACTTAGGCACTTTTATTCCACTATTAGATTCTCTTTTGCAAGTGTTAACTTTAACCTGATAAAAGATCTCATCTTTAGCAACAAATG
Organism: Torreya grandis; assembly: GCA_037957365.1. Taxonomy (NCBI): domain Eukaryota; kingdom Viridiplantae; phylum Streptophyta; class Pinopsida; order Cupressales; family Taxaceae; genus Torreya; species Torreya grandis. Next base: position 4,642,678 of record JARHVA010000088.1, read on the forward strand.
TTTCCTTAAAACATGATTGCATACTATTATTTTATTAATTTATCATAAATTCTTGAGATTTTTCTAAAGAAATATTCTAATTTGTTTATATTTTCCTTTGATAACTCTTGTTCCTCATGATTTATCCAATTATCCTAAATCTTATTGACTTCATAGGTCATAGTTCTTAGTTCAAATATTTGTAAAAATTCCTTTATATGACTCTATTTAAATAGAGGTTTATTTTGAGTCTAAATTATCTTTATTATGCATATACTTATTTATGTTAGTCCTTCTTGACGATAAAACCATGATATTTTTAATCCAGAGTGTTTGATTGTTGGCTTTAATTATGCAATTTCTCTCCATGTGACCACATATGTGACATTTGAAACATACCAAAGAATAAATTTAATACTCAATAATATAATTATAGGTTCAAATTTTGGATGATAAAATGATAAAATTTGGTATTATTTTATCCAAATTGACATTAACACATAATATAGAAAAAATCAAATGCTTTCTAGATTTAGCAATAAGTTCAAATGCTAACGATAGTAAAAAATAATTAGCAATAATTTTCATTACCTCTTTCTCCAAATATTCTAAATGTCATCTTGGTAATATATCCCACACAAGTACAACATTATAATCATCCTTGTCTATACCATTTCCCACTATTTCAATAATAAACTAGTATTACCCAATAACAAAGGCCCTCCTAATAAATTGTTAACATAATATTCATGCGACAAAAATGAAAATAATAAGAATCCTTTTGAAATTAAAAAAATTCAATATGTCCTTTATTTTTCCATTTACAGTTATCCTAAATTCTCTTAGTATCAATATTGGGTCTAAACTCCATGAACTTGCCAACTAGAGAGTTAAAAAATTTGTTGGATGATCTTTCCATCATAGAGTCAAGGACCTAATATTGATTCCCTATTGGTCCTTTATTGAAATAATAAGATATTATAATTTATTATAGGATGGAAAATTACCTTTAAATAACTTTGCCTAAGACTTTTAATCCAACGTACCCTCAATATTCTCACTAGGAGTACACTTCTAGTTATAACATAGAGATCCACTATTCACCAATCACATGTTAATATTAGTCTCCTTTCCTAAGGCCAAATAATTTCTCTTAAAAATAAAGGCATTTTTAGATTATCCTCATTTGGTCCTCATGGCTACCTCTCTCCATTATCTTTTTCTGACTCTTCCTATGGATCTAGCTCTCTTTATTCTTTAGAATAAAATTGAACTTTATCACCTACATGAAATTTCAATATTGCACACTCTTCCATTGTTATCTATTTTAAAATTTATTTATAGTTTTTATTTATATACCATTTTTTTTAAAACCTTTTTTCAAAAATAATCTTCATGATTATCATTGGGTGGTTGGTTATTTATTTTGGGCATTATATGATGGATATAATGGATATTCATAATGTATATTTTCTAATTCAATAAAGGATTGTTATAATTACATGTTTTTATCTTTAAATATGTAATATATTTCATAATAATGTAATGAAACTAATAAAACTAATGTACTATAAAATTAAGGTATCAATTAAAGATTAATCCTCTTCTATGAATGTGGAATCCCAATAACTTTCATATGTACCTTATTTGGTTCCACCTCAAGGTTGTGATATCCACTATACCTATATTATGAAGGTCCATGATGTCACTATCACAAGATGTGGAGTGAACCATCCTATAGTATAAAGTGGTGTACATCATAATTTTCCTCCTCATCCTCTTCCACCTCCCACACATCCTCTTGATGTTTGTTGTACGCATGTTCAATCAAAAGTGCCTAAGGTTTGTGCTTAAAAATAAATTATATATAAAATGGTAATTATTAAGTATTTAATATATAAATTAAAAAATAAAATGTGTCTAAATATTATATGACTTGAGGAGAATATTGCATATACCAAGAATCTTGAGCATGTTATTTTCAATTGCATTTTTGCTTCCGCATTTTAAAACTTTATTCCTACAAATATTTTATAAAATTCATGTAAAACTAATATTTCAGTAAGTTTACATAAATTTAACAATAATATAATCAAAACTTTAAGATACATTATTTAAATCAATTGATATATTTGCCTCCTATGCATCCTCCTAAGAGATCCATATACTATTGTGCCTATTATAGAATGCATGGGCATCATACATATAATTTTTGTAAATTAAAGAGAATAATAATAATTAATATTTATAGTGGTGATCCTAAACTAGATACATAAATTAAACCACCATTGGATTTTATCAGACCTTCTATAGTTAACTAACCTACTCAAACTATGATTCCATCTTCTAAGGAACAAGTGAAAAGAGAACAAAAGGAAACATTATAAATGAAACAATTAGAAAATTAAAATTTACACAATGAACAATTTAAAAATGGATAATCATTATATTAAAATTTATAAAAAGAAATAATTACACAAATAAAATTTACAAAATGGATAGTTATTAAAACCAGAATTAAAAAAGGAACAATTGTACAAGGAAAAGTTAAAAAAGGAATAATAATAAAAATAAAAGATACAAAAGGATAAGTTAAAAAAATAAAATATGAAACTAAAAGATTTATAAAATTAAATATTTCAAAAAGAGGAACAAACCAATCATAAAAATCATCCTTAAGAAATGGTTTCTTAAGAGGGAATTTCAAAAGAAAGATATACGAAAAAAGGTAAATGTCACAAGCATGGTTTTAGAGGAGGAAAATAAGAAACATTTATCTTATATAATAAATTTTATTCTTATGTCTCACATATATGGAAATAAATGACAATGTGGATAATACAAACTTTTATGAAATCAATGTATGTACCATGAAACTTCTCTAATCTCTTAGGTACGATATTCAATACTTGGATCAAACCAATAAACCTAAGAAATGTATTGGATCCATTGAGTTTTTATAACTCTTGGCCCTAAAACATGTTCCATTATATTTCATATTGACCCTACTTTAGATCAATACATTTTAATACTAGGGAGGTCATGGCAATAGAAAATGGGTGCCACACTTGAAAAGGATTATGATTATACTACATTTTATCATGAATGTAAAAAGGTTACCATTTATAGATAAGAAACATATTTAGAGTATGAAAATATAGTATAATCCATTTATTCAATTATATATAATTCAATGACATATTATTCATCAATTAAGGAAGATAAGGTACCTAATATAATGGATGATATACCTACTAAACAACTACTAACATATGGTACAATTTTTCATACATATTAAATCATAGACAATGATTCTAATATAAGCCATGTATGTATAAATTATTTTATTATTAATGTTCAAAAGATATAACATCATAATTTATTTACCAATGAGACTCTATATTATTCAAAAAAGTGGTTGGATGTTTTCTTGATTGATTGTTTTATATATTATTATATGGCCTTACATTGATCATTATTATAGCACCTAGATTTGTTATCACTTAAACCTTACCTATTTATTATTATCCTAATCTATACATCCATGACATATATCTTACATTGATATATAATTTTATGAGTAGTCTTTTTACCTACTAGTTAACTAACATGATGCATACAACCTAAGTTATATGGGTTAGGGCAGCTACTGGTAACCTAAAGTAAATGTTTCATTAATTATCAACCTAGGGGTGTAATATTGATAGGATGACTTCACTATATCTGCACATTGAATATTCTAATTTGAATCTTTTTAGATATATGAAAACGAATTACATAAAACAAAGGTGCTTATAAAATAATCAAACTTGCAAAAATTAAAATGACTGAATGAAATAATTGGACTAGAAGATTCCTTGGGACTATTTTGAATCACACAAATTAAATGTAATTACACAAACACATATATATAAATCTTAACACATATTTATATATAAAAAATAAATAAATTAATTATACAAACGAGTTGGATATATAATACAAGTCTTCCTAAGGGGACCCTTCTCTCTTAGCCTTGACTTCAATCTTCCTCTTAATAGAAAACATGATTAACTCAGAATGTTATCTTTATTATATCATTTATAAATTAAATATTGATATAAAATATTATAATAAATATTTTTATATTTCTTTCTATGCTCTACACACTCTTAATCTCAAATAACTTTATAATCCCTTCCGTATCTCTACCATATTATATTTATACCATAGATGGTAGTTTATAATTATGCCCTAACTAGGAATATAAACAAAACATAGTTATAGTGAGATCATTTAGCTACAGGAATACAAATTAGTTCTTAAGGTTTAAAGTCTTCCCAATAGAAGTCATTGATTATATTAATTTATTTACAAATAAATTTGGTTAGAGATACCCTAAAATAATTAGTATTGAAGTTAAAGCTTGTTGTTACAACCTCCAAGAGTTGAAAGGTAGTGGTAGCCTAGGTAACTTTAACTTTAATTCATCTTTCAATAGCCACAAGCTTTCTGTAGGTCATTAACATATGTGGTAGATTAAACTAGTAGTTATATGATCTCTTTTTTGTTATTCTATATTCTCATTGGCTATAGGATATGTTGACATAAGATCCTTTAGCTATAGGATGTGTTGAATAGGATCCTTCAACTATGGGATATACTGACCCATGTTGCTTTAAGGAATATTCTTATTTTGCCTTTAAACTTTATTAGGAAAATATTATAATAAATAATCATATTTACTTGAATCAAAAATCAAAATCTCATTATTCTATGAATATATATATATATATATATATATATATATATATATATATATATATATATATATATATATATATATATATATATATATATATATATATCAATCATGTATTAGACTTGTTTCAAGTAGAAATATAAAAGGGATAATCTCAAAAATCACATATTAGGAGAGATTATGGTAAGTAATATATGTTTAAAACATGAAATTTATAGGGATAATCACACATTCAAAATTAATTTTTTGCTCATCTTCGAGCAACTATCCTTTGCATCTCTACTACACATACAAATATGAAGTCCAATGGTTTTCAAGAACCATTAGACCTTTCACCATAAAATCCCTATTTTTCATCATATATTTTTCATCTCTTGTTTTTATTTGTATGATCCAATGATTGCTTACCTTCCCAATATAGTATAGGATACCATAATTGAGGAGGTTATAACATAATGTCCAATAGACGTGGCCCTTTATTTCTATGAATATTGATATATGTGTTGAATTTGTCTAAAGTTGTTTTCAAATTAAAAGTTGAGCATGGATCCCTTTTCTTTAATTATATAGTGAGTTCTCCCCACCTAACTATGAAATATCTGCATGTGTCTCCCCATATAGAATATCTTAGCCCCAAGTAAAATTTATGTGCTTCCCACTGCTCTTATATAAACTAAGAAGATACTTTTATATCTTCATCAGGCAAACCTAATCTTGAATGATGTCCTCAAGAATCTTAGATTTTCCTCTGATTATCAATGTAGTTTCTTGTTCTTTCTACATGTGATACACCATTTATTGGCTCATTTTACATTTTTTGTCCATATAAGAAGAAAAATCTTTTAATAAAACATCCCCTACATTAAAATTCGGGTTCCAATCCAAGTCATGAGAAATAACATATTATGAATATAGAACTCACATAATTGATATTGTTCCTTAGTTGGGATATTCTTTTACATATCAAAAAATTATATGGAATATAATGCTTCATGGGGAAGATCATAATATATTCTCATAAATTTAAATTTAATCCATGTTTTTTTAGAATATAGAGTATAATCTAGAAGGAGGCCTATAATTGATAAGTTATTCTATCAATTTAGTCATTTCTTCCATCTTATATTTAAATTTCAATACTTTTTCCTCATCAACTTGAGCTTTATTTCTTAGTTCTGCATTTCACTTTTTTATTATTTAAAATTTCCCATCCATTCCTCTATAGATTGGCTCATTTAAATAGAAAGATTTAATGGTGCATTATACCTTTCTGTTAGAATGAAAATGGAGGCAAATGATTTGGTTAAAATTTAGTTAAGGACCATCGGTGTTGACTATTTAGGTGTTATAAGTTGGCCCCCAGTTGTGTAAATTGGGTCGTGTAGCTGTAATTTTATTGATCTAAATGTATTTATCCCATGGCTTTCTTTCTCTTTCAATTTCTTTCTCAATATCTCAATTTCTTGTAATTACAAATCTAGAGTTAGGAACTCTTATTGTAGGGATGTTATAGGTATTAAATTCTCATTTTGTTCCTCAATAGCTTCATTCCCTTCATTATGTTATTCTCCCATATCTTTTTATGGCTACTCTTTTTCATCAATTGAATTCCTTTCTTCCTTAGTTGAGTATTCCTCATCATCTGTCTCTGTATCTTCTAATTTATATGAGGTATAAGGTACTTGGATATTAGATAATGGCACATTAGTTTCTTCAAAGGACCCTTCACTGATGTGAATTATAGTAGGTATTATATATTCTATATTTTTTTCCATTTTGTTCTCACCTTATGAGATCTACTTTTATATACTTATGTTTTATTGGCCTTCTTAGGAGCTCTAGGTTTTGGGGGAACTTTCCTTCCTAACTCATCTGATGAATAAGATTGAAGGATTAATTTTATTTTTCTCCTTGTAGTATCCTTACCCCTTGAATATTATGTTATAGGTTCTTGTGTGGCCATAGGTTCTTATGTGGCTACAAGTTATTATGTGCCTATAGCTTCTTATATAATGGGTATCTACATATTTACTTTTGAGGGTCTATCTTCCCTTATTATTCTTTAAATTATTCATCAACCTTTTCTTCTTCCTAAAACTCTTCTTTTACTTCCTCCTCAAACTATTCTTATTCTTCTTCCATTTCTTCCTCTATGTATTCATTACCCTCTTCTTCATTTTCTGTTATTACTGGAAATTATAAAAAATCTTTAACTTTAGGTTGGGCCTATTTATATTGAGGCAATCTTGGACTATTAGTTGAATCAAATAGTGGTGTGTAAGTAATTTTGGACTACCCTTTTGGTATTTTATAGCCATTCTTATTCACATGTTAAGTAGGAAACTCAGGGAAATTATCCTAATTTCATGCCTTAAATGATTCAAGTATCTAAAGTGGGTTCCATATAACATATAATATCTTCCTTCATAAGTAAAATACCTTACAATCAAAATAGTTGTTCTAGCCCATACTAGGGGTAATTATATTTAGTTGGTAAATTGATTGGAGTATGTTATACACTAATTTACTTGTCAAAATATTTGTCTTTTTACCACTCTGTCAAATTTATTTTTCCAAAGAATCTCCATCACAGGGTAACTCAGTTACCCTACTAATGAGTGTCTTTGTTATCTTAATTTTTAGACCTTTTATAGTATCCAAGTTTTCATCTACTGAACTAGAAAATTCCTCAACTATACATTAGTTGAAGCTTGTTAATTTTTTAAAATATGTTATCCAACCTATGTTTTAAAATATTACAATGATATCTAGTTGGTCTAGAAAAGGTGCAAGGTTTAAAATTTCATGACTTACATAGTCAATCACCACCCATGATTATTTAGTTGTTTGAAGTGAAATAATGAATTGGGATTTTGGAAAGTAGAAATTTCAATGTAATTATTAAATTTGGGTAGGAAAAAGGATAGTGTAATGTTTTAGGAATGTTAAGCTCAATTCTTGCCTTTTTAAGAATTAAATATTAACATCTCATAGATTGAGCTGGTTTGTGAGATATTAGATTTTTCATTATTTAAATTTCCCTATCAAACTATCATATCAATCATCCTTGATTGATGTAAAATCATGGAATTTGTAATAAATTGGATGGGATGAATGGATATAGGAGTTTTGGTGGCAAGAATAATCTGATGACTTTATGGAAAATATAGTTAAAATGGATTACTATAGAGGTTTCTATACCAATAAGTACTTGATTAAATTGTAATGATAGTATAATTAATATATAAAAATTAAAATTAAAATAAACTTTTTAGAAAAATCAATATGAATACCTTAGTCATTATGATTAGTTATTTCATGAATGTGCATAGTTGGTAAGAGAGATCATAGATGATGGCATTATGCCAACATGGAATGATGATGTGGGGGATAAATATGATGTGGATGATTGAAGTGGAATTTTTTGCAAATTATTGATGACCATGGAAGATGATGGGAACCATTTTAAGGTAGATTCAAGTGGTGGAGGAAGATGGATGGTGCATTTATATGGTGCAATGGATTGTATATAACCTATAAGAAGTAAGATAAAACTCCCAAGGAGTGCAAATATAGAAGGTACAAATAGTGACATAAAAATTATATTGTGTGTCTACCAAATCCTAGGATAAATATGCATATAGTCATATAAGAACTAATAACATTTGGGTACATAGATGTACTTGTCATCCTTAGATAAAGTGAGCATTTTGGTTCATGTTGTGTAATGAATACACAAGTTATTATTGTAACTATGGTGACAAGTGTAATAAATAGACCTTGAAACATATTGTAGTAGTTTTTAGGAGTCTAGGATATGACAGAACATATCAATTTATATCTTGTATCAATAGAAATTGATCCTATAGCAATAGAAATGAATCATGTAAAAGCATAAATTAATCATGTAGCATTCATAATATCTATGGTAGGTTTTTTAGGGAAAAAATTACATTTTTATTTTTTTAGATTCTTATTTTATGCCTATTTTCTTAATATTCAACAAGCTAATTTTCCCTCAAAGGTTATTCTATACAGATTTTAGCTAGCTAGAAAGACTAGTTTTCTAACTAACAACCATCAGTAATGCCCAAAGGTTTTCATCGCATATTTTTTTAGTTTTTTAGTTCTCACCAATCAGATAATAATATTAGATAAATCATAATTTTATTCAATATTTACCTCACCATATTATATGATAGTACTGATTGCAGGAACCTAGTTTATTCTTGGTAGGTGGTAAAGAAGGGTTCAAATAAATACCCTTCTTCTACAATAACAATGTCATCCTTGTGCTAAGAGAGAGACAATTGATGTTCATCAATAAGTTTTCAAGTAAAATTTTCCTTGGAAAATAGCTTCTCATACAATTTGAGTTTATGGCCATTGATTAGTAGATGGAAGTGAACTAGGTCAATAGTCTGTAATCTAATAGATCCATTATAAAAAAAATCTCTATTTCATATGTCCCAATACTTCTAGTTTGGATCTTACCCTTATGATATTTTTATTTAGAATCAAAGAGTAAATCTCAATCCCCTAATTGAAACACTTGAGTGTTGATGTGTTTATCTTACCATCCAATTCATTGTTATTGTATAACTTCAATGTGATGGAGTGTATCCTTTTAAAGTTCATCTAGAGAATTTAGCTAGGAGATTCTATATTGTTAAGCTTGTGATATATCTAGTCACAATTCAAGTGTTGTTCCTAATGTTTTATGTTCAAACTCAATTTGAAAAAGAATTTACTTACCATAGACCAACTCATAAGTGGTGAATCCATTTGCGGTGTTACATGTAATCCTATAAACCCATACTGCTTCATTAAGGTGAGTTTCCCAATCTTTCCTATGCACATTGATTATCTTAGTAAGAATATTTTACAATTCCTTATTTATGACTTCCACCTATCCATTAGATTTAGTGTGGTATGGAGTGGACTTATTATGTATGATTTAATACTCTTTAACCAAAATAGTTGTAAGATATGATGTAAACTATGGTCCTTGATCTTGGCACCCCATAGTGAGTGAAGATTTCCTCTTACAAAAAAAAATCCACCTTTTCATCTCTATCATGGGTTTAGGCTTTCACCTCAGCCCACTTAGTGACATGATTAGTAAAAACCAAGATGTAGTCCTTATTGTAGGATTTAGGATATATGGGACCCTAAAAATCAATTCACCATTTATCAAAAGACTCTATAACCACTTGAGGATATGATGACATCTCGTTTGAATGTGTGGGTTTCCCATTTGTTAGCATGGATCACACCTATGAGTATACATCATGGAATCCTTGTGTAGTGAAGGCCAATAGTATCTAATAGTGAGGCTCTTGAAAATAGTTATTTTGGTATTAAAATGACCCATATAGGATTCCTCATGATAGGATTTGAGGATGTCAATGACCTCATCCTCTTGGATATATCTCCTCATAATTGAATCTGGTCTACTAACAAAAATATATCTTGAGATCCATGAGTAATGTCTAATTTTTTAGATCATGTGTCACATTTCCCTTGGTGAAAAATGTTGTGGGAGAGATCATATAGATAAATAGTTAGCAATATCTACAAACCAAGGTGTTTTATTAGTCATTAAAAAAAGATGTTCATCTAGAAAATAATCATCAATAATAGGGATCTACTCATTAGATTATAATTAAGACAAAATGTCTAAAACTGAATTATCTTTACCTAGTGTTTCCACAATGGTGATGTCAAATTATTATATAAAAAATAACCATATAATTATTTTACATGTTACTATAATCATGTTCATTATATACATGATTGTTACATGATCAGTGTGAATGAAGACTTGATATCCAAGAATATAGTGTTTGAATTTGTTGATGGCATAAAATACAAAAGTAAATTCTTTCTATTTTTTTATTTACTTTAGTAAAACCCCTTGGATATTTATAATAATGAATTAGATGACATAGATAAGAGATTATTCTTTCTGTCCAAGGATAATTCCTAGTGTAGTGTTTAATACATCCATATAGATGTGAAAAGGCTTTGTCTATTCAGGTCCTCTAAGTATGGTGGTTGTTGTGAGTAAATATTTTAGTTCTTAAAATGATTATTGACACTCATTTTTCCAAAAAAATATCATATTTAGAAAGCAAAAAAAATAATGATGTTGCCTTTTGGCTAGATTTTTGATGAATCATCTATGATAACCAACATGCCCTATAAAACATCTAACATATCTTAGACTATGTGGTGTGGGTAGGTACTTGATTATGTTTATATTATCAAGGTCTAATTTGATTCCTACAGGTGAAATTTGGTGTCCCAAAACAATTCCCTTAGTCTTTAGCATGGAGAACTTTTCATGGCTTAAGGATAATTAGTGATCATGGCATCATTGAAGGACTTTCTCAAGGTTGATAAAATATTATTCATATGTATCCCCATATAATTTAAAGTCATTTATATGTATTAATACATAGTCATGGGAGAGATCAAAAAAGATTATTATAATAGCTCTTTGAAAAGTGGCTAGAGCCTCACATAGACCAAATGGCAATATTGCATATGCATAAATCCCATAGGTATAAGTGAAATTAGTTTTATCTTGATACTTAGGTGTTATATTTATTTTATTATAGCCACTATATCCATAAAACATGGAAAAATACTTCTTCCTTGCTAATGTATCAAGAACTTGATCAATTAATGGAAGCATAAATGGTCTTTCATTTTGGTTATATTTAGTTCCTTGTAATCTACAAAAATATGCCTCTTTCCTCCCTATTTGGTATAATCACTGGGGGTGACACCCATTAATTATTATAGATAGGGTAGATGAAGCCTGCATGTAAAAGTTTCTACAATTTATTTTTAACTATGTCTTTGACTATAGGGTTCATTCTACGTTGAGGTAGGCAAGTAAGTTTACATTATTCTTTGATATAGATGTTATGGGTGCATAATTTTGTAGGGATTCATCTCATATCATGATAATCTCAAGAAAATGTTACTTTTTATTTCTAAATCATTGTAATTATCTTGGTTTCCTATTGTATTATCAATTGTTTATTGATATTGAGAGGTTTGTCTAGTAGGATTTCCACTTGTTTAGACAAAGTTATCATGGTATATATGTTTTGTATCAATGAAGCATAGATATATTGATGAGGTAAGATCTGATGAAATGTTCTAATATCCTTTATAGAATCATATGGACCTATTTTAGGAAGGACATTTTTAAGAGGAAAGTGTGTGTATTCTAACATATCATGTGTTATAGGATATTCTTGATAAGTGTTTTATAGGATATGGGAAATAATAATATACTCATCTTGACTTATCAATGATATACTTCAGTAAAGTGTGCATAATGCATGTATAGAGGTTATTATTTCATCTATGTTGTCTACCTAATGTGGTTTTTCCTCCTCATTTGATGGTTTGTCTAGTGGGTATTTGTATCATTACCATTTAAGATTAGTATATTCTAAGACTTGCAACCAATAAATGTAATATTTATGGCCAACCATCGTCTTCCTAATATAAGAAGATAACCTCCTCAGTTGGTCTTAAGCTTTAGGATGATAAACTCATTTGGATGATACCATGAATCCATAATAATAATGATGTCTTCTATGATTTCATTTGGTTTATTGGTGGATCTTGCAACCATTTTCAAGATAGTAGGTTTTGGGCATATTTTTGTAAGTCATAGCTTATGCATTGTTTCTATATTCATAGTTTTAATGGATGTTCCAAAGTCAATTAATTAATTAGAAATGATTTAGACTTAGATACTAACATTGATTATAGGAATTGTAGTATAAACATATTTATAGGGGACTATGTTATCCAAATTAATGTCTGCAAGTTGACGAAGGAATTGGACTTTATTTGGGTCCTTTATTTTCCTACCTAGTTTCTTCAATCTTAGTTCTTAGATAGATTTAGTGTATATAGGTATATACTTAATATCTTGAAAGAGTGTAATTTTTTTACACATATTTTAGTTATCCTAAAAAAATAAATACTAGTTCTAATTCAAGATGTAGAATGTTCAGTCTCTCAAGAAAAGGAGGATGATTAGGTTATTTTCATTTTTATAATATGCCATACTTAGGAGTGGTATTGGTTTGAAGTGAGTGAGTGTTAGAATTATCATACAAATTTTATTCAACTAGTTTAGTGATCATGGGTGAGGTGGATTGCAAAAGAATGCATCCTGATCAAAGATACACTTCATTAATATCCAAGGTATACATTGTATATTTTATTATTTTACTATTTTATGTTGGCTAAACTAATTTATTGGTGGGGTTTGGTATAGGTTGGATAAAAAATTATGTTGGCCAAGGAGGTGTTTGAGTATTTAACATTAAGGTTGATGGTTGAAGTTGTAGATTTTTCTACTATGGAAATCCAAGATTGTTATTGACCTAAAGTTGGCTATTTATCCAAGATTATTGTGATGGTTGTGAAGGGTAAGACCATTGTTGACTTTAGAATTCCAAAGACTAGTTATGACACTCCTACCAAGTGTTTGAGTTTTAGGTGTGATGTCAATTAGATGGTTGTAACCAATTTTTGTTTTGTGTTTGCATATTATTACAAGAGGATGGTACATAATTAAGAATAACTAAAAAGTGAGGATTTTAAAATGATAAGTTTGGAGGCATACGTCAATTGTATGTACTAAGTGGCCATTGTCTCTATTGAACTGCATAGAAGATATAGTCTTCTTCTCCACCAATTTCATGTGATTTAAGTTTTTCAAGATCCCCTTCCATGATGATAGCTACTTTTACCTAGACAACATGACATTTACAATCTATTTTCCTCTTTTGGTAGTCTAGATATTAAACCATCAAGGCTTGTTTTGTTTCTTCTTTTTTCTTCCTTGTATGTAATGTATCTAGCTGTGTAGCCATATGACTAATGATGTCTATCTTTATATACTATGTTAGATTTATTAACTCTACTTTTTAGAGTCCATTTACATTATATGAGGTATCCTACTACTATGATTTTTATTCATGGTTGGTCTTGAGTAATTACTGCATAAAATTATCAATTCATCAAAGGACAATGTTAAACCATAACCCCCAATCATTAAGTCTAATGCTTCTAAATAATATTATCTAACTCCCTTCAAATATATTAATTTCATGGATTATCTATCCATTGTTTTCCTCTTGTATTTATATAGTTTTAACATAAATCTTTCCATGTAATCCTCAAATGATTCATCTTCCTTCTGTTTTATCATAAAGATGTCATCCCTTTTATAGTTTCTTCCTCAAAAACAATTTTGATATTTAGATAGAATCATTTCCTTCATTTCCTCCAAAATAGAAATTAAATCCTTTCTTAGTCCTATAAAATATCTAAGAGTTACATCTTTAAATGTTTTTCAAAACTACTTGAGCTTCTAAGCATCTTGGTTATAGTCATAGCTATAGTATAAGATGTAAAACTCAAATAAGAGTGTATCTAATTCTTCATGTGGCTTTCCTCTAAAATTAGGGAGGGTAGGATTAGATATATTATTCATAAGTGAATTTTTCCTAGGGGTATGGATGGTGAATTAAAAATTACAAACTCATTGGTAGAGTTTTTTTCTTAATGGTCCCCCATGAATACTCTTTTTGTTCACAGACTACAAGCTTCTACCACCTAGTCTTCAAACTCATTATCAATTCCTATACTCCTTGGGGTGTAGTAAATGGAAATTTTGGATTTTTATTGAGGGATATAAGGTATTATATATAATGGTGAAGGAGTAGAATATATTGAGGATTTAATTTTGTGTTTAATAAATATATTACCTAACTTATTAGATTTTATAGGTTTGGTGTTTCTTCTGGGATATAGAAGGGCTCTAAATGCTTCTTTGGAAATGAATTTGGGTGAGCATGGAGGGAACCAAATGATATATTCTTGAGTATGAGGTGATAGGGTTATAGTTTTAAAATATGATATAGAGGGGTCATTTTCATGGGTATGAACCTCTTCTTCTTCAAACTTTTTAGCTTGTGCTACCAACCTAGCCAAGAATTATGATTTTTCTATCACTTTTATTGATAGATGATCTTCATAAATTTATTCATATTCCTCAATTATTACATGATTTATTTATGTTCCTATAGTAGGGGTTAATTGTATAGGCAAGAATATTTCTAGATGATTCCATTCTCTTTGCATGTAAATCAATCACCTTCCCTTTTTTTAATTTTTTTCCATGCATGCACAAGGTTAGTATGGCTTGTGTTGTTTTTGAATTTAACTATTCTAATATTTTTAGAAATCAAAAACTTTATCTATAAATCAATAAATATTTAACTTATAAATTATTAATTCTTTAATCTATGAATGTAATAAATATTTAATCCATAAACTAAAATATAAAATAGCAAAAGACAATTTCCAAGATTAGAGATTCCTATTGTGTGACAACCATCCCTCACAATGGCACCAAAATGATGAGCAGTATTTTAACCTACTAGTTAACTAAAATGATGCATGCAACTAATCCACATGGGTTGTGGTACCTACTAATAACCTAAATAAACTATTTCATTAATTTTTAAGCTAAGGACATAGGCTTGATATGATAAATTCACTATATGTGCATATTGGATCTTCTAATTTGACTTGTGTCAAATTTATGAAAAGCAATTGCATAAAACAAAGGTGGTTATAAAAGAATCAAACTTATAGGAAATAAATTAATTAAATGAAACAATTAGATTAGATGATTCCTTAGGATTGTTATGAATCACACAAATTAAATATAATTACTCACACATAAAATCTTAACACAAAATTATAAAAATAAAATAGATTACTTAATTATACTAATTATTTGGATCTCTACTACAAGTATTCCTGAGGGGGGCCTCATATCTCAGCCTTTGAGATTCAATCTTCCTCATAATAGAAAACATGATTAACATAGAATTTATCTTTATTATATCATTTAACAATTAAATATTGATACAATAGATTAAAATAACTCTTATTAGATTGCTTGCTATGCTCTATGCACTATTAATCTCAAAAAAACTTTATAATCCCTTGCACATCTCTATCATATTATATCTGTTCTAAAGATGGTAGTTTACATTTGTGGCCTATCTAGGAATATAAATAAAATATAATTATAATGAGATAGTTTCTTTAAAGGAACAAAAAATTGGTTCTCAACATTTAAACTCTACCCAATAGAACTCATTGAGTCTTTTAAGTTATTTATAACAAAATTTGGTTAGAGATACCCTAAGAGAATTGGTCTTGAACTCAAAACTTATTGTTACAACCTCAAAGAGTTGACAAGTAATTATATCTTAGGTGAGTTTAAATTTATTCATCTTTTAGCATTCGTAGGATTTTTATAGGTCATTAACATTTATATCATATTGAACCTAAAGTTATATTATCTTTGTGTTGTTCTATCTTCTCATTGGCTGCAAGATATGCTAACACATGATCCTTTAACTGAAGGATGCATTGAATAAGATCCTTCAGCTATAGAATGTACTAACCCATTTTGATTATTACTAATTTTACTTTGAAATTTATCAAACAAATGTTATTAGAAGTAATTAAATAACAAAATATAGTCATATTTACTTGAATCACAAAGAAAAATCTTATTATTATATGAAATATAGTATTATAGATATCTATCATGTATTAGAGTTATTTTGAGTAGGAATATACAAGGGATAATCTCAAAGAGAACATATTATAAGAGGTTATGGGTAGTAATTAGATGTTAAAAACATGAATTTTCTAAGGCTTATCATCATGTACAATAGCTTCAATCTAGTGCACAATATTTGGTGCATATTTAATTGTTCATTCCTACATATTGACTATCTATACAGGTTATGGATTACATTGAACTTGAAAAATCACATACATTTACATTTATATTACATGATCATACATCATTTTTTCCCATTGGGGAATATTAGAGTGGGACACAATAAAATATCTATTGGATATATTTAAATGCATGATGTGATCACCTATGTGTAGTAGTGAGATCAACTATGAAATAGAAAGAAGGAAATTTTTAGCAATCAAAAGATTTCAATATTAACATTAACATCATTAGAAATAAAAGATTTAGGAATGTACATTATATGGGTGAAATATAATCATGTACTCACTTCCTCATGAATGTGGGATTATCTTTCATAATTACCTAAAAGACACCTAAGAAAGCTACACTAAACATGTGTAGGAAAAAAGCATTAAATGGAATAAAAACCTACACTAGCACCCCCCACATTAAGCATAACATATGTGGTTAGTATAATTGGGTCCCAATTCAAAGGCCTAATGAAGTACCTAAGTATAATAACATTCCTCGCAAAGGAGGATGTTGTAACTTCCTAAACCCCAAAAAGAGCCCATAAATAAAGATACTCTCAGTGAAGGGTTTGGTGAATATACCATAAATTTGATCCATTGTCTACATGAAGCAGAGATCAATGACTTGCTCATTGATGAGATCCTAAATTAAATTTATGTGAATCTCAATATTCTTGGTTCATTGATGGAGGACCCGATTCGTACAGATCTAGATTATGATTTGTTTGTCATGTAAGATGAATATTGGTCATCAAAACTAAATACCAAACTCAATGAGAATTGATTAAATCCAAATAACCTTAGTGGTTGCATTAATAGATCCTTTGTATTCTAATTTTTTGAATATAAAGAAATAACATTTTGCTTCTTGCTTGACTAACTAATTAGTCCTAAACCAAGGGAGAAATTATAGATTAAATTAGACATATGATTATGAATATCACTATCTCAATTTGAATATGTATACATAATGAAGTCAATGTCAATGTTCATTCCATAGTGAATCCCAAAACTATGAGTACCCTAATTGTAGTGGAGAATCTACTTAACTAATTTATAGTGTATTTCATGTGATTATTTCATAAATATAGAGACTATTCCCATTGCATATGAAATGTCAAGTGTAGTGTGAGTAATATATATGATATTGCTAACAAGTTATCAATACAAGGTAACATCAACCAAAGGATAAGGACAATTAGCCTCACGCTTCACACCAAATACAAATGGAGTTAGAGTTAGCTTATATTCATCCATATCAAAACATGCAAAAAAATAAATAACACACTTGGATTGTGTAATAGTAATATAATTTTACTTCTTACTTATTCAACTAATCAGACCTAAATGAAGGGAGATACTATAACCTAGAGTAGACTTACAATTTTGAATGTCTCTAACCCAATAAGAATATATATAACTAATCATGTTGATTTTGATGCCCACTCCATAGTGAATCAAAAAATTATGAGTACCCTAAATATAGTGGAGAATCTACTTAGCTACTTTTTAGTGCATCTCATGTGGTTCCCACATAAATATGGAGACCATGACCACTATATAAGAAATTTTAGGTTTAGTGTGCATAAGATAGATGATATTACTAATGAGTTTTTATATGAGTTAACAATCAACAAATGGAGATGGATAATTGGCCTAAAGCTTCACACTAGATAGAAAAAACTTAGAACTAGCTTATAGTTATCCATACTAAATCATGCAAGTTAATCAAGAAAATAATTAGATTATGAAATAGTGATCCCACAGTTAGATTAATAAATTTCAATCTCAAGGAAGTAATGCAATAATCCAAAGTCAATTATTGAGAACCTATCAGATAAATTAGTTTTCATTATTACAATGGTGGATGAAGAACTCCATATGATCAATAGGTCATCCATGTAGAGAAATAAAATTAACAGTGAATCATCCTATCACAAAATTTAGACATTCAGATTAGAATGAAATTTAGGGAACCTAACTCAAATAAGAAAGGAGTAAATCTTGGCATACCAAGCTCAAGGAGCTTATTTGAGACCATAGATATATTTTTGAAGTTTTCAAACTAAGAAGGAATCTTCCATAAATCTATGTGGTTGCTCCATGTATATTTCCTCCTTGAGGTCACTATGAATAAATGCACTCTTCATATTTATCTAATGAACATCCTAGTGATGTGTTGTGTCAATGGGGAGAGTGAGTCAGATTGAGTTTATTTTAACAACTAGGGTGAACATATCAGTATAATCAATATCAGGTACTTGAGAAAAACATTTTCTACCAAACGTGCTTTGAACTTGTCTATGAACCCATCTATTACAATTTTTTTGGTAGATCCACTTACATCAATTTTTTTTCTTTCCTTATAAAGTGAAACTAACTCCCAAGAATTTTTCTTATGCAAGGAACTATACTCTTCTTCTATAGCATTATGCCACTCAAGAGTACCTAATACCTCATGAAATGATTATGGATCAGAAATAGATTTAATAAAAGAATGTGGGCATCCTATAATTATGAATGAGTTCACATGTAATCTGATGGATCTCTAACCCATTAGCTAACACTTTATAATGTTTTTATAGTCCATAGAGGACCAATTATTATAGAATTAGGAGGATATTCCTCATCAGCTAAATATATTTTAGGATAAAGAGGAGGTGAGTCCTCATCACTACTCTCATCAAAACTATAATAAGAATAAAGATCATCAAGTGGTTTATTAGGTGGATCTAAATTGTCAGAACTGTCATCAAATCCCAACGTATATAGGGAATAGTGATATTTTTTGAATATGGAGTCCAAATTACCCTCTATAAAATAAACACTTATCTCAATGAACAAATCATGAGTGGTAGGATGGAGAAGCTTGTATCTCTTTGTTGTTCCCAAATTTAGTCACTTGTTTTTGGAGACAACATATCAACTATTTTGGTCTTATAGGCCAAAATTCTCTCTTCCCTTCTCAAAAAATGTTCTGAGTATTCAAATTCCTCAATTATTTAAGTCTTCTCAGCTAAAGAACTCACAGGTTCAATAAGCAGGCTTTCTCAAAAAGAAGTTCCAACACTTAGGCATTTTCAAGGCTGGTTCAATGCTGAGGTTCAATCAAAAGACTTAGCAGTGGGCTTCAAACAAATGGAATGAACCCTTGAACCATTGTTCCCCACTTTATCAAGGTTCAAAGGTTCAATGAGTTCAAAGGTTCAAAAAAGAGTTAAGCACTCAATGAGTTCAAAGAAGTTCAACCACTTTGAAGAGTTCAATGAGTTTGAAAGACTTTGGCAAGTTCTAAAGTTTAATAAGTTTAGCCGACTTAAAGAAAAGAAGGCTTCAAAGAATAAAGGTTGAACTGTTGAATCATTAAACCTTGAACCAAAATGGTTCAAGGTTCAAAGGTTAAATAAAGTTAAAAAGACTTAGAAAAACAAAGGATTCGAAGAGCAAAGAATGAACCATTGAACTGTTGAACCTTGAACTAAAAGAGTTTGAAGTTCAAAGGTTCAATGAGTTTAACAGAAAAGAAAAAAATGTAGAGAGTTTGAAACTTCAAAGGATTCAAAGAAAGAGAATGAACCATTGAACTTTGAACCGACATGGTTCAAGGTTTAAAGGTTCAAAGGTTTAATAAATTTTGAAAGACTTAGAGAATAAAAGGATTCAAAGAAAGAGAATGAACTATTAAACCATTGAACTTTGAACCGAAATGGTTCATAGGTTCAAATGGTTCAAAGAGTTTAACTAGTTCAAGAAATTAAAAGTTCACAAGGAAGCTTCGAGTGAAGGAAGTAGAAGATTTTAGAGACAAGTTTGAAGAAATGGTTCAACTGATTGAACCAAGGAGCTGATTGAACCAAGGAGCTGATTGAACTAAGGAGCTAATAAGATTGCCTGAACCATTGAACCATTGAACTAATGCACTCTCATAGTTCAAAGGTTCAAGGTTCAAGGTTCAATGTGGTTCAAGTGACCAATGACTACTAACGTTCTCGTGGATGTCATATTCAAGGTAATAAAATGCCTATTTATTTTCAAATATGGCGTGAAACCTTAAAACAAACCCAATGACTAGTTGAAGAAGAAGCTAAAAGAGCTAGCAAAAAGGGAAGAGCTATTTCAAGAGCTCAAATCATGAAGAAGAGATAAAATGCATTAAGAGAAGAGGTAATAAGAGGGAAAGACTAGAAATATCTACATAGAAGTTATTCCAGTAGGTGAAACAGTCCACTAGGTGGACATCAAAGAGCGTGAGCACTCAAGGACATGGCCTATTTTTCTCCATCGAGTAAAGGTGAAGTGGATGGTTGCACAAATATCAGAAAGAGAACTAGGTGGCCCATACTTTGGAGGAGACATTTGAGATGAATTGACACACCACAGTTAAGGCTGATGCCCTGTTCCAGCATGGCCCCTTGACAAAACTAAAAATGTATTCAAAGCATTGAATTAAGCATGGACCATTCCATGAAACAAATCACCAAGTCTTTCTTGGCTGCTATATATTATAATCTCTTATTTTATGCAAAGGGTATCTCTCTATTATAGAAGCAAAACTCTACCCAAATTGAAAGGTATTTCCTAAGACTTTGAGCTCAGATTGTTAATCATATTTGTTTATTTGAATGAGAAAACAAGTGACCTTTTAGAATTTGTGCTGCAATAGCTTATGTTATTTAGGAAATTGTTCTTATGTCTATTTCCTAGAAGAATTATTGTCCATTTAATTTAACAAGCAAAACTAGTGGAAGTAATCAGGAAGGTGTCCTGAAGCCGACTATGGAGAGACTTTGTGCTGCCATAATTGTATTTAGCATGTTTGTTTTTTTGTTTCTATATAAAAGATCTTGGGATGACTTTGTGCCCCCATTGTGTTTCATATATTTCACTCTTTGGTAGTTGAGGTGGAGACTTTGTGCTACACTTCATCCTGCTATGTTACTGCGCCCTATTACTTTTGCTATCTAGGAAGGAATCTGGTTGTTGGCTAAATATTACTTCTAAAAGAAGAGAAGTACCTTCACCAATCATCCTAGATTTCTCCTTTGATCTATGAACATCATATTTGAAAAAAGAGAGATGGATGGTGTTGTCCTACCCCTGAGTGTTATTTTTAGCTTATATATATATATATATATATATATATATATATATATATATATATATATATATATATATATATATATATATATATATATATATCACCTCATATTTATAGGGAACCTCCCCTTGATGAGAGGAGAGATTTATCCCCTTTTGATGTGGTCAACCTGCACATTTGGTTGATAAATCTCCCTATGTTGTGGTGGAAACACCTATTTTTCCCATCAGTTAGTTGGTGACAAAATATTCACCCAACAATTTTTGGTGACTCCGCTGGGGATCGATTAGAATTTCTAGTCCTTTTCAAGTCTATTCAAATTGAATCATTTCATATCACTGGGGAATGACATGAAGTAGGAAATGACACTACCAACTTCATGCCAATAGTTTTTGGTGACTTCATTAGGGACACAATAATTTTGTACAATTTGAATCCTCAAGCTTCAAATTGAAGCATCACCTATGTCTTATCCATTATCATTATATCCTTATCCATTTCCATTATATACTTTGAGCTGTGAAACCAGAGATGTTAGAGATCTAGCATTTCATTTCAAAAGTCAATTCTTTGGTAGCTCCATGCCAATTGGGGAAGAACGTATAGTTTGAAGCCTCAAGCTTCAAATTGAAGCAATCCCTATCCTTATCCATTTTAAGCTTTACAATTTGGCAGCTCCATGGTATATGAGAAGCCAGAGATCTAAAGGTATTGTTGACCCTATATTCGAGTTGGCACAATACGGTGATTTTGATCTATTTCCTTCACCATCTCACCTCCAATGAACTAGGATTTTTCCTCCTATAAAAGTTAGTTCTCCATTACCAGGAAAAGCATCCATTTTTAATGTTAGCATAGCTTTATCAGTACATACCCCTCAAGTATTTTTTATCCCTCCCTTTAGTAGTTAAATAATGGTAGTTCAAGGCCCCTAGGGTAAATTTTTTGGCCCACTCAATTTAACTCCACCTCTACACAAGCTCACACGTAGTTTCAAGAAGAATTTCCCAAAGTTTTTTGGTGATGGGAGAGTTCATCCTAATGAACATATTACAACCTTCAACATAGCCTATGGTGTGATAGGCATGGAGAATAAGGATGTAGCAGTCAGGCTATTGTGGAAACATTGCAAGGCACTATTGTAGACTGGTTCTATCATCTATAGGCCCAAGTTGTGACTGACTGGAAGACTATCAAAGCCAAATTTGAAGCAAGGTTCAAGTCTATAGAAGGAGCCTCATGAACCTATGAGGGACTTCATATCCAAGTTTGACAAGCTAAGGAATAGGATTCCTACAATTGCCCAGCTAATAACTGAGAATATCAAATTCTTCTTCATCAAATCTCAGCTGCATGAAGTGAGTTTTTTGCTAAGACGTGCTGGCCACATAGACCTTATTGTAGCATAGGATTTGGCTACTGAGGTGGAAGATGATCTCATCTTGGTGGAGAAGATAAGGAGAGATCATAATAGAGGTAAATCTTCTTCATCCTTTGAAAATCCATCTACAAGCACCACTGATCCAATGGTGCAAAAGCTGGCAAATGAGTTGCTAGCTCTCAAAAATCAAGTGGCGCAAGGGATGTTTGCTCCTCCTTCATATTGAGATATACCAAGGAGGACATTCCCTAATCATTCATACCAAGGCAATGTTGCTAGGAATTAAAGGTAACCAAATCATCTTCCTCCCCCACAGGGGAAGCTTGCCATTGAAGTAGCACCAACAAACTTAGCAGTTGGATATCTTGAGATAGAATCTGATTTCTCTTTTCAACCTAAGTTGAAACTAGAATATGATTCTAATCTCTTCATAGAGGGAGAATAAGAATTAGCTAATGACTCCAACATTGGTTTCCTAAATTACCAAGATGAACCCAAAAGTAAAGGTGAAGCATTTGATGGATCATATATTGTATTCACCTGGCCCTAGAACTAGTCAGCCTAGTAAGCTGATAAGGAAAAAATAGAGGAGTGATCTCAACCAACAATTTCAATTGCTATGCAGGGAACCACTCTACCTTTTCAATCAAAGGACCCAATGAGTAGTAAAAAGTACTCTAAACATTCCTTCATCTTTAACTTCAACTTCACATTCAGTACCCCCCTCCCGAAAACCAAAAGGATGAACTACCTTCCCCTATTCCTAATTCATTTTAGACATTTGATATAATCGACCATGTCAAGAAAACCAAAATTCAAATGTCTGAATTTGAATTCCTATAATACAACCCTAAGTAGTTGGATAAGTTGGTTTAATGTGTAAAGAATAAAACCATCCCTATAGGACTAGCTGTTCCAAAGGTGACTCCCACATCCACCCAAAATAACCTTGTCATTACTCCTCCTACTGCTCTTAGGAAGACAGAACCATTTTATGTCTCCCTATTGATAAATGGTCACCAACTAAATAATTGCATCATAGACTCAAGTGCATTTGATAATGGCATGCCTATCAAAGTGGAAAAATCTCTTGGTCTCACACTGACCAAGACATTTGGGAGATGTTTCTCCATGGATAAAAAACAAGTGCCACTGCTAGGACAAATCAAGGATTCCTAATTTTCATTTGTGGCATTTTCGGATAAGAGAATTAAGATGACAGTCATAGTGGCTAACGTCCCAGCCTCATATGGCATTCTTCTTGGGTGAAATTTTTGTAAGGATGTTAGTGTAAAATTAAGCATGGACCTATCTAAGGTGAGGATCCCTATCAAAGGTGTCATGCAGAGGTTGCTCCCTAAAAAGGAGGCAAAATATGTTGTCACTCAAACATTAGCGCCTAAAGCCCAAATTCTATTTGAGTCTTTAGGCAAAGGTAACTATTTTTTGTCTACTGAAGACATTCTTGTTACATCAAAATAAATTCCTATAGGTGGTGATCCAAAAATTGATTCAAATAAGACATCAGAAGAATTGGTAGGGTGTAGTATAGATGAAAAAGGATCTTCCCTCTCTAATGAAGAAAAATTTGATAAAAGATCAGTTTTTGATGATGTTTGGATCCTAGAATTTGGTGGTAGCAATTATTCTACTAGTGTTAGAGTTGGGATTTTGATGATATCTCCTCAAGGAGATATTTTTCCTTCTTCATACAAGTTGCAGTTTAGCAACACCAATAACACTACTGAGTATAAATCTCTGTTACTTAGGTTGAAGGATGCTCAAGATAAAGGTGCCAAGCTCTTTCATGCCAAAGGAGATGTTGAGCTGATGGTTTTTCAGGTGAGGAACCTCTGTCAAACCAAGAACAAAATATTATGCCATTACCATAATGTGGTATGGGACTATATTGAAAGTTTTGATGCTTTCAATATATCTGTAGTACCCAGAGAGCTTCATAGTTGTCCCTGAAACCTTCATGGTTCCTCACCCAAATTTCAAAGATAATAATTACACTATCAAATTGTTCTTTTGACCAAGTGTGCCTAAGCAGGTGTTTGATGTTGACATCAAATCATGTGCTTCACTAGACTAGAAGAGAAACAAGCTATGGTAGTGGACCATACTGCTACATGCCAAAGTTAGGAAAAGAAACTCTTCACCAAGAGAGCAAGGATTTATGGTTTTCAAATTGGAGACCATGTCTTGCCATGGGGCAAGAAGAGAGAACTAAAAGGAGTTCATAGAAAATGTGATTCCTGGTGGAGATTTCTATTTGCACATCACCGATTCTAGGGAGAAAATGGTTTCTTGCTAGTTTATTAGGGTAGAATGCCATTTTCATTGCCTCATAGTGGGCAGCATCTGAAGCACTTCAATTCTTGAAGTATCAAATAAGTCTGATTGTACATTTGTATATTTGTATAGTCTTTAGTTCTATTTTATGTTGTTCATTTTCATTTCTTTTTGGTGCCTTTCTTTTTGGGTAGCATGACTCTGTAGCCCAATGGCATACTTAAAGGCACTAGAGATTTTGGATTCCACTCCCTTCGATTATTTTTACAATCGATGAAAGTTCCCCAACTAAAGCCAGTTATTGTTCCCAAAATCCATCACTTTTTTTTTGGAGAGAACATATCAACTATTTTGGTCTTGAAGACCTAAATTCTCTCTTCCCTTCTCAAAAAAATGTTTTGAGTATTCAAAATACTCAATTATTTAAGTCTTCTCAGCTAAAGAACTCACAGGTTCAACATGCAAGCTTTCTCATAAAGAAGTTCCAATACTTAGGCATTTTCAACGTTGGTTCAATGCCAAGGTTCATTCAAAACACTTAGCGGTGGGCTTCAAACAAATGGAATGAACCCTTGAACCATTGAACCATTAAACCCCACTTCATCAAGGTTCAAAGGTTCAATGAGTTCAAAGGTTCAAAAAAGAGTTAAGCGCTCAATGAGTTCATAGAAGTTTAACCACTTCAAAGAGTTCAACGAGTTCGAAGACTTCAACAAGTTCTAAAGTTCAATAAGTTCAGTGGACTTAAAGAAAAGAAGGCTTCAAATAATAAAGGTTGAACTGTTGAACCATTAAACCTTAAACCAAAATGGTTCAAGGTTTAAAGGTTCAATAAAGTTCAAAAGACTTAGAAAAACAAAGGATTGGAAGAGAAAAGAATGAACCATTGAACCATTGAACCTTGAACCAAAAGAGTTCAAAGCTCAAAGGTTCAACGAGTTCAACAGAAAATAAAAAAATCTAGAGATTTCAAAACTTCAAAGGATTCAAAGAAAGAGAATGAACCATTGAACTTTGAACCGACATGGTTCAAGGTTTAAAGGTTCAATAAAGTTTGAAAGACTTAGAGAATAAAAGGATTCAAAGAAAGAGAATGAATTGTTGAACTGTTGAACTTTGAACCGAAATGGTTCATAGGTTCAAATGGTTTAAAAAGTTCAAGAAGTTCAAATTTCACAAGGAAGCTTCAAGCGAAGGAAATTCTAGAGACAAGTTCAAAGAAATGGTTCAACTAATTGAACCAAGGAGCCAATTGAAATAAAGAGCTGATAGGACCACCTAAACCGTTGAACCATTAAACCAATGCACTCTCATAGTTCAAAGGTTCAAGGTTCAATGTGGTTCAAGTGACCAAAAACCAATGACATTCCTATGGATGTCAAATTCAAGGTAATAAAATGCCTATTTATTTTCAAATATTACATGAAACCTTAAAATAAACCCAATGACTAGCTAAAGAAGAAGACAAAAGAGCCAACAGAAAGGGAAGAGATAGCCCAAGAGCTCAGATCACGAGGAAAAGATAAAATGCATTAAGAGAAGAGGGAATAAGAGGGAAAGTCTAGAAATATCTACATATAAGTTATTCCAATAGGTGAAATAGTCCACTAGGTGGATATCAGAGAGTGTGAGCACTTAAGGATGTAGCCTATTTTTCTCCATCAAGTAAAGGTGAAGTGGATAGTTGTAAAAATATCAGGAAGAGGAAAAAGCAGCCCATACTTTGGAGGAGACATTTGAGATGAATTGACATGCCATAGTTAAGGTCGATGCCCTATTCTAGCATGGCCCCTTAATAGAACTAAAAATGCATTCAAAGCATTGAATGCAGCATGGGCGATTCCATGAAACAAAGCACCAAGTCTTTCTTGGCTACTATATATTGTAATATCTTATTTTATGCAAAGGAGATCTCTCTATTATAGAAGTAAAACTTTGCCCAAATTGAAAGGCATTTCATGAGACTTTGAGCTCAAATTGTTAATCATATTTCTTTATTTGAATGAGAAAACAAGTGACTTTTTAGACTTTGTGCTGAAATAGCTTATGTTATTTAGAAAATTGTTCTTATGTCTATTTCCTAGAAGCATGCTTGTCTATTTAATTTAACAAGTAGAACTAGTGGAAGTAATCAGGAAGGTGTCCTGAAGCTGATTGTGGAGAGACTTTGTGCTGCCACAATTGTCTTTAGCGTGTTTGTTTTTATGTTTCTATGTAAAGGATCTTGGGATGACTTTGTGCCCCTATTGTCCTTCATATATTTTACTCTTTGGTAGTTTAGGTGGAGACTTTGTGCTACACTTCATCCTACTGTGTTACTGTGCCCTATTACTTTTACTATCTAGGAAGGAATCTGGTTGTTGGCTAAATATTACTTTTGAAAGAAGAGAAGTACCTTCACCAATCATCCTATATTTCTCCTTTGATCTATGAACATCATCTTTGAAAAAAGAGAGATGGATGGTGTTGTCCTACCCCTAAGTGTTATTTTCAGCTTATATATAGAGTATATAACACCTCATATTTAGAGGCAACCTCCCCTTGATGAGAGGAGAGATTTTCCCCCTTTTGATGTAGTCAACCTGCACATTTGGCTGATAAATCTCCCTATGCTGTGGTGGAAACAACTATTTTTCACATTAGTTAGATGGTGACAAAATATTCACCCAACACTCTTAACACCCTCAAGACATCCAATGAAGATGCAAGGTTGACTCTAAGCTTCCACTTCCTTATGTTTCTTCTTTGAAATGCGAGCCATAACAGGTAAACCAAACACTCAAAAGTGTTCTAATATGGGTTTTTTTATCTCTCCAAGATTCAAAAGGAGTGACTCCCTTCAATGATTTATGAGAAACTCAATTATAGATGTAAAATTTATAGTTGATGGCCTTAGCCCAATACTAAGGTGCTAGAAACTTGGAGTGGAGCATACAATTGGCCATTTTTTTAAGGACCTATTCTTGCACTCTATACCACTATTATATTTAGGACTATATAGAACTGTATATTATAATTCAATCCCATATAATATATATAATGGATAAAATAGGTTACTGACATAATCACCACCATTATTGGTGCATAAAATAATTATGGCTTTACCTAAGTGTTTCTCTACAAGTTCCTTGAAGTCTTAAAAATGGTTAAAGACATCTAATTTTTATTTAATAACATATTCCCAATTATGCCTCTAAAACACATTGATTAAAGTAAGCATTCACTTTGTCCTACTAAATGAAGGTTTTAGAAATAGACTAGTAATGTCACTATGGACAATATCCAACATTTATTTAGCTCTTCATGATTTTCTCTTATCATACTTCTCCTCTAGATTCTTGCCAAGAATGCAACCCTTATAAAATTTGTTAGAAAAATTAACTCATGAAATCCCTAAAACCATGTCTTAATGACTAAGTTACTATAGGTAGCAATATTTAAAATGGAAAAATCACTCATGTCATAATTTTCTCACGTCATATGAATGAGTGAGAAATGTAGTATAGGTTGATCAAGAGTGAAATGTGAGAAATTATAAAACCTAGATGGGTGATCTACTTTCCAAAATAAAATAATGGAGTGATTTTTGCTTCCTTATTGACCATGGAATTGTATGTGAACTCAAATATATTGAAAAAAATAATGTGAGTGATCTTGTAAATAGATAGGATATTCATGGATAATGAGGGAACACAAAACATCATGAAATATATCATCATTCACTTCAATAAATTCACTCCCACTAACTTGAGTAGAAGTATCATCACCCAATAAAATGGAAGGCATAAAACAAAACTCCAAGGATGATAACATGTCATGTGATGAAGTCATGTTGTACGATACACCAAAATTAATAACCCATGTGGAAGGTTGGGATTCAACTGCAACAAATGCTTTTCCCTTATCATTTCCCTCCTTACTATATTTGGCCTTAAAAGATTCTTATGATGATGAAATATGATTATAAGAATCAAGGACACTAATATTGTGCCTCTCCATCATTTTTTTTAGGTGGTCAATATGCTTCTTCATGCTTTTTGATTCATCATGTCCATGTTTTCTATAGTAGCCACATGTGAGATGCTCTTTCTTCGATTTATCATCTGAAGAGGGAGACTCTTTTGAGGCATTTGGCTTAGCATCAAATTTTTGGCCCTTTCTTTGCTCTAGGTTTTTATTATTATGTTTCTTTTCCTTGATATTAAAATCCTTCTATTTTTCATGACTCATAATTAAGGCATGCAATTTAGATGACTTTAGTGAACCCATTTGAATGAGCTTATCTTACTCCTGAGTGAATTCAATAGCAAAATCATCTAGGGATGGCATGGTCCATGTGGCTCCAATGGCCTAATTATTGCATGGAATGTATAAATGAAGAAATAATAATCAAAACCCAATTTGGAAAGTATGGAAAGAATCAACTATAATCTAAATGATTGAACTTGGTGAAAAAGTCTTGTATCATATCAAAATTTCTTGGACTCAAACTAATAAGCTTTTTATCTAACTCATTACCCCTTATTTCATCATATTTTCCAAAAAAAAAAATCCAATACAGACCATACTTGATTTGGAGGTGTTTTATATTTTATATGAAAGAGTAAGTCAATAGACATATATAGGAACAATAGACCATAAGCTTCATTACTTTATTTATACCACTTCACCTTCTCTTCCTCAAGTGTTTGTTCTATTTATGTGCCCATCATGATTTAGTGTAAGTATTTACTATTCAATATGATTTGTACTTTGAATTTCCAATCATGATAATTACATGGTGTAAGAATCAGAATGAAACTGAGATCCATGATATAGAAAGGAAGTATGTGATGAACTATGTTCACTATAGACTAGGAATGTAATGACACTTAAATATGAATAGGTTCAAACTAATAAACCATGAGAATGGAACCAAAACATATAGTTTTAAAAAGCTCACTTTTAAAAAAAAAAAGGTACCTCAAAAGGAGAAGTTGGATAAATTTTATGCATAATTAAAGTTCTAGATGGCAAAGTGAAACTCCACATTACAAAATTTTAAGAACATTGATTGTGTAAAAGTTTGAATTGAGTGATAAAGTTAAAACGCCACTAGTATGAATCCAAATTTAATCCCCCTTCATGTGACCACACCATATGACAAGGGTATAAGGGGTAGGATCCTGGAACCCCCTTGATGATGTCACTTTACGCTATGATGTGACTTGGGGAATTATATCACTCCCAAAATGACCTCTTTTTGATAATAAATAGTGTCACAAGTTACTAGGTTAAATTTGACAATCACGTCACCATCATAAGACTTTATAGGGGCTTATGCATTTGTTAGGGTTTTATGTCAAGGTTTTACAACCCTACTACACTAGGGTTGATGACTAAACATGAAACCTAAAGTCTAAATGTTGGGATTGTTAGTCATACCTATGGTAGGGAAATGTGTTGAAGTTATAACCCCTCCATGCAAGTATTGGGGTTTATGACTACTCCTAAAGTTTAGAATATCAATGCAGGGGAAGTGGAATCCACCCATTGTCCAAACTCCTAATGCTAGAGTTAAAAACTAATCTTGCAGTCATAACTCTTGATGCTAGGGAATTTGACTTCTATAATCAACTGTCCCAATTATAGGGATGATGATTTCTCCCATAGTCAAAAGTTTTGCCATTAGATTTTTAGTCAAGGATGTAGCCTCCAATTATATCCATCAAGCTTTTGGTGTATTGGGTTTTGAAATCATATTTGAAGGTGCTATAGATATCAATAGTTCCCATAGTACTAGTACTATTAGAGTTTCTTGCAATGCACATAGGGAAAAAAACCTTGATTTTCCTAAAAACATCAGATCTAATTTACCTCTTAAAAATTTAACAAATGTTAGGAATCTAGAAAAAACACAGCTTTGATACCACTTTGTCAGTATTAGGAGCATAATTGATTACCTTTGTATAAGCAACTAAACACGGAATTTAACCAGAGGTAATAAGTAACTAGAAATCAGAAATAGCACAGAATATGAGAGATAATACCCAATTGTATTAATACTCTTCCAAAAGGAAATATACAATAAAGAAGATGCCACACTCTTCTTCCCACACCTCTAGGGCTCCCACACCTCTAGGGCATACAATAATCTCCCTTGAGAGTTCTCTCTCTCAACTATGGTCACAACAACAACTCAAACACAGAGTTGTTGTTCACCTCCACTAGTCAGTAACAATAATGCCAATCCACCAGTCAGTAACAATACTGTCAGTCTACCAAGTACTCCACATACTCCAAGTCTGAGTACACCATGTACTCCAAGTAGATCTCACTTGATCTTGCTACCTATTGTGTTGCTGATCTCCCTAATCTTGCTACCACCTACAAATCAACCTAGTTTTGCACACCTACAGACCTAGATCACACACACACACACACACACACACACACACACACACACACACACACACACACACACACACACACACACACACACACACACACACACACACACACACACACACACACACACCTGAAGATCAACTGGTCTTACTTACCATGTAGATATAACTTGATCTTGCTATATCATAAATCAACTTGGCCTTGCACACCTACCGACCTAGATCTTACACACATGAAGAACCCTTGTCCTTGCCTCACCAAGTCCTTATGATTCTCCACACCAGCACCCCTATGGATCTTCTACCAAATCTTGATCTCCCATAGATCTACCTGATCATACACACTTGGCACTATGGAAATATGAGGATCTAACCTTGCTCTCTTCCCTCTGAAGGAGCTAACCTTGCTCTCTCTATCTAGCACACTTCACAATACAGCCCATGAGTCTATTATATAGATCCCATACAAACAATAATTAGACCTCTAATTACAATAATTAGAAACGTATCTCCAAGACTAAAATTAGTCTTTACATGCAAACAACCGATTCTTTAAACAAACTATTCATAAAACTAGTAATTTTGGAACTGCACAGGCGATCGATGTCAATCATTGTTTGTCTGGAGATGACTGACGTTGGCTGATCGCTGACTGATGTCAGTAGCTTCCTATTTACTCCTGACCAATGTTGGTTAGCCTAACTGACACCTATTATTGTGACACTTAGCACCTCCTCCATGTTTGCATAATAGTGAAGCTTTTAGCTCCACAACCTAACAATCTCCCACTTGGAGATAAATAGCTGCACCTGTACGTGTACTTGTACATCATCTAATTTATTTCCTAGCTTGTATCCCTCTTCAAGCTCAATCTTGGAGACCAACCACCACACATCTTGTGGTGCTCTGCATGTCATCTAAGTAACCTACCACATCTGAATCTACATACCCATGTAGAGAAGTCCCTAACCCTACATAGCATGAATCCCTACTACTGGTCCCTCTTAGATACCTGAGAATCCACTAAACTGCTCTCCAGTGCTTCTTTCCTAGATTGGCTAAAAAATTGCTGACAACACCCACTACTAAGGCAAAAATAGGTCTAGTACACATGTACTTAACCTCATCATGTGAATTGGGACACTGTTCTATGAACTGTCCATCCATAGGTGTGCTAACTAGTTCTGCATTCTGCATCTTGAACCACGCCACTACCTTATTCACACAATCATCCTGAGACAACATCAACTTGTGATCTTCCCTATCTCTAGGAATACTCATGCCAAAGAATTTTTCTCCTCCTAAATCCTTCCTAGCACACCACTAAACTAATTTTACCCTTAGCTCAACAAAACCCTGCATGTATGAACATGCATCAAGCATATCATCCACATACAGTAACAGGATAATGTCACGACCATTATCCAACCTGCTAAAACAAATACAGTGATTACAATGACATTGACTAAAGCCATGCTTTGTCATATACCTTTCAAACCTGTACCACTATCCTGGAGCTTGCTCAAGACCATATGACCTGGCCTTTTGTCTCACGTGTCCATTCTCTCTCTTCTTTAACTTGGGAATACATTCATCTTTTAGTGCTTTCTTTTTGGCTGACAACTCTACCAAATCTCCTGTTTGGTTCTCTTCCAAAGAATTCATGCCATTCTCCCACTTTTTCCTAGATCCTACCTGCTCTACTGTGAGCAAGCAGTATAAAGAAGGGGAATAACAAATTTGAGGCTTAATTACCCTTTCAGTCCTCCATATGGGCATTTGAGACTCCTTAACAGCTTGTTGTCTACCTAAAATCCATTTCCTTGTCAATCCTGGTCTGCACTCGATTGATGTTGAATCCACCTGATCACCGACACTGATTCCCTGATCGACGTCAGTGTCCACCTGGTCACTGACACTAGTTCTCTGACTAACATGGGTCACCACCTACTTGACACCACTGACTCTGGTTTGCACATGACTGACATCGGTACCTACCTGTTTGATGTCAATTCCATCTGACTGATGCCAGTAACTGTGATTCCCTGTGAGTGATGACTTTTTACCCATGAGCTCACTTTGGATCAAAACCCTGTCCAAACTGCCCTGCTCAGAGTTATTCAGTCCCCTTAGCTGATCTCTATCCATCATCTCCTCCAAGAAAACCAAGGCTTTCTAGTTCTTAATTTTTTCAAAGGCATCTGACTTCCTCTTAAGAACATGCATCTCCTTACTCATGTGACCAAGCCTACAAAGCCACATCTTCACAATATAAGGATAATTAGTAATACAAGTAGGTAGATAAAGAGTACCTACTTTCATACCACATGCTAATTCAAGTGCATCCACTATGAGAGTTAGTGTGCATCTCTCATCACCAAACTTTCCTAAATAAATTAGCCTCATCTTCAAGACTAGGACCTGCATGACATCCTTCAACACCCATGTGTTGGCCATCTACAATTTCAGCTGCACTTCCCTTTGCCAACAATTTGACAAGGCTCACCAACCCCTAAATAAATCTTTCCAAAGTCTCCATGGACCTTAACATGGAAAAATACTCTATTTGGGGCTGCATGGAAAGAGGCAACATAATCTATAAACCAAGATTCTACTTTATCCAAGGAACATACAAGAGCATCCTGTGCAACAATCCCTGTAACATCTGCTTCTTCATTTCCTTCATGCTTATCTTCTACCAACCAACAATCTTTCTTTACCTACTCTTTCTTTCCATCATTTCATAATTGATCATTATTGCTTTTGAATTCCTCCATTCTTAGCTTACTTTCTTCTACCATTTTTATACTCCCACTCAATCAAAAACCCTTGAGAGTGACCTGTAATCAAACACAAACCTACTCCCTACAACTTGGCTCTGATACCACTTGTCAGGAATCTAGAACAAACACATCTTTGATACCACTTTGTCAGGATTAGAATCACAATTGATTACCTTTGTATAAGCAACTAAACATGAAATTTAACCAGAAGTAATAAGTAACTAGAAATCAGAAACAACATAGAATATGAGAGACAATACCCAATTGTATTAATACTCTTCCAAAAGTAAATATACAATAAAGAAGATGCCACACTCTTCTTCCCACACCTCTAGGGCTCCCACACCTCTAGGGCATATAATAATCTCCCTCAAGAGTTCTCTCTCTCAACTACGGTCACAACAAACAACTCAAATGCATAGTTGTTATTCACCTCCACCAGTCAGTAACAATACTACCAGTCCACCAGTCAGTAACAATACAGCCAGTCTACCAAGTACTCCATGTACTCCAAGTCTGAGTACACCACGTACTCTAAGTAGATCTCACCTGATCTTGCTACCTATTGTGTTGCTGATCTTCTTGATCTTGCTACCACCTGTAGATCAACCTAGTTTTGCACACTTACAAACCTAGATCTTACACACACACACACACACACACCTACAGATCAATTGACCTTACTTATCATGTAGATCTAATCTGATCTTGTTGTACCATAGATCAACCTAGCCTTGTACACCTGCCAACCTAGATCTTACACACATGAAGAACCCTTGTCCTTACCTCACCAAGTCCTTATGATTCTTTACACCAGCACCCTTACGGATCTTCTACCAGATCTTGCTCTCCCATAGATCTACCTGATCATACACACTTGGCATTGTAGCACTATGAGGAGCTAACCTTGCTCTCTTCCCTCTAAAGGAGCTAACCTTGCTCTCTCTATCTAACACACTTTACAATACAGCCCATGAGTCTATTATATAGATCCCATACAAAAAATAATTAGACCTCTAATTACAATAATTAGAAATGCAACTCCAAGACTAAAATTAGTCTTTACATGCAAACAACTGGTTCGTTAAACAAACTATTCATGAAACTAGCAGTTTTGGAACTGCACAGGTGACCGACGTCAGTTGTTATCTGTCTGGAGATGACTGACGTCGGTCGATCCCTAACTGATGTCAACAACTTCCTATCTACTCTTGACAGACGTCAGTGTGCCTGACTGATGCCGGTTACTATGACACTCAGCACCTCCTCCATGTTTGCATAATAGTGAAGCTTTTAGCTCCATAACCTAACAATAAATACACACTAGAAATATCCAAAAACCTAGAAAATATTTTTCCTTAAATACTATAGATTGTATAGATTTGAGTGAAATTTTAAGAAAAAATTTAAAACCCTCCAAAAAAGGCACAAAAATTAATTATCATGAAATTAGGTCACATTTACAACCAATCCTATCATTTTGATACCTTTTGAATCTCATGGTGCAATTTTTTTTTGTATGAAAACCCATTAAATGATATGTGACTATCAAAATATTCCTTCTCCTTTGTTATTTTTATGAATTTAAATCCATTAAGGATCCAAAAATAAGATAAAAATTTGAGAGATGGTGAATCTATAATATACTAGGTCAATGAATGGAAGATTTATGATAAACAAGTTGAAATTCAAATTTTCACAATAAGAACAATGACATTCACCTAACATAAAATCCTTGATACCATGTCAGAGTGGGCCACAATCAAGGATCTATTTGATAGAGTTAAATTCAAGATATAATTACCTATGTGTAGGAGTGAAATCAAATACAATCCAAGAAGAAAGAATTTTTTTTAAATAAAAATATTGTAATATTAACATTAACATCATTAACCATAAAAAAATTTGGGAAGTAAATTATATAGGTGAAAGATAAACATGTCCTCATTTCTTCATGAATGTGGGATTACATTTCACAATGACCTAAAATGTATCTAATGTGTATATAAAAATGATTAAATGGAATAAAAACCTACACTAACAAGGGAAGAACTACCCTTATCTCCACATATGATTTTAAGCTATGATGTTACAATTCAAATATATTGTGGGAGAATGTTGCATGTTTTCACTTCATCCAAATTTCTTGCAGTATCCTATTATAATTAGTTCACATTATGCCTTGACATACATGGATTTTTTAGATCCATCCCATTTAATTTTTATTATGTATAGTCCTTGGCCTTATGTGTATGACATCATCATGTCCTATTTATACAAACCTTAGCCTTGCTTGTTGTGATATAGTCATGTCCCTTTATTACATCCTTTGAATTTACTTGTTGAAACATTATCATCTCCCTTGTTTGTGGCCCTTGGCTTTAATTATTTTACATTGTCATGCCCCTTTTATGTGGCCCTTTGCATTTTGTGTGAGATTTATTATTTTTACTTATGCATTTATTGTTTACATTATATCTAAATAAATGTTTGTTGATGTCATTTAACTTGTTGATATTGTTGAGTTTTTGGGTTCCATTATCTATATTAGGAACCTTTTATTCATGTTTGGTGTCATGATTCACATCATGCACCTCTCTTACTACATAGTCTTATTAAATTCATATATCAATGATGGTTTCTACTTCATGCCTAATTACTACATTTATCTTGGCATGAAACTTACATATGTTTCACACATGCATTGATCACATATACATTACTATGATGGCATATTATCTACATGTTTACATGATTATGTATATATACATGATATAATTAACTATTTATTCTGATATGGGTGATTTTAAAGATAGATCAATCACCTTAAAAGAGGGGTGTATTAATGGGCTTGTCATAGAGACTTAAATAGTCATGAGTAGAATATTCATATTTTGGGAAAGAATAAAGGATTAATAGGTTTCAATAAGTTTAAACATCTATTTGATATGACAAAAATCATGAAAAAATGAAATGAAGTGTATATCTTGGATTTAGATAGGTGAATTAAGACAAAAAGAACAACAATATTAATAAACACAGATATTTAATGTGGAAAAACCTCTTGAGAGGTAAAAAACCCACAAAATGATATATTCATATATGAAAAACTTTAACTTAATACAATCATTCATTATTTTCACTTCTTCACAAGAATATTTCCCATATGAAAATAATATATCACAAATTGATATGAACATCAAAATTATCTTTCACCATAGGGGTAAGACTCTATTTATAATAGGAATTATAGGAGTTGACCATTTTAACCAATGGTTCTAACCTTTCCCTGAGGAACTAAGTTGGTAATTAGTAATATGTTTTATTATTGCATTTACATGAGGTTTTAACTCATGTTAAATATAATAATAAAACATTTATTATCTTACCAATTAAAATCTTAATGTCCCAATAATGGTACCCACATAACATTAAATGTTCTAACATGATGAAAATATGAAACAAATATTTACACATTGATATATATTATGGGAGCATATTCCATGAGTATTAATATAATTTTTAGATACATAAGCTACATATAATATATTTAGATACACTTAGATGCATATGTACAAAATTTTATAAGAACAAGAATTATATGTATTCACATACAGATACATTTAAACTATATTCTTAGATTTGGCATATAGCTGCATAGTATTCTATATAATTTGACATTAATTCATGGGTAATGATACTTATTCATCAACATATACACTATAAGACTTTCCAAATTATATTAAATCATGGATAATGATATTTGTCCATCAACATGCACTACATTTTTTTATTTTTCAAACACATTTGATAGTACCTGGTAGTGAGAACCCTTGAATCTATAAGTCTATCTACAATGGGTGATTCATGTTTTTGAGGTAATTTAGTTGATCTTGATTAACTTGGAATTGATCTTAGTAAAACTATCATATGGATCCCACCTTTCATCTTGGGGTTGCAAGATCAATACAAGATTAATTACATGAATTAGTATAGTTGAGGTTTAGCTACACTCAACAACATTGGCACTAATCCATATTCATAAGGTTTCGGTAATATTTATTCCAAACTCATGGCCTTTCCTTAGTTACATAAAATTATAACTTGATCACCCTAAATTATCCAAATGGTTCAATAATAAGAACCATTCTTCAATGTTTCAATCAGGAATCATCATCTCCAACATGTTACAAGCAATACAATTTCACCCAAATATAAATGTACTCCTTCCTTACTCTTAAAATTTTTAAAATTTAAATAATGGTTCATATTTTAGATTTAATTTTATGGGCATTTAATATTTCATGCTTATTTTAGGTTTGTATGGAGTAACTCGAACATTCGAAGCATCTCCCAAAGATAAAGTGTGTTATTCACACTCCATTATATCTATATCCTTTTGTTGAAGTATTTTTATTTAATTTCAATCCTATAATAAAATGAGGGAATTTTTAGATACCAAAATATGGTATTATACATTTGGCAATGTCAGTATTAACCTATCTTTACCCTACATGACTTATACATACATATATGACTCTATTTCTTAATTATCTCACATCCACATGTTATCTATGAGTCCAACATTTTTAAGTTATTGTAAATCACCTATATTAATTCCCTCAATCTATTCCAAACTAATAAAATATCATACTCAAATATCTCTAGATCATTAGATCACTATTCATATCTCATTAATAGTAACATCAGACTCAAAATATATCATCTCACAGTACTGCCCAAGTCTAATAGTTTATCCTTAACTGAAAAAATATCATATTTAAAAATTAAATCATTTTTATGGGACATCCAACCCACATATCATTTAATTGG
This sequence comes from Torreya grandis, assembly GCA_037957365.1. NCBI lineage: Eukaryota > Viridiplantae > Streptophyta > Pinopsida > Cupressales > Taxaceae > Torreya > Torreya grandis. Next base: position 4,682,036 of record JARHVA010000088.1, read on the forward strand.
CATGATATATTACATAAATATTCTCATATAAATACAAAATAAGGCTATTATTATTAATGTATCTAGCAAACATCTATCAATCATACTATAACTTTCACATTCAAATGCACTTCCATATTATTTCCAATTTACCAATCACTTAAAATGATAAGGGATTATCCAATTTTCAAACACCTCAATCCTAAGACAAATCTATCATTTTCCAAGTATAAAAATCTATATCACATGTTGCATACATTCAAGGAACATTAATTACACATTCATTTAATGAGGGGATCTACTTATAATTTTACTTCCCTCTTTAAAGTATTGGATATGTAGGTAGTGCTCAAAAATTTAATGGGGATGGGTTGGGGTAATTTTATCTAACCTTTATTCCCATTTTGAACGCATGATTCTATCATGACTAGTTGACTTAAGGTTTCAAGTAAAAGAGATAATTGTTTGGGTATTACATACATAGTCAAACTTTAGTATCACACATATAGTCATAACAAAGTAGTTGCACTGACCTGTACCTATTTATAAGTGTGAGATTCACACATATATAACTATCAAAATCAAAATATAGTGATTAATGGTGGTGACTCAAACCTTACAATATTATCCAAATGAGCCTAAAACTCTAGATCCTAATCTAAATGGCCCACAACCTAGATTTAATCCTACCCTATCTCCTACTTATAGTCTCATTCCCCTATATAGAAGTTAAAATTTAATTATCTTATCCTTTTATGTTAAGTTTTATATTCATAATGTTAAAGTTCCAAATCAATTTCAAGACTTTACTTTTAAAAAATTTCACATGGTAATCTTAAGTATTATAACAATTTATATTTTATTAAGTTTTATAATTAATCAAAAATAGGGTAAAAATATTCATACAATGTATTAAAGGGGAATGTGAAATTTAATTTTACAAAGCATATAGCTGAGGTGAATAGCATGGTAGTAGAGGAAGTGCATCTTAGAGGAAGAAGGGAATGTATTTGATGGTTATGTTACTTGAGTATCTAAGGCAGATTTTAGAGTTGTCTATTTTATATATTAAATTAAATGAGATCATAAGCATTGAAATATGTCACATGTTTTTTCTTTGAATTGGATGAATAAAATTTATAAGAACAAGGTATTAAAATGTTATGATATCATGAATGATGTGTTTATAAGGGAGAGTTAATTCCCTAATAAATTAGTGGATGTTTATGAGGGGTATGTTAAATTTTATGTAATGGAACATTACACATTAGTAAGGGTAAAGGGGTAAAGGGACTAAGAAATCACTTTGATGAATTTTCCACATGTAGTGTCAAGCATTCCTTTATGAAAACATTGGCCATATTTCATGGGATTTTGTGAACAACTATCAATTTAGAATAATTGTACAAGGATAAAATATTCTTTAGGAATAAGTTTATAAATTTTGAGAATAAAGTCGCTAATGAAGATGAAAAAAAGAAATTGATCCTGCATAATAAATTTATGTGAATTGATAAGAATTTACATTGCCATGCATTTCTAATACAATATATTTAAAACCTTCAAGGATTGAGTATGTGAATTAAGAGAAACAAAAGGAAAATATTTTATCAAAAGGGAAAATTAAAAAAGGAAGAAAATGATGGAAAAAGAGAGAAGATAAAGAAAGGTGAGGGTCACATGTAAACAAAGTGAAGAAGACAAGGATGAGGAGGATGAATAAATATCTAAATTTTAATATGAGGAAGAAAAGGAAGATAACAAGGATGATGAATGACTAAATGAAATCAAACATCCCACACAAAAAGAGAAAGAGGTTGGGTCATAGGAATATAATAAAATCACAAAGGGAAGTGCAGAAACAAAAAAGTTTAGAAATAGACAAAATAAATAGTAGTTACACCACTAAAAAGTAATGTATAATAAAAAAAATAAAGAGAATGTGAATTTTTTCATGACATGGAACACATCACCTAGTGAGGTTTTACAATCACCAATAAATATATATGTTTAAGGAAATGATGAATAAAAGAGGTCAAAAAATCCAAATCTAATGGATCTATTGGGTGATTTTCCTTTAGTTTCGCATTGCTTTCCCTATTCTCACATGCAAAGATGATAATATTTCCAAATAGATAGTGTGTTGGATTATCACACAATAAATCCTTTTTCACTCTTACCTTAAGCATATGGCTTAAGACCAATTGCCATCAATTTTATCATGTGATGGTGTATACATTAGGATTTCTATACTAAGGTGCTTCAACAAGCATTTAGTTCTACCTAAACATATCATAGTTAATATAATTCATTCCATGCACTCATTCCATAGTTAAGTTATTTATCACAAGTAAAGAGATAGTTATAAATCAATAAAAATAGTAATAATACCACTAGTTCCATAACAAGTTTACATGTATTTTAAAAACACAAGTATTCCATTTTATTATGTTAATGGTCATCATATAAAAATATTTTTACATATAAAGAACATGAATAATCTGAAGATTACATTTTAAATTATACAACAACAACTAATAACATTAATAACCTTCTAAGTAAAACTAGGGGTATTTATACATGAGTCTACCCCGATCATTCAGTTACAACAATAATATAAAAATGATGACTTGTGAATGATAATTAAAAACAATGATTCATGGTGTATAATTACATTTAATTCATATATATATGGCATAACTTCCCCTATATACCCACTCTATGCTATATATTTGATATTGTGTTCCTATTTTCTTATGGGGTGATGCTAGATCATGCTTGACTTATTATCCTCTAATGATCATGTGAACTATTTTTTTAACCATTTATGCCTTTCATTCCCTTATCTAAGCCATATGCCAATTAATCATGTCTCACATCCTTAGTTACTTCATGTTTCCTATATCCTTGTTATTCATGAATTAATTCTTCCACATTGAAGTCTACTTTCATGCCCATCTCTCCCTCACTATCATTCCAAAAATCATGTAGAATAAATTTATATAAAATTTATGGCCCAACATCACCCTAGACTAAGTCAATTATCCATTTCAAACTATACACCTTCCTCAGGTCCCTTAGATACCAAAACTTTAGGTCTCATGTGCTTGACCTGACACTTATCCTCATCCCAAAAGTTTAATGTAGTCTATAACTTGGAGATGATTTATTAAACTTATCCTTTGAACCATTTGGTCTCCTCTAGTTGATTTATAAAATCACCTTCTTGAGTTGTAAAAATCTCAAGTGATATAGTAGCATCCTTGTAGGCATCCTTAATCATTTCAACATATATAAAAACCTATCCTTAGAGTGCCACAAAAATAGTGTTAATATCTTGGTGATGAGTGCTAATCTTATTTTTGAGAACCTTGACATCTTGGAATGATTTGGAGTGATGTGCTCTATCTTCTATTATGAGTTCATTCTTGGCTACTTACTGGCACTGGTGTTCCTCTAGATGAAGCATAGCTTCCAAAAATTTGGTGGGTTTTGACAACCTAACAAAAACCCCATTTGATATGGAATATGTGACACCCACAAGGGCTAAAAAAATATTTCATACTTATATGGATTATGTAAATTTATCTATAGCCCAAGTTTACTCATGTTGGGGATTGACTTGGTATTTGTATTTTTGTAATAAAATTTTCACCAAGGTTTATAACTTATCAATAGTTTCTCCTATAAGGGGAAATCCATCACCAAGTGTCGGATCTTATTCCAAAATTGATTTACACAATCATAGAGTCTTTATCTAAGCTACTTTTGTTGATTCTAGCTAGTTCTTGAGCTCATCAAATTCCTTTTCAATATTTATTATTTTAATTCATTCATGTTGGTACAAGGTGGTACATATTGATGTTTTTAATGAATCTAATCAACATCATATCCTTGTCGATCACTTTTCCATATAAATGTGAGAACCAACTTAATAAGGTCATGCTTTCTTGGGTTGATAAATATTACGAGGATCTACCCAAAATGCTTCAAGAAGATCTTCCCCCTCTAACACTAAATATATTTTGGATAATGGAAGTTAAAAATGGTTTTCTTCATTAAACACATACACAAAAAATGAGAGATCACATCAAGTTTGATTTAAATCATCATCCCCAAGGAAATACCCCCAAAAATAAAACTATTCTTCAGGGATGTTTTGTTAGAGATATCCTCAAATAGAGAGGGTATCATCCTTATTTCCTTACTACTAATTTGATTCCTAAATAGGCCCATTTCCATTATTTAGGTCACACTCAAGGATATATACATCTATATCAATATATTTTTTGGCCCTTGTGTCAACATCCTAGTTTTTGGCACCTAGAGTTATACCTTTATCTGCCCCCTCTTCACTAATGGGACTTTCAGTGTCTGTTTGCATGTCATTAGGGGTAGACTCTTCTAGTTATGCTGGGATTTATTTTTTAGGATAATATGTGTCTTACTTAGGTTATTTTTATGTGATGGTTGAGGATTCATCACCCTTTATTATTATACCACAATACTTGGTTCAAAATACCCCTATCTTAAATGAATAACACTCTGTTTGGTGGTGTCAAGGCCATTTTATTATTATTGTGTAGGAATTCATTAGTATATGGGAGATTATGGGGGCATACTTTTCCACTTAGATTTTTCATCCTACATTTTTCCAATGGAGTTAGACCTTAGCCTCTTTTCTTCTTTGTGTTTCCTTTTCTACACCATTATTTCTAGTGGAAGAGGAAGGGTTTATTTGGGGGCATCCTTTATACATAAGTCCTTATTATTATGATTTAAAATATAATACAACATAAGAATGTGACTCTCAACAATAATATAATGCACTTTTATATCTATAACATCCATCTCAACCTTCTCCCTATATTCTTTCTTTATGGGGTAAACATACAGTTGTCAAAGACTATGTGTTTAATTATCAATATTATCAGTGTCAATACATACCTTGTGTGCATTGGTAATGTGTTTCATAAATTTTTTTAAGCATTTGGAATTAAAATCATATGGCAACTTTATCCATTTCAATAATATGTGTCAAACAAATACTATTGCATCATAGAAAACTAGGCATGAGTTCTCATTTACACCAAAAACTTTTTAGGGACATGTCATTCAATAATGAATGCTTCCTTCTTCCCCTTGAACCATTCCTAAATTTTCATCTTATGGGAAGGAAAGATGGTGCCCAAATAAGTAAACTACTAGAATTATTCTATAGGGGATCATTATCTAGTGGGTACACCCACTTCAACTCTTTCTTAGTGTATTTTGGAATGCCAATTTCATCAAATACTAAAAAAAGAGGACTCATGCCCAATGGAAATTTATGGTTTGGAAGGTTATGGGACTTACATGAATCCTCCATAATATTATTGGTAAAATTAAATATGTAATTATATTTATTCCCTTCAGTATCTAGCTCACTACATAGAGATGCAACATGTCTACCTCTTTCCACCTATATTTACCCCCAAGCTTAGTCATTGACAAGTGCAAAGCTACCTAAATGGAAGGGTCTTAGAGGATATTTATATACATTACATGGCCCTCCTTCTTATAGTTTAGCATTATTTCCACTTTCTACATTTCCTTGTGGTCCTCTAGATCCACATTAACATCCTTGCTCAAATATTGTAACCCTATTAATTTTTTAACCCATTATGTAGTGATTCACATTATATGCCCTATATAGTTTAAATAGTCTTCAGAGATGCATGAGAACAAAAATATCACTACTTCCATGGGCTTCCCAAAATAAGGAAATTGAAACAATTTGAAAATCCTAACATCATTTAATCAATTCAAAATAATGATGCCATAGGTGACCTCACTCCTTGTATTCTAGTGTTTGAATCTATAGTCTCATTACAAGTCTCCCTTTGTTCCTAGGTTGGTGGTAGTTATAATTGAGCACTTGACATGAGAACTCCATGGAATCCAACTCTTCTTTATTCAAGACTAACTTAGGATATTTTATTTATTCAATCAACATAAAGGGTGGAAGTGGTATTCTAGACCTTTTTCCCCCCCTCACATATCCCTTTTAGTTTTGTCCTAATTTTTTTTCATTTCTTGTTGTGTCATGCTCTCTAATTACATGCTAGACTCACTAGGGGTTTCCTTCTAGATCAGAATAGGTCATCTTTTTATGCCCTTGTATTCTTCCTTTTTAGCTATGACTAGTAAAAGTTCACTTCTTTGGGCCTTTTGCTTTAGCCACATAGACCTCTGAGGATCTTAAAGGTTAAGGCATGATAGTCTAAATATTTCTAAATAATATGTGTTTCCCATTTTTAATTTCCTTGGATTTTTTATTTAGTTTCCTATAATGTAGGATGCCAATACTTAAAACCTATAAGTTCTTCGATAATATTCCTTCAATAAAAATTTCACTATTTTACTCATTCATGATCATCACTTCACTTCTCATCTTTGAACTTGTCACTAGATTTTTATGAATGCTCTTTTTGGCGACTTAAATATACTTTGCTTGAGCTCTATAAGCTCTAGAAATTTTAATAGTAAATTATTAAAATGAGGACATTATAACTTTATATAGGTTTGAGTACTTGTATAAATCTATTCTCCCATGCCTTCATCCATCATTTCACTAATTAATTTTCTCAAATGATATACCATGACATCTATTTGGCATGATTTCCATTATGCTTACCATTATTTCCATTTAATACACATATCCAATCCTCATGATTTGTTCATAGTTCATGTTAGTTGTAAAATATTTAAATTTCCATTCTCCAAAGTGGGAACTACTTTTTCCCTCCTGACCCATTCATAATGGCTTTTATTTTACCACTATTTTTATTCACTTCAGATCATTAAATAACTCCTATGTGAACTAATTTATACTTATATGCACCCATTATGTACATATTTACCTAATGCTTTCTCTTGAAATTTCACTTGCACTTTTGATTATATGTATGCTGAACATGTGTGTTGTTCTTAACCTGCATGCCTTACCATCATGTGTGCTTCTCTTCCCTTACTAACATTTTCTTTGTGTGATTCCTTCCAAAATTTACTTTACATGCTCCAAATTTACATTAATCATGTTTATACCTACCCCACACTAAAATATTGTTGTGGTCTTCCACAAGCATGAATAAAATAAAAACAAAAGAGAACCATGTGATAAACTAAACTTTAAAAAAAGATGTGAAACCAATGTGTCACTTTATTGGAAAATAAAACAAAATGGCTAGACTAATCTAATGGCACATGCCTTATTTAAAATTTTTATAAATATTACATGGAATGATAGGGTTGAATATGACTACCATTAATATGACTTATAAAGATTTTTCCATCTAACTACCTTAACTTTCATGCACTAATGGGATGGATTCTATGAATTATGAATGGACCATCCTAATAGATGCCAAGTTAATTAGAGTGGCATGAAAACTTGGAATCATAAACCAATATGTACATACTAGGAGAAAAAGTTTTGTTTTTGAGATATCTATCATGTTAGGATTTATAATTCTATTTGAAAACTCCTTGACTCTAATGTGCAAGAAAGTATTCTTCATCTAACTATAATAAAGCATCAAGACACACTTTTATATATTCTTTGTCATCAAGTGGCCAATGCATGCAATACATAAATAAGGAATAAGGAAATATACCGATATAATTGCTTCAGTACCAAAGATAAGAAGAAAAGGGGTACTCTTATTCAATAATTTGTATGTGGTTTGATAGGCCCATAAAATTGTAGAAAATTGATCATCCCAATTAGTGATACCAATATTGTAAACTTTTTTCAATGTTTGGCTTGGGATCTTAATAAAATATTCATTAGTTTTATTAGCTTGAGGGTGGTATGAAGTTGTCTTATGATGTATAATCATGAACTCATCTAATAGGATGCATATCATTTCTTTGAGTGAGTTACATGATAATTTTTTAAACTTAAATGGAATCCATATCTAGTAATAATATTTTCCCAAAGGAATTTGGTGATAATTTTAGAAGTAAAATCATGTGTGGGAATCACTTCAACCCAACATGTGAGGTAGTTGGTATAAATAATTATGTAGCATGTGTTAGTTCATGTTTCAGTAGGGGTAATGGGCCCAAAATAATCAATATCCCATTTTTTAAAAGGTTCATGAGATAAGATTAAATGGAGAGGCATAACATATTGATAGTTTGGTTTTCCAACTCACTGATAGATATCACATTAGCATGAATAAACATTGGCATATTTAAATATAGTCGGCCACCATAAAAAATCTAAGAGTACCTTTCATGTCATTAGATCACCAACATAATGTCCTATGGTGACACCCTTATGGTCCTATCAGAATACTTATGCATGCTCATTTTTTATAACACACCTGTACAACACCTCATCCTTTTTGAGTTTGTATAGCTCTCAACCAACAAGGTGGAAGGGTGTAGTGTGTACAGATAGTTGATTTTATCTTAGGTGATAATATGATCTAGAACAAAACCTATTAAAGGAAAAAATATATACATTAGGTAAATCATCCTCTATAGTACATGTTGGTTCACTAACTCAACATGCCAGAAGTGGTTTGGATGAAAATTCACTTTTCCAAGTTTGAAAACCATAGAGAATTGGAACTCCTAAGAGAGAAAATTCCAATGACAAATTCATATATGCAACACTAGTTTATTCATAAGGTATTTAAAAACCTCATGATCTATAAATAAAGTGAAAGGAGTGGCTAAAAAGTAATAACAAAACTTTCAAAGTGAATATACCATGGATAAGGCTTCTCATTATATAGTAGAATAATTCCTCTCCACCAATGTTACCTTATGACTACTAAAATATATAGGATGATCCATATTCCCTTATCTAGGTTTCATAAAGATAACACCCATCTTCATGGTAGAAACATCTATGTGTACATGAAATGGTGTCATCTAGTCTAGAAACTAGAGGATGGTGTTATGAACCTGTGATATCTCTTCTCTTTACTTTATTAGTATAGGAGTTGATATGGATGCATATGCTTTATAAGTCATCCCATGAGTATTTTGTTTTATCCCACATACATATGAAGTAGTAGTTTCTTATATTATAATTCATATATAAGCAAGTGTTGAGGCTAATAAAGGCATCCACAAATTTATTATATTGAGCTTGTTCAAAGGAGGTTACCCCATCAAATTGGTCTGTGATAAATATAATCATTTTATTACTTTAGTTAATTTTATTAATCTACCATTTATTGATTTTTTATCAATTTTTATAGGAGGCTCCTCTCATCTAGTATCAGAGTGCTTTCCAAAGCTTTTTTTTTGTTACATAATTTATTTATAATATTTTTCTTAAATATTTATAACTCTATTTTAATACGCAACTCTATTCTAAATCACCATAATCATTTTTGGATTATGGTAAAACTTGATGACATAAATATGTGAAGTGCTTAGATGAAAGCCCTAAAACTCATTATGAGGAGTACCATGAAAACCCCAAAGTAACTAGCCCATTGAGATGACCTATCAATGAAATGGGTAATGACCCCTTCCTAATTAAGTAGTTCCCATCCATGAGGAAAACTAAGAGCTGTCGTTAAGAGATAAATCCATGACCAAATTTTTTTTGGAGAGTGGTACTAGCTCAGATGGTATTGGTGGCTAAAGTGTTATTTTTAAAAACCCTTAGGTAGCCATTGAAATTTGGGGCCCATTTCTATCAATTCAGACTATTTTTAATAGACTAATCACTCTGTAGAATATCTATAGACTATCAAAATACTTATAGGTAGATGTTTGATAGAAATCAAAATCTATAAACTATTCATAGAGTATCAGTAGACTTAGAAAGGACTTACAACCAAATAGAAAATATAAAATATAAGATTATTATTATTATTATTATTATTATTATTATTATTATTATTATTATTATTATTATTATTATTATTATTATTATTTGTAATATCTCTCCATTTGTAGCCACGTTGATCTTCAAACTTTATCCAAACACCTAAAATTTAATTTTACATTTTCTTCCTTGAGGTACCATATCCAAATTCCACTTATAATTCCCTCAAATATTAATTTGGGTTTTGCCATAACTTCTATTTTTGTCTATTTGCCTAGAAATTTTTCCATAGTGGTCCTCTCACCTTTTTGCTTCTTTGACTTTCTTTCATAAATTTTTTAGTTTTTCCATTTTCACCCCTAAAATTTCCTTCATCTTTGTCAATCATACTCCCACTAAGCTAAAAAGTATTAAAATCCCCTTTACCCCTTCCACTTTGGCCTTATTTCAAAACTTTCCTTACTAAATGTGTCTCAATTTATGTTTCCCTACCCATTAAAAAGAATGTTATTCAGGTTAGGGTAGTAACCCAAATAGGAGAAAAGAACATGGAGGATGAAATTTCCACCCTCAAGAACCATATCAAATATCTTAATGAAAAACTTCTCAGCCTCAATCTTCGACAGACCACCATGAACAACAGACAACATCCAAAGTCTTCTACAGACATCAGTTTTTCTCCTTCCAACACTTTCATGGGACAAAGATTAATTTTACTTTATTTAATGGTGTAGATCCAACTAAATTGATTTATCAAGAAAAATAATATTTTAGTCTGCATAATATATTTGATGATAATAAGGTCCCGCTTGCATCCTTTCACTTGAAACTTGAAGCCCTTCAATGGTATCATTGGTATACCAAGGCTCATGATGAGCCCATGTGGACTAATTTTTGCACCCTTATTTTTCAATAGTTTGGCCCTAGTTATTTTCATGACTTAATTTAAGTATTCACTAAGCTTTGCCAAATAGAAACTATGCAAGAATATCAAACATAATTTGAAAAATTGGCCAATCACACAGATGAATTGTCAAATGAATTTTTTAGGAGTTATTTTTTTAGTGGATTGAAAGATGTAATACAATTTATGTTCAAAATTTTTTGGCCAAACATAATGATGGAAGCCTTAGGGTTAGCTAGGTTGGTAGAGGATAAGATCATAGCTCAATAATTATTCAAACCCAATTTTGCTTCATTCAAAAATATAGATCCATAATGTATTCACATAATGATCACCCCTAAAACCACTCCTATAAAATATTTAACTGAAGTAGAGATGCAAGACCATAGAGAAAAAGGAATATGTTATAATTGTGATGATAGATTCACTCAGGGACATTCATGTGTTGAGCAAAAGCTTTACCTATTAGATGTGAACTCTCCACCTAAAACTAAAGATTGGGAAGATGCTCAGGATATAGTAGATGATCAAGAAGAATCTCAAATAATTGTGGAATCTAATTCTCAATAAGACCAACCAAAGATGTCTCTCCATGCCTTAGTAGGAGTCATTATCCCACAAACTATGTAGGTTAGAGGTTACTTCAAGAAGCTCCCTCTCATAATACTCATTGATTAGGCATCACTCATAACTTCATTGACCCTCAAATCACCAAACAAGATGATTGTTTTATCCATCCTTGATCCAACTTTAAAGTTGCTAATGGGGGCACCTTACCTTGTAAAGGGAAGTGTCATAATTTGCATATATCTATCAGAGATTATAATTTACTCTCCAACATGTTTGCCTTGCCCTTAGGTAGATGTGATGTTATTTTGGGATCCAAATGGTTATGCATACTTAGACCCATCTTATGGGATTTTGTTGAACTTCGGATGTAGTTTTCAAATAATGGGCAAAAACACACATTGAAAGGCTTACAATCAGGATATCTGAGCATCATAAGTTCACATCACATGGAAAAGCTTCTTAAAAATAATTCACATGGCATAATTGCCCAAATCCATTCCATTAAAATGCAACCATCATCAGTATCTACTACTCTTGATCTACAAACCATTTTATAGAGGTATGAAAGTGTCTTTACCAACCTAGTAGGATTTCTACCTTCAAGGCTAGAGGATCATTGTATCTATCTCATTCCTAGAAGCATTCATACCAAAATCAAGCCTTATCACTACCCATTTTATCAAAATAATAAGATCAAGATAATCATTCAAGACCTATTGAAGCAAAGCATTATTCATCCCAATACTAGCCCATATTCTTCCCTAGTTCTCCTTGTCAGAAAAAAAGATGGGTCATGGCACCTCTGCATTGATTTTATGCACTTAATCATATAACAATCAAGGATAAGTTCCTGATCCCTATTATTGATGATATTCTTGATGAGCTTTATGGTGATCAATTATTCTCCAAGTTAGATCTCCATTCTAGATATCATTAGATTCAGATTCATGAGGATGATATCCTTAAGATAGTTTTTTGCATGCATGATGACCACTATGAGTTTCTAGTCATGCCCTTTGGCTTCACTAATGTCCCTTAAACATTTTAAGCATTGATGAATAAAATATTTTTTCCCTACCTACAAAAATTCATTCTATTCTTCTTCGATGATATCCTCATCTATAGTCAAACATGGTTTGAGCATCTCCAACATCTAGAGCTTGTATTACAACTTCTCTCTGAGCATTATCTTTTTTAAAAAAAATCTAAATGTAATTTTGTCTAGAACAAAGTAGATTATGTTGGGAATATTATTTTATCCCAAGGGGTTTGAGTGGTCTTGAAAAAATAGCTACCATAGTAAATTGGCCTCATCCTCAAACACTCAAGAGCCTCCATGATTTTTTGGAGTTGACTAGATACTATCACAATTTTGTCAAAATTATGGGAAGATTGTAGCTTACTTGATAGATATGTTGAAAAAGGATGATTTTACTTGGACATCAATTGCTAAGAGTGAATTTGAAGAAATCAAACAAGCTATGTGTACTAGCCCTATTCTAGCCATGCTAAATTTTACCAAGACCTTCACTATCAAGAGTGATGCATGTGGCAATGGATTTCGTGTTATTATCCTTCAAGAAGGATGCCCCATTGCATTCCCTAGGAAATCCCTTTCTTGTAATAATTTAGTTCTCTCTACTTATGAGAAGGAAATGATGGCCATTTTACATGTAGTATAAAAGTGGTGGCCATACCGACTAGGGAATCATTTTTGCATCAGAACTGATCACCATAGTCTATAATATTTCTTGAAATAATGGGTCTCAACTACATCACAATAAAAATGGGTCAGAAAACTCATAGTTTATGACTATGAGAACACTTATAATAAGGATAAGGATAATATTGTGGTTGATTCTATATCTTACACATTTGCATATCAAGCTTCCCTTTTATCTCTCTATATGCCTTTTCCAATTTGGTTGGATGATGTATAATAGGGTTATGCCAATGACTCCTTATTATCTCAAATAATTCAATAGTTGGATACTAACCCCTCTATTATACCACATTATTCATGGGATAGTGCTTCTCTATAATACAAGGGTCATTTGGTGCTTTCCTAGAGTATAGATCTTTAATAAGTAGTATTCTATGAACTCCATACTTCTCCTTCCATAGAGAACTAAAGATTTATCAAAACTTATGAGCAGGAATGAAGCAAATTCTTTTAGAATGGAATGAAAAATTCAATTAAATAGATGGTGGTTGAATGTGATACTTGTCAATGAAACAAGGGTGAAACAACAATCATCCCTGGGTTGCTCAAACCCTTACTCATCCTTACCAGGTTTATATAGATATTTATATATATTTTATTAAGGGGATCCATAAATCTAGAGGGAAAATGGTGATCTTGTTTTTGGTTGATTGGCTCTCCAAATATAGTCATTTTTGTGCCCTCAACCATCCCTATACTGCCTCTATAGTCTCACAAATTTTCCTGGACCAAATTTTATGTCTTCATCACATTCCTTCATCCATTTTTTTAGATCATGATGCAACCTTCACCAAGAATTTTTGGAAAGAACTATTTCACCACACTAGCACCCAACTCAAGATGAGTTTTGGATATCATCCCCAAATCGATCACCAAACTAAAATTGTCAATAAATGCTTGGAAACTTTCCTTCATTGCTTCACTTTAGAATAACAACATTAGTGGGAAATGTGGCTCCCTCTCACTGAATGGTGTTACAATACCTCCTACCACACTTTAACAAAAATGACTCCATATGAAGCAATCTTTGGTCAATCACCAATAGTTATCCTTCCATACACTCCCAATAGTTTATTAGTCCAAGAGGATAACATGCTTCTCTAAACTTGAGATCATATTCTTAGTACCCTATGAGATAATCTTCATATGGCATAGAATCAAATGAAAAAACAAGATGATCAACACCATTCTAATCATACATTTCAAGTAGGTGATATGGTTTTTCTTTGCATGTAACCATACAAACAATCCTACCTGAAACTCAAAAGGAATCATAAGCTAGCTCCCAAGTTCTAGGGGCCCTATAAGGTTATTCAAAATATTGGGTCAGTTGCTTACAAGTTTGAACTCCCAGCTTCTTCATGAGTTCACCTAGTATTTTATGTCTCTTGTCTAAGGAAATTTCTTGCAACAAACATTAGAGTGCATACTATTTTACCAAAACTTGATAATGAAGGATCCATTCTTCTGGAGCCAGAGGCAATCCTAGATAGGTGCACATGCCAACTTTGCTCCCACTCCATCGCTGAGGTTTTAATTTATTGGCATGGAATGAAACTAGAGGATACAACATGGGAACCAATATTTCAGATTCAACACTAATTCCCACATCTGAAGCTTTGAGGACAAATCTTTTTTGAAGATGGAGGGGATGTTATGAACCCATGATATCTCTTCTCTTTACTTTGTTAGTATAGTAGTTTCTATTGATGCATATGAGCATTTTGTTTTATCCCACATGCATATGAAGTAATAGTTGCATTTTTTAGAATTCATATATAATTAAGTATTGAGGCCAATGAAGGCATCCATGAGTTTATTTTATTGAGCTTGCTCAAAGGACGTTTCCCCCTCGTAGTGGTCTATAATCAATAGAATCATTTCAGTGCTTTAGCTAATTTTATTAATCTTCTATTTCACACTTTTTTATCAATTGTTATAGAAGGCTCCTCTCAGATGGGTATAGTTCCTAATTTTTCCTTCAATATCATGAATTCTTGTTGATGTCTTTTAGTCTAGAGAAAGAGTGAATTTTATTTTATTAATTATTCTAATAGAGATATTATAATCATTCCTCCCATGACCTTACTCCTCCCTATGATTACAAATCATCTCACATTCAGACTACCAACCCTAGTTATCCCACTTCAAGACATTTTTCACTTGTATGGACCCTTTACACATCATTAATCTATCTCCTAAGCATCCTTGGTAACTTACTAACCCTTTTGCTCACTAATAGGCCTTCTAAATGCCTCTTGGGGCCCTTCAAAAATATTGTTGACCACTAGGAATGGGTTTTTTTTACCTAATTCATGGCTTATATGGGAAACCCATAGCCCAAGACACATGTTTCATTTACCAAATCTATGCCTTAAGCCTTAGCTCAGGAAAAATGTAAGTAAAAGGGGCATGTTTGGTCCCAATAGCTAGAAATGAGTAGTTTTTGGCTCTTGGTAGATTAGGGTTGCCAAATATGACTAATTATCACTCATCTTTCCCCCTCTCCTACATTTTTGCTTTGATCTTACCTATTTTTCATCACTCTCTAAGCTCTTGTGCCTTCTTGAATATCACTTGCTTCATTATTGGTATACTTGAGCTTTCATTATGACAAGGGATGCCCTACTATTATGTATCTTATTTTGGTGGTTCACCTTGTTCTTTACAGTGATCTTGAGCCTTTTGGCTTGATCCTAGCTTCCTAAATATCCATTACACATATTTTTATGGTCTACACATTAGTTGTCTCATAGTTTACAACTTCTCCTTCACCTCCTCCATTGTTATTGGTTATTGGTTTAGACTTAGCCCACATACAACTTGATCTTCCTCTTTCACTACTTTTTAGATTGGATTCATAGTTGGTATAATGTTTTTATAATATTTTTGAGCTTGATATTAGGTCATTTTGATATGAAAATTAAAATTCCCCTTAGCTAGTTTTCATTATTTTAGTAATTTAGTTTGTTTAGAGCATTATCTAGGGTAGTTTCTGAATATTTTGCATTTGTATGTAGTTAAGGACATCTTTCATTTCTTGAAAATGTCTCCCATTACATGATATGCTTGCTTTAGAAACATATATAATTGTATAGTAGAAACTTATTTTCTCAAAATGTTCCATACATTTGCATAAATAATCTCCTCTTTGCTAAACTAGAAAATTACATTATTATGAAATAATAGTGTTCAAAATGAAGAATTGGCTTAAGCTTAGATTAGGAATTCTCTTTCTCCCCTTATTTAAAATGTCTTTGATTCTTGAAATGTCTTTCATTTGGCCTAAAAGTGCCTCTCTCTTAATCTTATGCATCATTTGATTGTTCTCTCAATTCATCATTATCATTTCCATAATTTTTATGTAAGTAGATTTATTATTTTAGCTACTTAATTTAATGTGGTTATACCCATTAGAGATACCATCATCCTTTGTGTGCTTGATCACACTATCCCTAACCTAGTTTATGAGTCTTTCTATAGATTGGTGTAAGCCAAAAATTTGACTAGCCTCTATGTATCTCTAGTAGCCCATAGTGTCCTTGAGCCTTTTAACCTTCTATATGTCTGCTTAAGTACCCTATGTACCCCTTTTCCAAACCATAGTGGTTCCATTTAGATTCTTTAAAATACATTTTGGCACACCTAGTGGAACCTCAGATTTGGTCTTATGCCATTTATATCCTTTTTAGAACTCTCTTAGCCAACTCCTCTCTATTAGCTATTAGGATTTGTTTTTAGTTGTGTTTTAGATCTCATCCTAGTTATTTTATCCTATTTTTTTTAATGTCCTCCTAGATAGTTTACCATTAATTTGCCTTTCCTATTGTCTCTTATGTTACTCTTCATTACATCCATGGCTAGCCTCCCACCCTTGGGATGCCAGTCCCATCAGATTTAAGGCCATATCCTTAAGATCACTCATGAGTAGGTTGAGGCTACAATGAAATTCCATAGACATTGTGGGACCCACAAGGTTCTCTCAACCTAGAACAGTGGCATTGACCCACCCATGTTATATAAGGAACAAGATTGGAAGATCTATAATTGATTGACTCAGTCTTCTTTCCATAAGTTTGAGATCCATTCATTTGAAGATCATTCTCCTCAGACTCATATTATGATTAAATCACACATTCATGGTGATGAGGATCCCCTTTCATGATTGAATCCTAATGAGCTACATGTGATCATTCATGATTTCCATATACAAATTTAAGTGAATGAAGTGCACCCTTCTCCCCTTAGGATTAGGTAGAGTGCTTCCTCTAGATACAAAGATCATATCTACTCTAGTTTGAGTGCCTCCACTAGTTACTATGTGTGTTTCCCACTACTTTATTGGTAGGAGACTCTACAGTAAGAACCCCCTCATGTCCATATTATGGGACACAAGAATTCTAACTTGATGAGGCATCCATATCATGTGAAATCCTCCCATCCTCTTAGTCCCTCCTTTAGAGCCTTATATGAGTGTGTTAATTTTGATCACCATTTACAAACTTGAGATCCATGGGATGCTTATCCTAAGCATAATCACCCTCATATAGACCCTCATCTTTTGACACGTGGTCAACATCATGGAGACCTAGGTCACCATGACCATTTACATGGGCATGCGATATCATCTCATCATACCCATAGGGAATGGTACCTTACCCATGGTCATTTTACACCCTATGATAGGGATGATTTCCATATTGATCATCTTCCACACTAAGAGCCACCTCATCATCAACCCTTTTACAACCAGGGTTTTGATGAGTCCTATTGGCATAGGGAACATCATAACCTCCATGATCCTCTTTAAGAAGCTCTTTTCCAACCCACTATCAACCATGCCTATGAGGATTTCCATAATAATCCTTTGTCCCCTTAGGTATATGCTATTCCCATTTTTACTCCTATCCCTAAACTCCCAAGTTAAATGGGACTCAAGATGATAGTGCCATAGAGTATATCATGGCATTTATAATGGTGTGTATGGTTTAGGAACAAGATGAAGGCATGATATCAAATTTATTCAATCACTCCCTATGATTTGAAGATATCATTTGATTCCAAAATCTCACTTTCTAAAATTTTGAAGGGCACTTGAAAAAATTCTAAAGGGCACTTGCCCTTTAGGCATTTTTCCCTCACAAAAATCTTAGAGGAATTGTAAGGTCATTTGTTTTGGCCAAAGGTACTTCTAGAAGTTTTGAAAGGTCATTTTTATTTTGTAAAAGTTATGAAGGATCATTTTCTTTGGGAATTTTTCCCTCAAAATTTTTTTGAAGGGCACTTTCAAAGGGCAAAAGACACTTATAAATTTCCTAAAGGGTAATTTTTGAAGATGAAGGACATTTTCAAAAGTTTTGAAGGGCACTTTATGGATCCAGGGGACACTTTCAAAACTATCAAAGGACACTTTTGAAGGGTCATTTTGCCTTTATAAAATTTCCAGAGTTTTATTTCCTTTGGCCACTGTATATACTTTTGCAAAATTCCTGAAGGATATCTACAAAAATTTTGAAGGATAATTATGAATCTGGAGGACACTTACAAAGTTCCTAAAGGACATTTTAAAAAATTTCAAAGGGCACCTTCTAAAGATGGAGGATACTTTCAAAAAGTCCAAAAGTAACTTTCAAAATATCGAAGGACCATTCTAAAAGGGCTAAAGGGAATTTTTGTAGGATAGGTGCCCTTAATAAAAACTCTAAAGGGTATGTTCAAAGGTCTGAATGGTAATTTTGGAAAAATGGTTGTAGAGAAGAGGTCTAATTTCCTTTAGACATTTTTCCTGAGCAAAAAGTTTGAATGAATTGTATTTATTTGGGAGAAGTACTTAATTCAATTTTTGTGACAAAATTGTTTCAAACAAAATGTTTGAAACAATTATCCTGATAAAGGTAAAATAGTTGAGGATCCAATTCCTTCAGCAAAAGTGTGAGCGACTATTTCCTTTAGGGGAATTATTTTGGACAAAATGTCCAAAATAATTATTTTGACAAAGGACCATTCTAAAAGGCCAAAAGATAATTGTATATGATAGGTGCCCTTAAAAATATTTCTCAAGGATTATTTCCTTTAGGCATGTGCACTTGGTAATTTACTAAAGGGTATGTTCAAAAGGCCTAAAAGGTAATTTTGGAAAAGTTGCTATAGAGCAGAGATCCATTTATTTTAGACATTTTTCTTGAGAAAAAATTCCAAAAGAATTACATTCTTCAAGAGACCAAGTTTAATTTCTATGAAGAAATTATTTCAAACAAATTTTCTAAAAT
Source organism: Torreya grandis (assembly GCA_037957365.1). Taxonomy (NCBI): domain Eukaryota; kingdom Viridiplantae; phylum Streptophyta; class Pinopsida; order Cupressales; family Taxaceae; genus Torreya; species Torreya grandis. The sequence goes on from JARHVA010000088.1 coordinate 4,701,316, forward strand.
AATTATCTTGATAAAGGTGAGGAGCTAAGTACCAAATTATTTTTGTGAAAGTGAAGAGCTCCCATTCCTTAAATAAAATTACAAATAGTAATTTCTATAGGGAAATTGTTTCAAACAAAATTTCTAAAACAATTATCTCGATGAATACAAAAAGTCAAAGACTCAATTCTTGTGAGAAAAGTATGAAGTCAAATCCATCAAAGAAATTGTCTTGAACATTTTATCAAAAATAATTGTCTTGACACAGTACCTAAAAGAAATGTTGTGGGATAATTATGCTAAATAAAATCCTAAAGTAGAAGTGTCAAATAAAATAGAGAGGCCAAAGACAAAGACTCAGTCAAAGTTACCATAAAACAAAGTCCCCAAAAGAATATTTCTATGTTTTAGGTATGATAGTCTCGTAGACCATTTTTTACAAGCGTATAGACATCAAATTTAAGCTACAAGGACTATCTATTGGGATTCAAATGTCTATGATGATCATGTGAGTGTCATTTTAGACCCCGTGAAGTAGCCATTTGTTTTCAAATGGAGCCAAATCTAATGACACGCATTTCCTCAGAACAAGATGATCTAATGGTACACAGTCAAAGGTGAATATTCAAGTGAACTCAAGATAACTAAGTGGATGCCAAGTGTTAATCTCACAAAGTATGTTTTAAATTTTGAACATGTTCTAAGGATCTAATGATGCAAACTAGCAATTTACTATTCAAAGAGACTCAAGATCAAGTGAGACACTTCCACATGGTGTGAGGTCACTAAAGGTAGTAGTAATTATTTTTAGGGTAGATAAGAAGCCCATGAGGCTATAAAGTGGCACATCCTTGATGCTATGAAATAAGAAGGATCAAATAATGTTCCACTCCTTGAATCATGATCCAATGGAGTTCATTTGCTTTTCCTAGCCAAATTTAGTAGCATGTAGCCAAGTTTGAATAGTCAAGGATCCCATAGAAGAATGAAAAATGACAAGTGGTAGAGCTATGTGCCACAAATTAAGGCTCTAACATCTCATTAAAAGATATATGGCTTGCATTTTCTCAAGAAAGAAAGGTCCAATGGTGAGAGCCAAGGAAAACTTTTCAAAGGGCTCAGAATTTCATGAGAAGATGACAAGTGTCTAGGTTGAAGTTAAAATTGATAGCTTTTTCATGGATTTGGTAATGGGTAGAAGCATAGAAGAATGTTTAGCAACCATTTTAGAGTGAATATTTCTAATCATGATAGTGGATCATTTCCTATTTCAAGACACAATCAGATTAACTCTTGAGCCATCATTGTAGGTAATGGGTTTTCCTTTAACATGCACAAAGAAGAGATTCATGTCCATAAATGTCCATGATATGAAATTGGGTGACAAGAAAGCATTTCCAAGTAATTTTCGCACACGAACAAAATCTTTTTGGCTTACAAATAATTTTTTCTCTAGTTGTACAAGTTAGTGATCAAAGGTGTCTTCAAATAGTTTCACATCAAGTCAAAATCCATTTGAATCCTCAAGTGAATGTCCTCCTTTCAATCTCATGTGAAAGGAATTTTAATCCAAAATATCAAATGATGTACTCTAGGTGGTTGAAAGTCCTCATCATTATTTGAAGAGACAGTTGAAATAACTATTTATCTTGAAAATCAATGAAGATCTTAAGCATAAAAAAAAGGCATTTTCCAATTGAGACCATATTAACAAGACTATAAAAGTTAATTATGTAATTTTTGAAAATTATAGCCCATGTTCCTAGTTTTGGGAAGGATTAAAAAACTATAAATAAGGGTTTTGTCTTCTATTTCAAGGTTGTTAGTTTTTTTGGTTGATGTTGGCTTTTAGTTGATATAGGTCATTTTAGGCATCGCCTTTCTCTAATTCTAGGTTCTACAAGAATTTTTTTAGGATCCATTGATATGTGTATACTTTATCTCCCTTTTTAAGGTGGTTTCATATTTACATACATTTGCAAGCTTTGAAAGCATGTTCATGTCTCCCTTTTTAAAAAAGTAGTCTCACCATGCCTATCCCCATGGTGAAATTCTAAAGTGTTGGTGTTTTGTAATATTTATATTCAAGTCTTTCAAAAAAAATTGGTTATTTACTATATCTTGTTAATGAAATGTAGTGACATGTTTTATAGTCCCCGTTGATTGGATATTTAGGTCTATGTTCATTACTGGTTGTGATTTTGAGCATGCATCTAGGTTATAAATCCCTCTCTATAGTTATAGATGTAAATGTGTTATTTAATACCTTTTAAGGGCACCCTAGGTTTATGAATTTAATAGGATAAAGTATTTGAGATTATAGTTTTAGTGTATGTCCTAGTCTCTCAAGGATCATTTGGTGTTTATCATTATTTTATATTTGAAGTGTTTTCTACATCTTTACTAAGGAATATTATCATGAAATATTGTCAGATAATTTGTTGTTTATAATCCACCAAAATGCCACCCTCCATTTTATAATCAACTATAAAATTGTCCTACCCTATTCTACCCTAAAAATAACATGCTCTATTTCATAATATAAATGTTACTTGCCTTGAAAATGCATGAGATCTTACCTATTTTGAATGTGTTTGTAGTTTGTGTGTTTCACTAAAAAATTATGTCTATTTAAAGTATAAATTAAAAATAATAATAAGGATAGGATAAGTGATTAGAATGAACCCATATTGTTTTGCACATTGTATCTAGATGTTGTGAGCACTCCTCTTTGGTTGGGGAGGACTACCTAAAAGTAAGAAAGCACTACCATAAAAATGTATATTAGTAGATATATGAGTGGTATTCCAAGCTATGTGATTGTTCCAAGAAGTGTCAAACTTTCTTACAGATGAAATTCCACTTTTGAGAAATAAAAGAGTGATAAATAATAAGAAGAGAAAAAAAGGGAGTGTGCAAGAGAGATTATTTTAAAATTATTCACAACCTAAGGGTAGTAGAGAGTAGCAGAGTGTAGGTGGTATATTTAGTTTATATTTGGGAAGTTGTTTTGGTATGTTTTAAAATGGTTACTATAAATCCATAACTATCAATGTCAGTTAGGCTATTGAGGTAAGTGAGAAAGTGTGATTGATATCGATTAGGCTGCTAATGTCAGTAGCAGTAATAATTGCCTAGGGGCTTGCAAAAGGCTTTTTTGGGTTTAGAAAATGGTTTTGGTTAGGTCTTGAAGGTTGGGGAGAGTTACAAGAGAGAGAGAGAGAGAGAGAGAGAGAGAGAGAGAGAGAGAGAGAGAGAGAGAGAGAGAGAGAGAGAGAGAGAGAGAGAGAGAGTATTGTTTGGATAGATCTAGTCAGAGGTTTAGTGTGTTAGAATAAGGGGAAACAAGTAGGGAAGCTTTATAACTCCTTCACGAGGGTTCAATCAACAATGTGTAAAATAATAAATAGTAGGCATAAAGTGATTATAGAGTAAATACTTAAAGACTTATAGAATAAGAGATTTACTTAGATGTAGAGGTGATTAAATGATAAGTGTTAGATGGATGGCTCTTATAAGGCTTATCTAACCAATGCCTTGAATGGATAAAACAAGCATTTGTTTGTAGTTCTCTAGAGCTTGGTTCTTGATCTAGATTAACCTATACAAGGTAATAGTTAACCAAGGTGTAGAAAATTTTATGCCAAAATCTTGTATGTAAATAGAAATGATTTTTTATATTTCTAATAACTTGAACATTAGTTTGGAATTGGGCTTAAATAATTGACATTGGTGATCTCGTCGATGTCAGTTGTGGGTTGACTAATGTTAGTGGCATGAGAATAGGTAAAATTACTATTTTTAGACTATTTTTTGTTATTTCTCATGCCAAGTGTGGTATCCATTAGGAAATAGTAGAAATGGGAGGTTAAGAAGGATGTAGTTGGTCAAAAATTTATTTTTGGGGTGAGAATAAGTCATGGGTAGTCAGGATAAAGGGACTAAGTCTTGAGGTGACTCAGAGGGTGATAATTAATCTTAGGATGAGGTGGTCAAGTAAGGTGGAATAAGTGGTTTTTAATTAGCTTAATTAAATATTTTAAATTAATTAAATGTGTGAGGGGTAAAAACATGGATTGGAGAGGCTAATTATTATTATTGAAAAGGGGATCAAGGGGGTTTTGACATAGGGAGTTATGCATGTGTGTGACATAATTATGGTGTCTACATTTTCCCATTTTTGTCTTGTAATTTTCACTAACAAGTTACATGATAAATACAAGAGTTAGATGCTCCAGGTATTGGATGATGTATCCCCCTTCAAAATGGGAATTGATGAAGGAGAAACTAGAATCAGGTATTACTTTGATAAGAAGTGAATTGGGTGGGTGGATGAGAATGTGGTATCAATTCTTGTGTGTATATTAATACAAGATATAATTGACAAAATCAAGAATAATTAAGGTTGAGAAGGACTCAAATAGAAATAACTAAATCATAGCTTGTAAGTGATAGCTGATAAGGTCAAAACAATCAAAGTTGTAGCTCTAATGGTCCATGTGTGATAGGTATCTGAGATAGGAAGTACCCCTAGGAAACATAAAAAATTGTAGGCGATATGACAAGCTTGGTCACTAGCCAAAAAACCTAATATACATACATGTGTACAATATCTAACTATAGTAGAATAACATAAGTGGTTAAGACAAGCAATGCAAGGTTGGTGTAAAAGGGTCAATGATCGAGGAGATAGTCATGATCTCTAATCAAAGTCATCATGGGTAGAGATTTAAGTGATATCCAAGGATTTTTTTCATGATTGGGGAGATATACATGGTCTTCAAGTTGGTTTCCATGGTTAAGGAGATATACATGATCTCCAAGTTACCCCAGATTAGGGGTAGATTCAAAAGGATTATGGTTATTGGTGGAAACTCTAATGCAAGGGTGATGACATCAATGATGTCATCGATGTTGGTAGAAAATAGTGCCAATGTCAATGGCTTACGTCAAGGTTACCAACATTGATAGGAAAGAGTGATGACATCAATAGATTAGGTTAATGATGATGATGTCAATGGGTGACCAAACTTGATAAAAAGGGGTTTGGTAGCCCACCATAATTCATTTATAACATTTTATTAGAGAGAAAAAGAGCTCTAAGTGTGAGTGAGATGGTAGAGCTAGGAGGGGACCTAGTGGGAGGAAGCCACCACAAGAGCCAACTATTCTAGATTAGAGGAGATGGAGAGATGAGGTAAGATCCCCTTCACATTGATTTTGAAGTTAAGTTTGTTATTTTGCATTTTGTTAGGCTAAGTTTAAAGTTGGGGGTGAATTCTAGTAGAGGGGTAGGAAATGAGTGGAGGGTAGGTTTAGATGAGTTTAGGGGTAGGTTTAAGGTTAAAATTTAATGTTGGGAGATGGGTCATTTGGCCCTAGGTCTGAACCAATCACTAGCATTAGCAAGATCCACCAACATCATTTAACATGGTGTTGATGTCAGTAGGGTGATGTCAATATAAACTGACACCAAGCATTGATGTCGGCATATAAAAATAACATTAGTGACTGTGAAGAACCCAAAATAGGAAAAAAGGTTAATTTGGATCCCTAATTGAAGTAGTCAACAAGCCTAATGGCCAAACTAGCCTTAGGAAACCTCATGTCGACTGAGTGTTACCTACATAGCCTGGTTGAGGGCCTCAGGCCAATGTAGTTCTCCCATGGTGTAGGGAAAAATATTTAACGTATGGTTAAAAGTGTGTTAAGAGAAATGGTTTAGAATAGGATAGGTTGAAATAGGTGAGGGACCTAAGGTTTAAAAGATAGTTCATAGGGTCAAAGGTTAGGGATATAAGCCATGAGGATTAGAGTTGTGATAAATATTTGGGCCTAGGGTGGAGATAGAAGTAGTGAAGCCTACAATAGAGAGGGGAGAGTAGGTTAGATAGTTAGGTGGGTATATAGATGAGCTAACCTGAAAATACCCCATGTTAATTGAGTGATACCTACATAGCTCAATTGAGGGCTTTATACCAATGTAGTTCTCCTAGAGAAAAGGAAAAAAGGTGGTGGTAGGTGCTATTAGATAATAGGTGACTTAAGGTGTCTGTGTATAGATGTAGGCTAGGTAGTAGTTGATGCTATTAGATCACCTATTGACATTGTTGAAGTGGATGAGGAGGGATGTCACCCTAGATGAGTGGGGTCACATGGAAACCATGGGCCTAAGGGGAGTGTGATGATATTATAGAGTTACATGGGATGTGAATTTGATGATAACATTGATCAAGAGGTGGGATCACACCACCAACACCTTCCATTTGCTGATTGGAGAGTTCATAATGACCTAGGAGGATGTGTATAGGATTTTATGATTACTACTTCAGGGTGAGGAGCTCTTCTCATGTTTGAGAGAGGATCATGATATTTACATGGTGGCATTATTTGGAGAGTATAGTACTGAGGTGGCCTATCACTCAGTGAGCTTTGCCTATAAGCCATTGTACATTGATAATAAGTAACATCATCAGTTGAGCATCCTGATGATGATAGGTATTATAGTGTATGCACTACTAGATGTAGATGGTGGGAGATTTTCTATTGTGTTGATAGGTGTTCTAGCATAGATGGTTGAGTAATGGACCATATTTACATGGGGACCAAATTTTCTTGCAGAGTTATACATAGAGCTGTGGGGGTTGAGATTGTGATGGTGATATAGTTTGTGTATCAGGCATTTACTCCATTATTAGGCATATGAGAATATAATGGTGACATGACCATTAGGGTTACCTACCATGATTGTAGCTGATTTAAAGGTTGGTTTTAGATGATGTAGAGATGGTATGGCCTAAACCTAAATAAATGGCATAGTGTGAGATATTAATCACTATAAGTGCATGATAGAAGGATTAATCCATGTAGATATTATGTGGAGACCTTACTTGGCATACCCTACATTCAAAGGATAGGTAGAGTAGCTTATTGTCCTACAGATCACATTATGGGTTAGAGGGAGATGAGCTAGCAAGCTAAAGATGGTACCTATGGCACAGGTCAGAAGATAGTTTAGCTTACTATAAGATGTACCACCTACCTTCCATTAATAAAGGAGAGATGATATAGAGGCACCCCTACCCTTGTAACAAGAGATAAATGGGTTGGATTTTGAGGATCTTCCAGTAGGGCCAGGTGTAGTATATCTCAATGGCATATCTTACTTAGTGGATAGGTTTGCATCTCATGGTTGAGGTTAGGAGGTCACCACTAGATTTATAAGGGGTTGATGAGGCTTGAGCTATAAAGGCCTAGGATGTAGTGATATAGGCACGAGATGTGGTATTATAGGCTCAAGATGTAGCTCAAGCATAGGTATTGATTTTATAGGGACAGGTGATGACATTACAAGGATAAGTGAAGGCATTACAAGGCTAGGTTAGGATATTATAGGGTTAGGTTACTATACTAATAGAAGAAATGGATAGTTTGAGAGTAATAAGTCAGGCTACTCCTCCTCTACCACAAGGACCAATATAGGTCGAGCCTTTAGTAGGTGTGATGGGACCATCATAGACTATATCTCTAGTAAGGTATAACATCTCCCTTGATGAGATTACTTATTATGAGAGGGCCATCAAGGATTTACCATAGATTTAGAGTTATTTTGATTTTAGAGAGTAAGAGAGATCAGTGACATATGCCATGGCTTCTAGGTCACACAAATGTAGATAGGTAGAGAGTGGTGATGACACTACTTCTTCATGACCATGTGTATAGCCTCAAGGACTTTGAGTGCCAATTTTTTTTATTATTATATATGTTGTATGTACATCAACCTACAAGCTAAAGATTAGAGATGTATATTTTGAGGGAAAGATGATATTGTGATGATGTATTGATGTATATTTATGTTGATCATACATATATATGAGATGTGTTATTATGATTTTGAGATGCATTTATTGTGATAGTGATGATGATGTTGATGCAGATGGTTATTTTAATTTTATGTTAATGTTGAGCATGTTAGTTGAGTTAGACTAGCATTTCCCATATGTGTGATATTATATACATAGTTGATTTGTTAGCTTCATCTTAGCATTTTTCCATATTTACGATGGTGTATGGTTAAAATGGATAGGTTTTTTATGTTATTATTTATACAAAGTTTTCATCTTAATAGAGAGATCGACATGTGATTTGGATGGGAAATAAAGAGGTAGAATTCTCACATACTATCAAAGACCATAATCATAACATAAATAGGCTAAAAAATATGAGCCTCTTTCATTCTTTGCATCCTTTGACCATTTTATTTTTTAGAGAAGCATTTTGTTCACCTTGTGTTAAGTGAGTTCAAAATCCATTGAAAGAGTGTGAGGGGAAAAGATAAAATAAGTGAAAGTGTTTGGGTAGTGTAACCTTTGAAGTGGGGATGATATGCCCCTACTATGGGTGACTTGAAAGCTACTATAGGCAAGTCCATGACTTAAACTTTTTTTTTTGATTATTTGTAAGTTGATCAATGTGGGAAGCCTATAATGGGATGCTATTTGTGTTGAAGTCATATGAAGCTAATCAATACGATAATATTTTTATTTATATTTCCCTTTGATAACAAAGCTTGACCTAGCCATCCTTCAAGGGAGTGGTTTAAGAATTTGTTTTAGAATAAATAAATGTCCTTCAAGGGAATAGTCTTTTGATAGCAGTAAAGAGAAGCTACGTAGCTATCCTTCAAGGGAGAAGTTTACATTGAGAATCATGACCTGAGAGATTATAACTTGTCTACACATCCCATTTTTTATTTTATTTATTTTTTACTTTTTGTCATGGACAAGACTATAGAGGCTCAGTATTTTTCCACTTTGAGGGAAAAACCATAACACTTCATAAGTTAACTAAGTGTGTAGGAATAAGGGTTAAGAGGAAGGGAGATGAATACAATAGGGGTACTCAAGGTATGAGATCAAGTGAAACATGAGGTAAAGTGTTACTTGGTTAACAAAATAATGGTCATAGGTGCAAGGAATTTAAAGGCTCAGGTTCTAGCTTTCCTTCAAGAGAAGACAAGAGATAAGTTCATGAGCCATACTTGTGAGTTATGATGTAGGGTCTAAACCAATTAGGAGAAAACTTACCCTATTTGATTTTCTCCATGTTTTTCACATGTTTATTTTCTATTAAGATGAGATATCCAATTTTGAAATCTTACTCTTTGAGGTTTTTTTCATAAAAATGTTTGATACTCTCTTGATAGATTTGTAGGTGGTTGAGGGCTATGAAATGGTGCTCATCAAACAACTCAAGTTGAGCCAAACCTTCTTGGCAAAATTCATCATTAGTAAGTATGTATTTTATAGAAATTCAAAGAGAAGGAATCTGAACCTTAAGAGGCAAAATATCCTTTGTCCCATATACCAAGGAAAAAGGTGTATAACCCATAGGGGTTTGAATGCTAGTAGGGTAATCCCAAAAAAGTAAAGGGAATGTGTGTGTGACAATCCTCGCCCATATCATTAACTAACTTCATGAGAATTTTGGTCAATGTTTTGTTAGAAGCTTCTACCTACCCATTTACTTGGGAATAGTATGGTGATGAGAAGGTTAATTTTATTCCAAATGTATCACAAAGACTTTGGATAGTCTTGTTTTTGAAAGATTTTCCATTATCTATTATAATTTTATATGGGACACCAAAATGATAGATTATGTGATGGTTGATAAAGTCAACAATTTTGTCAGCCCTAGTGGAGATGAGAGGAATGGCTTCAACCCACTTAGTGAAGTATTCATAGGTAGTAATGATAGAATGGTGATGGAGGGATGAATGAGGGTTAATCTCATTGATTACATCCAAGCCCCATTGGAAAAAGGGCCAAGAGTCTTTGACAACTTGTAATACATGACTCAGAACATGAAGGAGTTTAGGGTGTTGTTGACATTTGATGTAACACCAAACATAATCACCATAGTCTTGAGGAGTGTTGTCCAATAATAGCCAAGTCAAAGGATATGATTGGAAACTATGTGACCATTGAAATGTCCACTACAAATCCCATCATGGACTTCCTTAATAGCAAAGGGAGTCTCAGTACTAGTGAGGCATATAAGGAGGAGACCATCAAAACCTCACTTGTAGAGAATTCCACCTAGCATATTGTAATGAGAAACACATTTTATGAAGGCACGTTTCCCATTATTGGAGAGATCAGAAGGGGGTAATAGAAAAGGAAAGATAATATGTGAGTTACTTGTACATAAATCATGTGGGTTGGATGTTACATTTTAAATAAAAAGGATGTTAGTTGATACATAAGAGGGTAATGTTAAGTGATGCATGGTGACATATATTTTTGAGGAAGAGGGTGAAGAGGGTATGTGTAAATCAAATGAAGCCATTATGTTAGAAAACTTGTTTGTAGATCAAGGAATAGTTTGTAAGAGATAAGAGTCAAATGATCCCAATAGCAGTCTACATGATGTTTATACCACTATAGAATTTCATTTTTACATAGGTAGGAACCATTAACCTAATTAAACACTAGCTAAGAATCACCAAAAATGGTTATGGATTTGATACCCAAGAAGATATCCATTTGAATCCCTAAGATTAAAGCCTCATATTCATCCATATTATTAGTACATTCAAAATCTAGTTTAAATGACAAAGGTATAGGCTTTCCATCTAGAGGAATAAGAATGACCCCCATACCCCCACCATATTGACATTTAGACCCATAAAATAAAGTCATCATTTGATAGGAGATGTCATTGGTGGAAATCATTATGATGGATTCATCTGGTAATTCAAGGTTTGAAGGTTGGTTGTCAGGTAAAGGGCTAGTAGCTAACTAATCATTTATCATTTCCCCCTTGATAGACTTTTGTTGAATAAACTCTAAGTCAAATTTAGCAAGGATCATAAGCCACTAAGCTACACATTAGTTATGATATGGCTTGGAATGCATATATTCAATGGGATCAGTATGGGTGACCATGTAGGTTTTGTGATTTAGGAGATAATGGTAGAGCTTGGAGGCTAAAAAGACCAACATGAGGAAAATATTTTTGATATGGGTATATCAAGTCTCATAATCAATAAGTGTGTGGCTTATGTAGTATACCACTTATTCTTGATGGTGATCATCTCGATGTGCAATCATAGCACCTAGAGAATGGTCTGTTATAGAGACGTAAAAGTAGAAAGGCTGATTTTCCTTAGGTGGAATAAGAACCAGTGGGGAAAGGAGATATTATTTAAGTGTTTCAAAAGCTTCTTGGTAATCTATATTCCAATGGAATGAGACATCCTTTTTGAGGATATGGTGAAAGGGTTGGTAATGATTTGACAACTGGAAGATAAAGCGGTGGATTAATTGAAGTTTGCCTTGTAGGCTACATAGTTGTTTGATATTAGTAGGTAGATGCATCTCTAGTGTTTATCTAACATTAGTAAGTTTGACTTTAATGCCATGAAGAGAAATGATAAATCCTAATATCTTACCAAAAAGGGCACCAAAGACACATTTCTTTGGGTTTAGTTGAATATTATAGTGGAGGAGATGAGTAAATATGATTTTTAGAATCATTAAATGATTTTAACAAAGTTTAGACTTTCCAAGTAAGTCATCAATGTAATCTTCCATAATTTTATGTAGGAGATCATGGAAGATGTAAGTCATAGAACGTTGGTAGGTAGAACCAATTTTATTTGGACAAAAAGGTGTGACTTGATAATAGAAAGTCCCCCATGGGGTAATGAAGGTTATCTTATGTTGATCCTCAGGAGAAACCAGGATTTTATTATATACAGATAACTCATCCATGAGTGATAACATCTCATGGCTGGATGTTAGATCAATAAGTTAGTTGATACTTGGCAATGGGAAGTCACCTTTTGGATAAGTGAGGTTTACTTCATGGTAGTCAATGTAAATGTGGATTCATCCAATTACTTTTGTGATAGGAATAATATTGGAAATCCATTATGGATATTTGATGGGTTGGATAAAGTTAATAGAAAGGAGGTGTTAGAGCTCTTGTTTGAAAAGGACAGCAATATGAGGATGCATTTTATAAAATATTTTGCTTAACAAGTTTCGTATCTTGATTGATGAAAATGTTATGGGTGATAACAGAGGGGTCAATACTAGGCATGTCATTATAAGACCAAGTGAAGGCTTTGTTATGGTTATTAATAAATGTGGCATAATCAGCTTGCTCAGAGAATTCTAAATATTGGCCAATTTTGAGGATGCAAGGGTTATTATGAGAGGGAAATTGATGTCAATGGTTGATTCATTTAACATAGCTTGTGTTTTAGATGGGAACAATAATTAGACATTGGAATCATTCTCACCCATATATGTGAGAATAGCATCATCATCTTGACATTGGATAGTGTTAATAGTGGGAGATTCTTCATCAATTATTTTAGGATGAAGGAGAGGAAGGGACCTTGTTTCATTACCCTAGTGATAGGTACGAGGCCCCAAATGGATGGCATCTATTGGAAAAAAATTAGGAGGTATAGATACCTCCAATTTGGTAGGTGATGGTGGAGAAGAAGGTGGATAAGGAGAGAATGGCTCTTTAATAATTGGTACATGGGAAGTTTTGGTGAGTTTAGTTCATTCTTCATAACCCACTCCATGCCTCTTTTTAGCATTTTCAATGGTTTTGCTAGTGGGATATCCAATGGGCATATAGACACCCTAATCATAATGACCTAAACCAAATATTTTTTATGAACACCTATAAATATAGGTGTGAGTGAAACTATGCTTTCTTAGGAAAGAGAAGTCATAGACAAATGGTTGTGGTGAAGAGGGTAGATTGTCGATAGTGGGATCTTGATCAATTCCCTTGTATGTGAAATTATTTTAAAGGTTAGGGGGCCCATAAGGGATGACCATCCTGATATGAGGATCATAATTTGGGTGCATATGAAGATTTCCATACTCTTTTGGAGTATTGAACATGTCGAGCATCAATGGAAGATATTCTCTAAGTGACAAATGTTTAAAAGTTTCTTCCATGGGATATTTGTCAAGAATTTGTGTTACTAGTATCTATGTACTTGGGGTAGTGGAGCTTGTGGAAGCTTCAAAAGTATCATGTAGAGAAGATGATGTTTTTAATAGAATGAGAACATCATTGGGACTATAAGTCATGTTACATGTTTTGAATAGAGGTGGGTTAGTGGGTATAAAAATGCACTTACTCATCATGCTCAAACTTAACACAATAGTGTAAATTTAAGTGTACACATGCCATAGCATGTATCCAAGGTCATACAAGAAATATGTTATATTGGAACTCTCCTTATATAACATAAAAGAGCTCAATAATTATTTAGGGACCTGCATGGATATGTAATACAATAGTACCCACCATAGTAGTTGTGGTATCATTAAAAGAGTAAAACACCATGTCATTTTTAGACATGAAATTGTCAAGAAGAGTTAGCTATTTTTAGGCATGGGTAGAAATAATATTAATACTATCCCCCCCCATCAATCATAACTCTCTTGACATGAGTTTGATTGATATATGTGGTAATAAAAAGGGTATAATCTTGATCTTCAGGGTGTTGAGGTGGAACTTTTGAATCACTAAAGGAAATCAAGGAGATGGAATTAAGAGATCTGACTAAAGCTACAATAGGTTGGGGATCATCAGGTTATACCTCAACTACTCGCAAAGCACTAATCAAATCTTGATGGTGTTGGGCTGAGTTTTGGATTAACTCATACAAGGATATTTTCATAGAATTTTAAAGTTTTTTCACCATCAAGCTTTAAATAAAATCTAAAGATGTTGGTTTTAGGACACCCAAGATGGAAATCTTGGGATTCAAATGAGGAGTGTCTTTGGAAAAGGGATGAGCCAAATGAGTAGTAATTTTTTCCTTACCTTTATCCTTTTGGTTTTGTAACCGCATGACCACGTTAACTATGTTGATCTGAAATATAGGTGAAAGAGGTGGTAGAGGGGGCAAAACAACATCTTTGGGTTTGAATTTAGGTGGAATAATAGGAGGAATTATGGATGATAGAGGTGGGATAGCATGAATGTTAATGGGAGTATCAACAAAGAGAGTGTTGACATTAAAGTGTTGTTGAATGACTACTGTGAGAGCTTTATAACTCTTAGTATCATGTCTAGGTGAATGATGATATAGACACACTTGTGTATCATTAAACCAAGATGGTTTCAATCCAAGAGGACTATAAGGCTTAATGGGAGGAAGATTTATTATGGAAGATTTCAATAACTAACATAGGAAAAAGCTATGAGAGCCTACGAGTGGGCTTACACTTTTTGTGGTAATAGGAGTGGACACCTTCTTTTGTTTAGGATTCTCAAGGGTGATTTTACATGGTGCCTTGTTTGGTGGTGGTGGAATTACATTTTTTATGACAATTTACTGGTGTTAGGTATCATGGTGTTAGATGTGAAAGGCTTACCAGGTGGTAAAGGTAGTAGTGGTGTTAACTTAACATTTTATTTCACTTGGATCAATGATACTCCAACTAAAGTATAGGGGTATAGTTACAAAATTGATGGTAAAGTTGAGGGTTGAAGAGGGAAGGATCAATGAAAACTAGGAAGATTGACCTTTTTTTTTAGTTTAGACTACAAAACTCTAACTTATGGTTGGAGAGTTAGATATAATTTCACCTATGGATGAATTAGATTAGAGATGGAGCATATGCCTAAAGACCTGATCTACTTTAATATGGTATATGCCTATGAGGGTGAGGGTTTTGACATACATGGATGATATTCTGGTGATTTTGGTGAAGAATCTTTAGCTTTGTCAAAGACCTTGGGGTAAATGGTAGCGAGAAAATTGGTAGTAAAGGTTGACACATGTTGTGTTGGATAAGGAGTTTTATGTTGGTCCCAAAATATTGCATGATCTAGCTTCATAGAGTTAATAAATTCAATACTTTTCACCAATTGTGAGAAGGGTTTAGATGAATTTGATGTACACCTTATGGTTATTTATTTAGAAGGCTAAGGTGATTGAGAAAGATGGAAATTATTGGTCACTACTAATTTGGGCCAAAGATGAGAAAGATTTGAAATAGGGTCTTCTTCGATAGAGACAAGAGAAGAGGCATGGTCTTCCATGGGTGAATGAGAGGTAGGCAAAGAGGGTTCCTCAAGCGAGTAGAGCATAGGTATAATTGTTCCCTCAAAATGTGAGTGAGGAATAGGTAAAGTATGATCCTCCATAAGTAAAATAAGTGGTAAGAGTGGTAGAATTGGAGTAGGCACAATAGGTCTCTTATCTAATGTAAGAGTAGATAACACTAACTCTTCTAGGCACAAAGGTGGAATGGATGGGGTATTACTCTCTATCAGTGAAGGAGAGGTAGGTGAAGAGAGTTCCTCAAGAGGGTATAACATATAAATGATGTTCCCCTCAACATGTGGTTATGAAATATATAGGGAGTAGTCTTTAAGTGGTAAGAGGATAGGTAACATTGGTGCAAAAGGAACTGGCAATATAGGCTCCTCTAATGGCAAAAGGAGTGGTAAAAGAGGCTCTTCCTCATGCAATAGTGGAATAGGTGAAATAGGCTCTTATACCTAAGGATGGAGTATGGGTAAAATAAGTGCCACTAATTTTAAGGGAGGATTCGATAAAATGGGTGCCTCTTATTGTGGGAGAGGTTGAACTAGAGGTAAATGAAAGACCATATTAATTTTATGTATATTATGATCACATGAGTTAGTCATGGTCTAAGCAATATTTTGATTGGGTGAATGGGTAGGAAAAGGTTATTTGAATACATCCATATTTTGATTAATGGGTGCATTAGGATTATCCAAGATGAGATCACCCTTATCAAGCATGTCTTGAATAATGTTCTTAAATGTTTTACAGTTGTTAGAATTATGACCTTTAACTTAATGGTAGTTGTAAACCTCATCCTCATTATACCAAGTTGGAATAGGATGAGAGGGGTCAAAATGTATAAGAGGTTTGATTTGAGGAAGGGTTATGACACCTTATTGTAATAATTTTTATAAAATAGAAGTATATGACTCCCCAATGGGTGTGTATTGTCTTTGTTCATACCATTGTTGGAATTTCTTGGTCATATTTTGGGAAGTCAAGGAATTAGGTTGGTTTGTGGTTGTGGAATAATTTGATTTAGTGACCACCACATTGGTGGTTCCTTTAGATTTTAGGGTATAAGGAGAATTTTTAAAAGAAGAGGAGTCATTTGATTTGGAATTAGTGTTCTTATTGTGCAAGTTGACTCTGCCTTCAACTATAGCCCAAATCTCAAGTTTTAGTGCCATTGTAAATTCCTCATAAAATGTGCATAAAGTTTGTACTCAGAGTGTGGATGAAATGTTCTTAGCATATTCCCTTGAGAAGAGATCAACAAGCTCAAGTTGGGATTGATTGATCAAGCCTCTCCAACAACCAAAAAAATCTATGATATACTCATCATCAAATTGTCTAATAGAATAAAGGTTTGTAATAGAAACCTTTATAGAAATGTTAATAGAGAAATGGTCTAAGAATATTTTTGAAAGTTGGGTAAATGATAAAAATTGAATGTTGAGTTATATAGTTATACCAATCCAAGGTAGCACCTAAAAGATACATAGGGAAAGTGCAAAGTAATAACACATCATTGTGCCCTATTAAATAGTAAGCATGTTTAAATAATCACAAATGTTGTTGTGTATCCTATTTACTCTAGAAATGAGTAAATTTTGGGAGTTCCCATTGGCTTGGATAAGGGATAATAGGCATAAAAGGATGGATGGGTTCATTACATATCTGATCATAAGATAACACTTTCTTTGAACCCAAAACAAATGTCTCTAGATTAGACATCTTGTCCATCAACATCTTAATGAGGTATAGATGGGGATTAGTTAGGGAGATACCCCTTAAGTTATAGGGAACATGAAAGGAAGAAGAGGGAGCATATGACATAGATTTTTGAGGTTGTGTTGGTGCAACATAAGGATAATGAGTCATAGGTTGGGGGGCAAAAAGAAAAGGGGCTTGTCTCATGAGGTTAGAGACTATGCTTTGGTTGGATGTTGTTATTATAGGTTGGGTTATTGGAATGGTTATAATAGATGAAGGGTCAGTCATAACTTGGGTAATTACATGTGTGAGAGTAGATGGAATAGGTAACACCAAATTTTAAAATGGGTTGAGACTTGACTAAACTACTTATGGTTATGAAAGTAGGGAAGGTATGCTAGGGTTTAGGTGGGATTGGGTAGATGGTGATGCTAAAATTTAGACATTATTTATGGTTGGGTTACTTGTCAAGGCAATGGTTTGAGTAACCATGAGGAAAATAGTGGAGATAATTGAAACTAAAGTTGTCTCCATTAGACAGGTTAGCATACCATAGAGTGGGTCACCTAAATAATTGTGGGTTCAGATCATGGCAAGGTAATGTTGAAGGATTGCCATATTGTGATCAAGAAATTTAGTAAAATCTTTATCCCCTTCAAGCATAATGGGAATTTGGTTGGGGTTGGGATTATGCTCTATATCTGAAGTATGCTTCATGACAAAATCAACAACAAGAGGGGAAGGTGGAAGTGGTTGTCAGCTTGCATAATCGACAAGAATTTTGGCTTGGGTTCACATTGATACCATGCAAGAAGAAGTGAAAATAGTCTTAATACTATGTATTAGTGATAGAATAAGGAATAACTAGGTTTAGGTGTAGGTAAGTAGGTTATTTTAGCTTAGTATTTTGAGCAAATTAGAATTACACTAACATCGGTCACTTGACCAATATTGGTATTAAAAGTTTTCCAATGTTAGTGAGATTAATTGATGTTGGTAGGCTAAAGTCTACTGTTATCATTATAATTAACTGATGTCAGTCACTGTGATGTTTTAGGAGATGGAAAATCCAACATTTTGGAAACCCAGAGGTAGAATCTAGGTAAAATAGAGGATGAAAGAGCTCTCTGTAAAAAGAAAAACACTCACAAAACTTGATATAAAAAGTTATACAAACTAAGTATTATAAATAGTGTTGATTTTGTGAATCAATCTAAAAATGTCCTTATCAACTCAAAAATATAGAAGTCAATAGAAAATTAGAAAAAGAACATATACACACTAATTATTAACTCCTAGAGATTAATTTTAGTCTCATATTGGCTTATGTCTTAATCAAATAGTGAGAAAAGAATTTGGTTAGCGAAGGTAATAAAAAACACTCTACATCTAGTTTTAGGTTAGTTTTAGTGCTCAAGATGAAATCTATGTTGAACTAGGCACATGGATTGTTATAGGCTCTTGCTCCCCATACTTCATGAACTTGAAGCCAAGCTAGGCCACTTAGCCAAAATATACGTTCTACTTAGAGTTTATACTCCAATAGAGAATGGATTAGGTTCTCCCCTTGGTGGTGAAATCCAAGTAGGATAGATGGATAGGGTAAGGTGATCCACCAGGTGATGAAATCCTGATGGGCCTTATCTTAGGTGAGTTTAGATGTTTGTCTTTGTGAGTGTGATCTAGTTATGTAACATAGGTGTACTATAATTCATTCATAATGCTTGTAATTAATTAAGTGACATAATATGTAGAAAGTAATGGACTGCATTCCTACATTAGCATTCCAATAGAGGGGGGCATCACTATATAGACTCTAGGTCACCCACCCTGAACTATCTATCTATGAGGCACATCAAATTCAATTGGATTGATAGGGAATTCATTTATCCTTATGCTCCCTTATATATAGATAGGGCCTATCTAATCTAGTGGAGATAGGGGCCCCTCCTCCCCTTCAGCCTTCTTAGATTGATATATAGGGGAAACGCTTATAGATTGAAGCCAAACAAAGATTATTAGTGCCCTATCCATCTATATACCCTTATATCCCTATCTATGGTCTCCCATATCCCATCTAGTTTGGCTAGGATAGGCTAGGCTATACTCCCCATATTTTAATTGGGATATTGGCTAGCAATCCCTTTGGGCCGATGGGTCCATTGATAATGATCCCTCTCGGTGTGGGGTTAAACTCTACCTTTATACTTAGTCAGCCCTAAGGAACCTTAACTTAGGCACCCCTATATCTATATAGTTCACTTTGGTCACCTTTTGGCCCTTTGGGTTGGGCCCATATCCCATATCTGGTAACCAAAGTAGAATTGGGTGCTTCACCCAACCCCTGACCCCTATCTAGTTGGTCCACTTATCCCCTCTCCTCTGGGTATCTTCAATTCAATTCCAAAGGAATGAAGTGCAGTAATTTTTAAACCCAAATCTAAAATGTTTAAATTAGAATGAAAACAAAAATAAAATAGGAATAGAGAATGAAATTCACTATCCTAATTTGCATTCAAGCTTTCAACTTGTAATAAAAATGATAAATTGCTTTTAGAGGCAAAGAGAAAAGAAAAGGGGTAAGGAAGAAATTTTTTTAGTTTATTGCCCTTAAACAAAAAATAAAATGTTGAACTTTTCATTTTGAAGGAGAAAAGAAGGATAAAGTGCAAGAAATGGAAATTTCACTATAATTGCACTTATATGAATGCTTAAAATAAGAAATGAACCCAAGGAAAACTCTAGGGTCCCACTGGGCATGCCAGAAATGTTTCAATAAAAATTGTGTCTATTTCAAGTCTAAAGAAAAATAGAGAAGAAGGATAGGGATAAGTGATTATAATGAACCCAGATTGGTTTGCACATCGTAACCAAACATTTTGAGCACTCCTGTTTGGTTGGGGAGGACTACCTATAAGTAAAAAAAGCACTACCATAAAAATTACTATTAGTAGATATATGATTGGGCTGCCAAGCTATGCACTTGTTATAGGAAGTTTCAAACTTACTTAGAGATGATAGTCCACTTTTAAGAAACAAAAGAGTGATAAATAACAAAGAGAAAAAATGGAGAGTAAAAGAGATATTATTTTACCATTATTCACAACCTAAGTGCAGCAAAGAGTAACAAAGTGTAGGTGGTATACTTATTTTGTATTTGGGAAGTTTTTTGGGTAGGTTTTAGAAGGGTTACTAGAAATCCATTGCTACCAATGTCAATTAGGCTACTGAGATCAATGAGAAAGTGTGATTGATATCGGTTAGGCTACTGATGTTGGTAGGGGCAATAATTGTCTATGGGCTTGCAAAAGGCTTTTCTAGGTCTAAAAAATGGTTTGGTCAGGTCTGGAAGGTTGGGGAGAGTTGTGAGAGAGAGAGAGAGAGTATTATTTTGATAGATCATTTTAGAGGTTTGGTGTGTTGGAATAGGGGGAAACAACCAGGGAAGCTTTATAACTCCTTCATGCGGGTTCAGTTAGGAATGTGTAACACAATAAATAGTAGGTATAAATTTATTGTAGAGTCAATACTTAAAGACTTATAGAATAAGTGATGTACTTAATTATAGAGGTTATTAAATGATAAGTGTCAGATGGATGGCTAATACAAGGTTTTTTGAATTGATGCCTTGAATGGAGAAAACAAGCATGTGTTGTTGGTTCTCTAAATCTTGGTTCTTGATCTAGATTGACCTAATCAAGGTAACAGTGAGCCAAGAGGCAAAAAAATTTATGCAAAAAGCTTGTATACAAATAAAAATGAAAATTCTTGATTTCTATTGACCTAGACATTAGTTTAGAGTTTATCTTAAATAACTAACTTTAGTTATCCCATTGATGTCGGTCATGGGTTGATTGATGTTAGTGGCATGAGAATAGGTAAAAGTACTATTTTTAGCTTATTTTGTATTCTTTCTCATGAAAAGTGTGGTATCCATTAGGAAATATTACAAATGGGAGGTTAAGAAGGATGTAGTTGGTTAGGAATTTATTTTTGGAGTGGGAACAAGTCATGGGTAGTTAGGATAAAGGGACTAAGTCTTGAGGTGACTCAGAGGGTGAGAATTAGTCTTAAGATGAGGTGGCTAGGTAAGGTGGCATAAGTGGTTTTTAATTAACTTAATTAAATATTTTAAATAAATTAAATGTGTAAGGGGTAAAATCATGGGTTGGGGAGGCTAATTATTATTATTATTATTATTGAAAATGGTCTCAAGGGAGGTTTTGACATAGGGAGTTACACACGTGTGTGATGTAATTTTGGTGTCTATATTTTGATTTAAATATTAGCATTGTAATCTCTTATTTTATTTATTTATCTATTGAATACTTTATTAAATGAAGGTTTCAATTAGAGTTTCATATCTATTTAGTAGCTTGTGTATGCCATAAAGCATTTGTGTATTTCATGTGACAAACCTTCATGGATGAAGTGTATAGATGTGGTTATGCTTTGGTCATATTTTTCCCTTATGCTAAGAAATCCCCATGGAGTTTGAATTTTGAAATCCCTCCATGAGAGCAAGCTACCCCATAGGTTCTCTCACCTTGGTTCATGTAGAGAAAAAAGTAGTAGGGAGTTAACCATACCCTTTGTAGGTGCCTCCCAGTAATTTACTATAGTCTTATCAATTCATGTTTCCAAACCTTCCCCCATCTACAATGACATTATAGCAAGTTTCTCATCATTGTTTTCCATTTTATTTAAGTGTCCAAGTCCAAATTATACAAATTGGAACCAACACTAAACTACCATCATTTTTAGGGGCAATTCTTGTCACTCATGTTTTTTGGGATTCTTGTAGAGAAATTATATCAATTTGAAAGTTATCTAGAATTACTACATTGATATGACTATCTTGGTTGTCAATGTCACAACACTCTACAAGGGACATGCTAGGAAGTTATTTAAAGTTTGACAAATCAACTTATGCTGAGTATATTAAAAAAAGATATTAATATTTCATGTTGAAAGGTGTTTTGTCCCATTTGAACATTATTTTGAAAATTTGAGTGTCCTTGTTCTTTATCTCATTGATCTTCAACAAGTTTAATTTCAATCTGTATCACAATAATTTGTAAACTATTTCTATTCTAGAAGTTTATTTCTAGTGGTGACTCCTACTATATCTTCTAGTTTTAAGAAAGATCAGTGCATATTTTAAATATTTTCTAACTTTCAATTTTGAGTATCTCATTGTTTACAAATATATAAGTACTAAGATCATATTTCAAAGGTGACCCATCTAAGAGACTTGGTTCACCCTTAAGTCTTCTTCAAAGATGAATGGGATAAGCCTGGAGTCCTGTTGAAGGGAAAAGTTCAACTATTTGTGACCAACATTCTGATAATCTTTAAATCTTTGTTAACCCCCCCCCCCATTATTAAGGAATATCACAACTCTTGTACTAATTTTGAAACACATAGTGCTATCTATTTTCCATCTTCTTCTCAACTAGCTGAATCCCCTCCCATATCTGATCCACCAAGTCTACCTCATTCACCCCCTCACATCCATTTGCCATTTTCTATTAAACATACTATTGAACCAATAATGAGGGATAGGAACCAAGAGTATAATGCATGCCCTACATTTATAATTCTTAGGTTTAGCCCTATCAATTTTGATCAGATGGAAGGCTATCCTAAAGAGGTTCCACATGAAGTTAGGAAATGCCTCCCAAAACTCCAAGGGATTAATGCAGTGAGTGGTGATCAACATCTAAGGTCCTATCAAAATATCATTAAAGATTATGAGATTGAGTATGAGGATGTGGGTAGAAGCTATTTATACAGAAACTAGAGGAAGATGTTTGAGAATGGTTTAATTCCCTTCTTGTTGGATGCATTTATTCATGGGAAGAGATGCAAAATGTTTTCAAAATCTAGTATGGTGATAGGATTGATCCAAAGTTTCTCTTGGCTAAATTTGAAAATATCAAGAAGAATCCTAATGAGTGTCTGTAGGAATTCAAAACTCATTTCAATAATACCACAACATGGTTGCCCACAAACATTAGGCCTAGTGATAAAATGTGCTTGATAAAATACTACCATGTCTTTGATAACAAGGCTACATATTTTTTAGATACAAAGATCCCACTAAATTTTAGTTGGCATTCAATATGGCCATCTAGATTGAGAAAAACATCAAGGCTATGGGAAATACCTTTAAAAAGTGGGTTTATGTGAAGTTGGTTAATCAAAAAAATGCATAGCCCACAAATATAACCAACTTGGAGGAAACTATCAAAACTTTGGCCTCTATTATCAAAGTAATGTCATACAAGTAGAGCTAAGAATGGGGTACCTTAGGTGTCTACCAGTTATGAATGGTCTCCAAATTTGAATCAAGCATAAAGGTGGCTTGCTTACCATAATAGAGATAATTATAGAGGAAACAGGCCTACGTGAAGAGTTATGAATAAAAGAAACTAGAATAAAGGGGATAAAAAGGAGGTCCCTGATCCTTTAAATGCTAAGGTAAATGATTTGAATTCTAATTTAGACATTGATTGGTGTGATAAGTGCTTTCTTTTTCACCCTTCATGTGATACTACTGAACAAATTGATGAAGATCTAGATGAACCCAAATATGCATCATCTAATTATGAGACTTTTATGTTAGATTATCAAAGACCTCAAGAAGAATTGACTGCCTCCATGGAATTACTAACTGATTCTATGTTTGATCAGTCTTGGAGCACCACTAAAATTAATACCATCCCAACTTTTGAATTTGATTATGATGTCAATGTGGCACAAGCATATGAATTATCCATCCATGATTTTCAGCTTCTATACTCTATGATGATCAAGAAATATCTTGGAAGAAATCCATCAATTGAGGATAGGTAGCTCTTAATTAATGTAACAACTTCCCAAAAGAAGGAATACATCTTGATAGATATGAAATTAGGTGCTACTCCTCAAGATACTTCCCTTATAAATTTAAAGAGAGGGAATGCAAGTAAAGAAGTAAAGACAGTTATATTAATCCTAGAAGCTTATAAGATACACCTATAACCCAAGATATTAAGCCTAGAGTTTCTGTTGCTAGGACCAATAGAATGCCTATATTATCTAGAATCCCCAAGGGTGCAAGAGAGCTTAAGCAAAAACCACCTTTGAAGGCTAGTATCAAGGTTTCAAATCCACCTCAACCTCCTTTAATTCTGACCTTGAGTGATTACATTGTAGTTGAAGGTGCCATCACCCTTCTACCAAATACACCTCTTCCTCAGTATAATTTATGTGATATGGCTTGATGGTTGATTCAAATAAATATGACCATACCACTTGCTAAATTATTGTGAATACCTAAACATAAGAAGAGGGGCTCTAAATATTTATAATTTAGTGAAAATTTAGATGTAAATGAAGTTGAGTTTCCCCAAGCATCCCAATAAGAAGATGAATAATCAAAAGAGGTTGATGAACTTACTTCATAGGTTTATTTTGAGATTGCATTAGTAGAGAGTTTTCTAAATGTGGATCATTTTTATATGACTATATTAATCAATGGTCTAGTTGTTCAAAACTTCATGTTTGAATCTAGATATTCTTATACTATGATGCCCTTGGGTATCCTCAATGAGTTTGGAGTGAATATCATGTAAATCTTTGGAAAGTGTTGTGCCATGGACTCATGAGAGGTTCTATTTATGAGATAAAGTAGTTTATCCTAGTAAGTACCTAAACATGGACATGGTATTTATAGACTACTCACCTAAATAAGGGATGTTGTTGTCATGTAAAAGGGTTGCCAGCATGGGTGGAAGTGTGCAGATGGAAATTTCATATTCCACCATTCCTTTGGAGGGTAAGATGGTTATACTTTATAGAGAGCCAAAGATGATACATGTGATTGAATATCTAAAGCATGCTCTCAATGAAGTGTTCTACACAGACATTGATCTTGGAAAATTTATTAGGAATTTTGATATTAACAAACATCTTGTTATTCTTATTATTGAGTTTGATAAATAAAATTTAGTTTAGAATATGTACCTTGATGGAGATTTCTCAAATATTAGAAATGGATCTGGGGTTTTATTTTATGCCCTAATGGTAAATACTTTATGTTTTCTTTCAAACTTTCTTTTGAGTGCACTAACAATACTACCAAGTGCGAGGCACTCTTACTTGGTCTAAGGATTTCCTGTGAATATAGAATCAAGTTTATAATTGTTAACAACAATTTTGGGATAGTGGTAAAGCATGTCCATAGTGATTTTGCCAAAAAAAAGTTTGAAATAGTATAGGAATGTTGTTTTGGAATTTATAGAGTTCTTTGATGCATTAAATTTATGTTATCATGATAGAATTTTCAACTAAGAATATGAAGACTTGTAGGGCTAGGTGCTCAATTTGACATTGCCAATACAATCCCTCACAATCAATATCAATTAGAATTCCTTGTCAGGACTTCAATCCTTGTTCATCATTGGTAGGTCTTTGATGATGATGACTAGATTAATAGGTTTATGAACTATGAGGCTGAGTTCTATGATCAACTCATAGACTTAGGCTCTATAGTTTAGGTTAGTGATGAGAAGGACCTTGTTTTGGAAAGACATTATTTAGTTGAATATAAACACTACCCTAAGGGGTCTAGTCATTTTGGAAGTGTATTTTTATTAAGAAGATAGAATCAAGTTGAGAGACTTATTCATCTCAAAGGACATGACTAAGTGCAACTTGGGTTATCATGAGAATCCAAGGAAGGTTTTGTTGGGTATTCACCTGAGTGAAACAGAGAGAAAATCTTACATGTAGCTACTAAGGAAGTATCAAGATTACTTAGCATGGTCTTATTCTAGGGTGAAAGTGTATAGGGAGGATTTGTTCCAATATGTCATCCCATTATAGACTGATAACAAACCTTTTAGGTAGAAACAAAGACCCATTAACACCATATTGGCTACCAAGATGAGGAATGAATTAAAGAAACAAAGGGATAGGGTATCATTTATCCCATCAAGTATTCATCATGGGTTATAAATTTAGTCCCCATAATAAATAAGAATGGTGACATCTGCTTATGTGTGGATTTCAAAAATTTGAATAAAGATTCTTTAAAATATAATTATCCCCTACCCAATATGGATAACCTACTCCAAAGTTTCACTAGATAAGAATTATTATCCACTTTGGATGGATTCTCAGGCTACAACTAGGTTATTTTCAAAGAATCTGAGAGGTCCAAGACTATGTTCACAATGCCTTAGGTAACTTATGTTTACATGAGGATCACTTTTGGATTGATTAATGCTGACATAATGTTACAGTGAGCTATAGATGTTGCCTTTGAAAGGATAATTAACTAGTTAATTACTATGTATCAAGATGATATCACTATGTACTCCAAAACAAGAGAAGATCATTTGGAGCATCTTAAAAAGGTGTTGATTAGATGTAAGCATTTCAACATTTAACTTAATCCCAAGAAGTGCCACTTTGGAGTAAAAAAGGCCACATTTTTTGGATATATAGTGTCCAAATATGGTGTTATGGTTGATCCTAAGAGGGTCTAATCCATTGATAAAGTGCATATCCCATAATCCAAGAAAGGAATTTAGTCTTTATTTAGATAGATTAACTTTATAAGGAGGTTTCTATCTAATTTTGTATAAATCACTCTGCCTATTACTTCTATGTTAAAGAAAGACTAGAACATCAAATGAGAGGAGAAGTACATGTATGTTTTTATCAACATCAAGTTAGATTTAAAGTCTACCCCTGTTTTAGCTAGTTCTAATTACACATAGTTGTTCTAGACATTCTTTATTGCATCATCCAATAATTTGGCTAATATCTTGTTGCAAAAGAATGAGGAAGGTCATGAGCATCCCATAGATTTCTTCATAAAAGCTGTGCAAGGTCCTAAACTGAAGTACACCATCATTGAAAATAAATATTTTTATCTTTTAAAGGTTGTTAAAATGTTTAGGTAGTATGTTTTGAGTTTGAATATTATTGCCTATGTCCTTCACACCATGGTGAAGGATATTTTAACTCAAATTGATGTATCCATCAATAGGTTTAGGTGTGTCAACAAGATATAGGCATATGACATGGACATCTAGACTACCAAGTTGGTAAGGAGGATGGGTTTAGCCAAGCTTATGGTTGAAACCAATTTGCAATATGTTGAGGTAAAAAATGTTGTGTTTAATATTTATGATTTCCTTGAATTAGTTTAATGTGTCTCCATGGTATAGAGACATTATTTACTAATTGAAAATTTTGAATTTTCCCCCTAAATTGGACAAGAATCAATGAAAAAATATTAAACTTGTGTCCCATATTTACCTTTTGACTGAGAACAAACTAGCATGGAAGAATCTAGATGGGGTTCTCCTAAGATATCTATTCTAAGAGCAGACTATTGTCATGATTGAAGACATCCATAGTGAATTTTGTGGTGGAAATTTTGAACCTAAAGTCACATGTCATAAAATTTCAAGAATTGGTTATTGGTGGCCATAATTTTTCAAGGATGTTTCTCAGACAATCAAAAGATGTGAAAAATGTTAGCACTTTATTGCAAGGATGAAAGCTTCAAATTTCTTTCCCTTGAAACCTATGATGATTGAAGTCACATTAAAATAATGGAGAATGTATTTCATATGATAAATCATTGATTCATCAAGCATTGGGCATATATGGAACCTAGTCGATATTGATTACTTTATAAAAGGGGTTAAAGAAATCCCTACAAAGAAAGTAACACACCAGGTAATCATGGAATTCCTGTTAAAGCAAATCATTTATAGATTTGGTGTGCCTATTAAGATATTTGTTGATAATGTCATGATATTTAAATACAAACCTTTGGTGTCATTTTTTAAATAATATGGGATTGACTTGACTTATGCTTCCAACTATAACCCCCAAGGGAATGAGCAAGCTGAATCAAGTAATAAGAACTTAATAAAGATCATCAAGAGAACATTGGAAGAAAACAAGAAGTGGGATGAGCATCTAAAATTTGATTTATGGGATATTAATGTTAAACCTAAGAGAGATCTAGGAAGAAGCCCTATAATAGTGGCATTGACCCTCCTATGTTCTAGAGGGAACAAGATTGGAAGATATATAATTGATGGACTCAGTCTCCTTTCCATAAGTTTAATCTCCATTCATCTAAAGATCATTCTCCTTAGACTCATATTGTGATTCATTCACCTAATCAGGGTGATGAGGGTCCCCTTTCATGATTGATGACTGATGAGCTACATGTGATCATTGATGATTTTCATATAAATATTTAGGTGAGTGAAGTACACCTTTCTCCCCTTAGGATTAGGTAGAGTGCTTCCTCTAGATATAAAGATCATACATACTCCATTTTGAGTGCCTATACTAGTTATTATGTGATTTTCCCACTAATTTCATGGTAGGAAAATCTAAAACAAGAACCCCCTCATGCCCATGTTGTGGGACACTAGCATTTTGACTTGATGAGGCATCCACATCATGTGGAATCCTCCCATCCTCTTAGTCCCTCCTTTAGATCCTTAGATTAGTGTGATAATTTTTATCACAATTTACAAACTAAAGATCCATGTGATGCTTATACTAAACATAATCACCCTCATATGGATCCTCATCTTGTGACACATGGTCAACATCATGGAGACCTAGGTCACCATGATGATTTACATGGGCATACCACATCATCTCATCATCCCCATAGGGAATGGTACCTTGACCATGGTCATCTACCACTTTGTGATAGGGATGATTTCCATCATGATCATCTTCCACACTAGGATCCACCTCATCATCAACCCTTTTATGACCAGGGTTTTGATGAATCCTATAGGCATAAGCAACATCATAACCTCCATGATCCTCCTTAAGAAGCTCTTTGCCAACCTATTATCAACCATGTCTATGAGGATCTCCATAATAATCCTTTATCCCCTTAGGTGCATGTTATTCCCCTTCTTACTCATATCCCTAAACTACTCAAGTTTAATGGGACTAAGGATGCTAGTCCCATTGAGAATATCATGGCATTTATAATGGTGTGTATGGTTTTGGAACAAGATGAAGTCATGATATTGAATTTATTCAATTACTCCCTATGAGTTAAATCTATAATTTGATTTTAAAATCTATCACTTTATAAAATTATGAAGGGCACTTGCAAAAATTTTGAAGGGCACTTGCCCTTCAGGCATTTTACCCTCACAAAAAGCCTGAAGGAATTTTAAGGTCATTTGTTTTAGCCAAAGGTACTTCCAGAAGTCTTGAAGGGTCATTTTGATTTTCTAAAATTTATGAAGGATCATTTTCTTTGGGCATTTTTACCTTGAAATTTTTTTGAAGGGCACTTTCAAATGACAAAAGACACAAATTTCTTGAAGGGTAATTTTTTACGATGAAGGACATTTTCAAAAGTTTTGAAGGGCACTTTCTGGATACAAGGGACAGTTTCTAAACTATCAAAGGATAATTTTGAAGGGTCATTTTTTCCTTCGAAAAATTTCCAAAGTTTTATTTCCTTCATCCACTTTACCTGTTCAAAATTCCCAAACGATATCTATAAAAAATTTAAAGGATAATTTTGTATCTAGAGGACACTTACAAAGTTATCGAAGGGCACTTTTTAAACATGAAGGACATTTTTAAAAGTTTCAAAGGGCACATTTTGAATATGGAAGACACTTTCATAAAATCAAAAAGTCACTTTAAAGAGATCAAAGGACCATTCCAAAAGGAATGAAGGGAATTTTTGTAGGATATGTGCCCCTAATAAATACTCTAAAGGGTATATTCAAAGGCCTAAAAGGTAATTTTGGAAAAATGGTTGTGGAGCAGAGGTCTAATTTCCTTCAGACATTTTCCCTGAGCAAAAAGTATGAATGAATTGCATTTCTTTGCGAGATGTATTAAGTTTAATTTTTGTGAGAAACTTATTTTTCACAAAATGTTTGAAATAATTATCTGGATAAAGGCAAAAGAGCTGAGTGTCCAATTCCTTCAACAAAAGTGTGAGAGACTATTTCCTTTAGGGGAATTATTTTGGACAAAATGTCCAAAATAATTATTTTGAAAAAGGACCATTCTAAAAGGCTGAAAGATAATTCTATATGACAAGTGCCCTTAAATTTTTTTCCAAATGATTATTTCCTTTAGGCATGTGTGCTTGGTAATTTACTAAAGGGTATGTTCAAAAGGCTTGAAAGGTAATTTTGTAAAAATTGCTACAGAGTATAGATCTATTTATTTTGGAAATTTTTATTTAGAAAAAAAATTGAAATAATTGCATTCTTGAGGAGACCAAGTTCAATTTTTGTGAGGAAATTATTTCAGACAAATTGTCTAAAATAATTATCCTGATAAAGGTGAGGAGCTAAGTATAAAATTATTTTCATGAAAGTGAAGAGCTCAAATTCCTTCAAGAAAATTACAAATATTAATTTCTATAGGGAAATTTTTTCAAACAAAATTTCCAAAACAATTGTCTTGATGAAGACAAAAATCTGAAGACTCAATTCTTATGAGAAAAGTATGAAGTCAAATCCTTCAAGGAAATTGTCATGAACATTTTATCAAAAATAATTGTCTTTATAGAGTACCTAAAAGAATTGTTGTGGGATAATTATACAGAATAAAATCCTAAAGTAGAAGTGTCAAATCAACTAGAGAGGTGAAAGACAAAGACTTAGAAAAAGTTTCCATAGAACAAAGTCCCCAAAAGAATATTTCTAAGTTTTAGGTATGATGGTCCCATGGACATTTTTTTGATAGGTGTATAGACATAAAATTTAAGATACAAGGACTAGCCATTGGCATTCAAATGTCCATGATGATTATATGAGTGTCATTTTAGACCCTGTGAAGTAGCCATTTATTTTCAAATGGAGCCAAATCTAATGGCATGCATTTCCTTAGAGAAAGATGATCTGACAATACAAAATCAAAGGTGAATAGTCAAAGGAACTCAAGACAACTGAGGGGATGCCAAGTGTCAATCTCATAATGTATTTTTTAAAGTTTGAACATGTTCTAAGGATTTGATGGTGCAAACTAGCAGTTTACTATTCAAAGAAACCCAAGATCAAGTGAGACACTTCCACATGGTGTGAGGTCACTCAAGGTAGTATAAATTATTTTAAATGTATATAAGAAGCCCATGAGGCTATCAAGTGGCACATCCTTGATGAAAATAAATAAGTAAGATCAAATAGTATTCCACTCCTTGGATCACGATCCAATAGAGTGAATTTGCTTTCCCTAGCCAAATTTGATAGCATGTAGCCAAGTTTGAACAATCAAGTATCCCATAGAATAATGAAATAATGACAAATGGCATATCCATGTGCCAAAAATTAGGGCTCTAACATCTCATTAAAATATTTATGGCTCACATTTGGTTGAGAAAGAAAGATATAATAGTGTGAGCCAAGGTAGACTTTTCAAAAGGCTCAGAATTACATGAGAAGATGACAAGTATCTAGGTTGAAGTTAAAATTGATAGATTTTTCATGGATTTGGAAATGGGTAGAATCATATAATAATGTTTAGCAACCATTTAGAGTGAATATTTACAATCATGATAGTGGATCATTTCCTATTTCAAGTCACAATCAAATCAAATCCTGAGCCATCACTGTAGGTAATGGGTTTTCCTTTAGCATGCAGAAAGAAGAGATTAAAGTTTTTAAATGTTCATGATTTGAAATTGAGTGACAAGAAAGCATTTCCAAGTAATTTTCACATACAGACAAAATCTATTTGGCTTTCAAATATTTTTTTTCTAACTATGTAAGTGAGTGATCAAGGGGGTCTTCAGGCAGTTTCGCATCAAGAAAAAATCCATTTAACTCCTCAAGTGAATGTCCTCCTTTCAAGCTCATGTGAAAATCATTCTTAATCCAAAATATCAAATGATGTACTATAGGTGGTTGTAAGTCCTCATCATTATTTTAAGAGGTAGTTAAAAAAATGATTTATCTTGAAAATCAATGAAGATATTAGGCATAACAAAAAGACATTTTCTAGTCAAGACCATCTTAATAGGACTAGAAAAGTTCATTATCTAATTTTTGAAAATTAAATCCCACATTCATAGATTTGGGAAGGATTGAAAAATTATAAATAGGGGTTTTGTCTTCTATTTTAAGGTTGTTAGTTTTTTTTTGTCGATGTTGGTTTTTAGTTAATATAAGTCATTTTAGGCATCATCTTTATCTAAGTATAGCTTATATAGGATTTTTTTGGGAATCAATTGATGTGTGTATACTTTGTCTCCCTTGTTAAGGTGGTTTCATCTATACATTCATTAGTAAGCTTTGAGAGCATGTTCATGTCTCCATTTTTAAAAGAGTAGTTTCACCATGCCTATCCCCATGGTGACATTCTAAAGTGATAATGTTTTGTAATATATTTGTACAAGTCTTTTGAAAACATTTTTGGTTCTTTACTATATCCTGTTAATAAAATTTAGTGACATGTTTTATAGTCCCTATTGATTGGATATTTAGGTCTATGTTCATTACTAGTTTTCATTCTAAGCATGCATCTAGGTTATAAATACCTCTCTATACTTATATTTGTAAATGTGTTATTGAATACCTTTTAAGGGAACCCTAGGTTTATGAATTTAATAGGATAAAGTTTTTGAGATTCTAGTTTTAATGTATGTCCTAGTCTCTTAGGGATCATTTAGTGTTTATCATTATTTTATATTTGAAGTGTTTTCTACATATTTACTAAGGAATATTATCATAAAATATTGCTAGATAATTTATTATTTGGAATCCACTAGCATGCCACCCTCTATTTTATAATCGACTATAAACTTGTCATACCCTATCCTACCCTAAAAATAACATGCTCTATTTCATAATATAACTGTTAATTTCCTTGAAAATACAAGAGATATTACCTATTTTGAATGTGTTTTTAGTTTTTGCTTTAAATCCTTGCATTGCAATCTTTTATTTTGTTCCTTCTGCTATTAAATATTTTATGAAATGAAGGTTGCAATCACAATTTCATATGTATTTAGTAGCTTGTGTATGACATAGAGCATCTGTGTATTTCATGTGACAAACCTTCATGGGTGAAGTGTGAAAATGTGGTTATGATCTGGTCATATTTTTCCCTTATGCTAAGAAATCCCCATGGAATTTGAATTGTGAAATCCCTCCACGAAAGTAGGCTACCCCATAGGTTCTCTCACTTTGGTTTAGGTAGAGAAAAAAGTAGTAGGGAGTTAACCATACCCTTTGTAGGTGTCTACCATTCATTTAATATAATATTATCCATTCATGATGCCAAACCTTCCCCTAGCTACAATGACATTATAGTAGGTTTCTCAGCACTATTTTCCATTTTCTTCAAGTGTCTAAGACTAGATTAGAGAGTTGTATAACTAGGAACCAACACCAAATTAGCACCAACTTTAGGGACAATAATTATCACATGTGTTTTTGGGGATTATTGTAGAGAGATTCTATCAATTTGAAATTTTTCTATCATTACTACATTTATCTGACTATCTTGGTTGTTAATGTCACAACACTCCACTAGGAATGTCCTAGGAAGTTTAAGTTTGACAATTTGACTTATACTAAGTATATTACAAAGAGCTATTAATATTTCATGTTGAAAGGTGTTTTGATCCTTTTGAACATTATTTTGAAAATTTTAGTGTCCTTATTCTTTATCTCATTGAGCTTTAGCAAGTTTAATTTTAATCTATATCATAATAATTTATAAATGGTTTCTAGTCTAGAAGTTTATTTCTAGTGGTGACTCCTACTGTATCTTCTAGTTTCAAGAAATATTGGTGCATATTCTAAATGTTTTCTAACTTTTAGTTTTGAGCATCTCATTATTTACAAATCTATAAGTACTGAGATCATCTTTCAAAGGTGACCCATCTAAGAGACTTTTTTCACCCTCAGGTCTTCCTCAAAGAAGAAGGGGAGAAGCTTAGCCGCCTGTTGAAGGGAAAAATTCAACTATTTGGGACATTCAACATCCTGATAATCTTTTAATATTTGTTAACCCCCCCATTTTTGAGGACTATCACAACTCTTCTACTAATTTTTAAACCCATAGTCCTATCTATTTTCTATCTTCTTTTCAACTAGTTGAATCCCCTCCCATATATAATCCATCAAGTCTACCTCATTCACCCCCTCACATCCATTTTCCATTTACTATTGAACATGTTATTAAACCAATAATGAGGCATAGGAACTAAGAGGATAATACATGCCCTAAATTTATAATTCCTAGGTTTAGACCTATCAATTTTGATAAGATGGAAGGCCATCCTAAAGATGTTCCAAAAGAAGCTAGGAAATGCCTCCCAAAATTCCAATGGATTAAAGTAGTGAGTGGTGATCAACATATGAGGGCATATTAAAATATCATTAAAGATTATGAGATTGAGTATGAGGAGATGTGTATCAAGCTATTTATGAACAAATTGGAGGAAGATTCTTGATAATGGTTCAATTTCCTTCTTTTTGGATGCATTTATTCATGGGAAGAGATTCAAAATGTTTTCAGAATCTAGTATGGTGCTAGGATTGATCCAAGGTTTCTCTTGGATAAATTTGAAAATATAAAGAAGAATCCTAATCAGTGTGTGCAAGAATTAAACACTTGTTTCAAAAAAACCATGATGTAGTTACCCAAAAACATTAGGCCCAGTGATACAACATGCTTTATAAAATAATGACATGCCTTTGATAACAAGGCTCCATATTTTTTAGGGACAATGATCCCACTAACTTTATTTGGCATTTAATATGGCCATATAGATTGAGAACAACATCAAGGCTATATAAAATTCCTTAAATAAGTGGGTTGATGTGAAGTTTGCTAATCTAGAAAAGACATAGCCCACAAAGATAGCCAACTTGGAGGAAACTATAAAAACATTAGCCTCTATTATCAAAGTAATGTCATACAAGCTAGTTAGAGCTAATAATAGGGTACCTTAGGTGTCTACTAGTTATGAATGGGATATAAATATAAATCAAGCACAAAGGTGGCCTACTTTCCATAATAGAAATAATTATAGAGGAAAGAGGTCTACATATGAAGATATGAAAAAAAGAAACCATAATAGAGGGTTTGGAAAGGAGGCGCTTGATCCTTTAAATGCTAAGGTAAATGCTTTGAATTCTAATTTAGACATTGATTGGTGTGATGAGTTCTTTATTTTTCACCCTCCATTTGATACTACTGAACAAATTGATGAAGATCTAGATGAACATAAATATGCATCATCCAATTACGAGATTTTTATATTTGATTATCAAAGGCCACAAGAAGAATCGACTACCTCCATAGAATTACTAATTGATGTTATGTTTGATCAGTCTTGGAGCACCACTAAAATGAAGAGCATCCCAAATTTTGAATTTGTTTATGATGTTAATGTGGCACAAGCATACCAATTACCCATCCATCATTTTCATCTTCTACACTTTATGATGATCAATAAATATCCTAGGATAAATCCATCAATTGATGATAGGTAACTATTAATTAATGTAACAAATTACCAAAATAAGGAATACAACTTGAAAAATAGGAAACTAGGTGTTGCTCCTCAAGATACGTCCCTTGTAAATTTGAAGGGAGGGAATGAAAATAAAGAAGTAAATAAAGCTATAGTAATCCTAGAAGATTATAAGATATCAACTATAACCCAAGATATTAAGCCTAGAGTTTCTCCTATTAGGACCAATAGAATTCCTATATTATCTAGCATCCCTAAGGGTGCAAGTGAGCTTAAGTAAAATCTAGCTTTGAAGGCTACTATCAAGGATTCAAATCCACCTTAACCTCCACCAATTTATAACTTGAGTGATTACATTATAGTTGAAGGTACCATCACCCTTCCATCAAATACACCTCTTCCTTAGTATAATGTATGTGACATGGCTTGAGTGTTGAGTCAAATAAAGATCATTGTACCACTTGTTGAGTTATTATAAATACCTGAACATAAGAAAAGGGCCTTTAAATATTTATAAGTTGGTGAAAGGTCAACTAAAAATGAATTTGAGTTTACCAAAGCACCCATAAAATAAGATGAAGAATAAGAAGAGGTTGATTTAATTACTTCATAGGTTTATTTGGAGATTGCATTAGTAGAGAGTCTACTAGATGTGGATCATTTTAGTACAACTCTACTAATCAATGGTCTAGTTGTTCAAAATTACATGATTAATTTTAGAGATTATTGTAATGTGATGCCCTTGGGTGTCCTCAATGACTTTGGAGTGAATATCATGTCAATCTTTAGAAAGTGTTGTGCCATGGACTCATGAGAGGTTCTAGTTGTGAGACAAGGTAGTTCATCCAAGTAAGTACTTGAACATAGACACGGTATTTTTAGACTACTCACCGAAATAGGTGATTTTAATATCATGTAAATGGGTTGCTAGCATGGGTGGAAGTGTACAAATGGAAATTTCATATGCCACCATTATTTTGGAGGGTAAAATGGTTAAAATTTATAGAGAGCCAAAAATGCTACATGTGATTGAAGATCTGAAGCATGCTCTTAATGAAGTGTTTTACACAGACATTGAGCATGGAAACTTTATTAAGAATATTGATATTAAAAAAGATCCTATTATTCTTATTATTAAGTATTATAAATAAAATACAGTCTGGAGGATTTACTTTGATGGAGATTTCTCCAATATTATAAATAGATCTAGGGTTGTCTTTTATGCCCCAATGAAAGAGGCTTTATGTTTTCATTCAAAAATTATTTTGAGTGCACTAAAAATAATACCAAGTATGAGGCACTCTTTCTTGGGCTAAGGATTTCTCATGAATATAGAATCAAGTTTATGATTGTTAAGGGAAATTTTGAGTTAGTGGTAAAGGAAGTCCATAGTGATTTTTCCAAAAAAAATAAAAGGTCGAAACATTATAAGAATGTTATGTAGGAATTTATAGATTTATTTGATGCATTAAATTTATGTTATCATGATAGAATTTTCAACCAAGAAGATGATAAAATTTTAGGGTTAGGTGCTCAATTTGACATTGCCAATATAAGCCCTCACTATCAATATCAAGTGGAATTGCTTGGTAGGCCTTCAGTCCTAGATAATGTTCATCATTGGTAGGTCTTTGATGATGATGACTAGATTAACAGGTTTATAAACTATGAATATGATTTATATGATTAGCTCATAGACTTGGATTCTATAGTTTAGGTTAGTGATGAGAAGGAGACCTTGTTTGGGAAAGACATTATTTAGTTCAAGAAAAAAACTATCCTAAGAGGTCTGGTCATCTTGGAAGCATATTTCTATTGAGAAAATAGAATCAAGTTGAGAGACTTATTCATATAAAAGGATATGACTAAGTGAAACTTGGGTTCTCATGAGAATACAAGGTTTGGTTGTGTATTCACATGAGTGCAGTAGAGAAAACATCTTACATGTAGTTACTAAGGAAGCATAAATATTGCTTAGCATGGTCTTATTATGAGTTGAAAGCATATAGAGAGGATTTGTTCCAACATGTCATCCCATTATAGCTTGATAGCAAACATTTTAAGTAGAAACAGAGAACCATTAACCCCATCTTGGCTACCAAGATGAGGAATGAATTAAAGAAGCTAAGGGATGGGGCATCATTTAGCCCATTAGGTATTCATCATGGGTTAAAAATTTAGTCCCCATAACAAATAAGAATGGTGACATCCGCTTGTGTGTTTATTTTAAAAATTTGAAGAAAGATTCTTTAAAATATAATTATCCCCTACCCAATATGGAGAACCTATTCCATAGTGTCACTAGATAAAAATTATTATCCACTTTGGATGGATTCTTAGGATATAACCAGGTTGTTCTCAAAGAATTTGAGAGGTCCAAGATTGTGTTCATAATGCCTTAGGACACTTATGTTTACATGAGGATCTTTTTTGGATTGATGAATGTTGTCACAATGTTACAGTGACCTATACATATTGCCTTTGCAAGGATAATTAACTAGTTCATTACTATGTATCAAGATGATATCACTATGTACTCCAAAATAAGAGAAGATCATTTGGAGCATCTTGAAAAGGTGTTGATCAAATGTAAGGAATTTAGAATTTCACTTAATCCCAAGAAGTGCCTCTTTGGAGTATAAAAGGCCAAGTTATTGGGATATATAGTGTCCAAATATGGTGTAATGATTGATCCTAAGAGGGTCAAATCCATTCATAAAGTGCCTATGCCATAGTCCAATAAAGGAATTGTCTTTATTTAGATAGATTAGCTTTATAAGGAGGTTTGTGTCTATTGTTGTATAAATCACTCTACTTATTACTTCTATGTTAAAGAAAGACTAGACCATAAAACGAGAGAAGTCCATGCAAGTGTTTATCAACGTCAAGTGAGATTTAAAGCCTACCCCTATTTTAGCTAGTCCTGATTACACATAGTCATTCTAGATATTCTTTTTTGCATCATCCAATAATTTGGCTACTATCTTGTTGCAAAAGAATGAGGAAGGTCATGAGCATCTTATAGATTTATTAATCAAAGCTATGTAAGGTCCTAAACTGAAATACACCATCATGGAAAAGAAATATTTTGCTCTTTTGAAGGTTGTTACAATGTTTAGGTAGTATGTTCTGAGTTTGAATGTTTTTGTCTACGTCCTTCACACCATAGTGAAGGACATTTTAACTCAGATTGATGTATCCAACAAGAGGTTTAGGTGGGTCAACAAGCTATAGGAGTATGACATAGACATCTAGACCACCAAGTTAGTTAGGGGGATGGGTTTAGCCAAGCTTATGGTTGAAACCAATTTGTAAGATGTTGAGGTAAATAAAGTTGTGTTTAATATTGATGATTTATTGAATTATTTTAGTGTGTCTCAATGATATAGAGACATTATTTACTACTTGAAAATTTTGAATTTTCCCCCTAACTTGGACAAGATTTAATGAAGAAATCTTAAACGTGTATCCCATATTTACCTCTTCACTGAGAATGGACTAGCATGGAAGATTCTAAATGGAGTTCTCCTAAGATATCTACTAGAAGAGAAGACCATTGTCATGATTGAAGACTTACATAATGAATTTTGTGGTGTCCCTTTTGTACCTAAAGTCACATCTCATAAAATTTAAAGAATTGGTTATTGGTGGCCATAATTTTTCAAGGATGCTTCTTAGACAGTCAAAAGATGTGAAATTTTTTAGTGCTTTATTACAAGGATGAAAGCTTTAGGTTCCTTTCCCTTACATATTAAGATGATTGAAGTCACATTCAGATAATGGGGAATGGATTTCATTAGAGAAATCATTGATTCATCAAGCAATAGGCATATATGGAACCTAGTTGCAATTGATTGCTTCATAAAATGGGTTGAAGCAATCCCTACAAAAAAAGTAACACACTAGGTAATCATGAATTTCTTGTTAAATCAAATAATTTATAGATTTGATGTGCCTGTTAAGATAGTTATTGATAACGCCATGATCTTCAAAGCCAAACCTTTGGTGGAATTATGCAAATACTATGAGATTGACTTGAATTATGCTTCCAACAATAACCCCCAAGGGAATGGGAAAGTTGAATCAAGTAAAAATAACTTACTCAAGATCATTAAGATAACATTGGAAGCAAGCAAGAAGAAGTGGGGTGAGCATCTGAAGTTTGCTTTGTGGGATAATATGATTAAACCTAAGAGAACTCTAGGAAGAAGCCATTTTGAGCTTGTTTATGCAGCTCAAGTAGTTATGCCTATGAATTTATAGCTACCCACTTATCAACTCATGTTGAAATTAGGGGATGATGATTAGGTCCATCACTATGAAAGTAAGTTGAACTAGATTATTGAGCTTGATCAAACTAGAAGACAAGCTCATGAAAAACACCTTAAGTTTAAGGAGAAGTTGAAAAAAATATTTGATAGAAAGGTCACTAAAGAATTTTTAAATAGGTTATTTGGTTCTATTTTGGGATAGTAATCATGAGGAGAAAGGAAATCATGGAAGTTTTATGCTTTGTGGATGGGTCCCTATTCCATTGACTGCAAGCTTGGGGATCATACTTCCTTCTTGAGAGATCTAGATAGTGAGATAATAAAGCTACCATTTAATGGTAAATATCTAAAACACTTTCTTGATTGAGTCCATCTAAAACATGTGCACCATACTATATAGTGTTTTTTACTTTTCCATTCTATGATTTTGTTGCCCCTTCTTTTAGGCCTTCTTCATATAGTTATTTTCTATTCCTTTTATTGTCTATTTGTTTCCAAATCCTCTTGATCTATTTTTTTTAAATCTACCATGTTTTGTAAAACCTTCATAGATGCTTGTTGAAAATGTTACTGAGTCTTAACTCCATATCCCAATAGATTAGCACTTGGTCTTCTTTTCTATGGATTTTTGCATACATGTAATGAGTATGAATCCTTGAGTGAGAGCCTGTGTTAGTTCCCAAAATCACACTAGAGCAATTTGGCCCTTGTTTGTACCAATGTCTATGTCACTAGTACAAGTTATATCTCCATATATTCCTTTGGAAGGTTAAGTTCATGTAAAAATTTGATAAGTCCTTTGTCTTATTTTTTTCTTGGTGAAGGTGCTTATCCCTTAGACTTTTTAGTCCTTTTGCATGAATATAATGTTTGATGGAAATAGGTCTCTGAAATTTTTGTTTCGAACAAAAATTATGAAGACTTATTTTCATTGGAAATCTTGTCCACTATAAAAGTTTTGAAGTAATTCAATGCCTTATCTCTTTTAGTCTAAGTGTTTTGCAAAAAGTCTAAAAGGTTATTTCATTTGTTTTGAACTATTTATCCATGTAAAAAAAGTCATAAGGAAACTTACCCTTCATGAATTTTTCCCACAAAAAAATCCAAAAG
The DNA here is from genome assembly GCA_037957365.1 of Torreya grandis. Classification (NCBI taxonomy): domain Eukaryota; kingdom Viridiplantae; phylum Streptophyta; class Pinopsida; order Cupressales; family Taxaceae; genus Torreya; species Torreya grandis. The sequence continues at coordinate 4,741,973 of JARHVA010000088.1, forward strand.
TAAATCCTTCATTCTAGGAAAAATTCAAGTTTTATTTGTTTCAAACATTTTATCCATGGCAGAAAGCCTGAAGGCACTTCCCCTTTGGGAATTTTTCCATCATAAAAAGCCTAAAGGAATTGTAAGGTCATTTGTTTTGGCCAAAGGTACTTTGAGAAGTCCTGAAGGAAAAAATTTCTTTTGCAAAAGTTTTTAAAGATCATTTATCTAAAGCATTTTTCCCTTCCAAACTTCTTGAAGGGCACTTTCAAAGGGCAAAGGACACTTACAAAGTTCCCGAAGGGATCTTTTTGAAGATGGACATTTTCAAAAGTTTTGAAGAGCACTTTATAGATCCAGGGGACATTTTCAAAACTCTTGAAGGACACTTTTGAAGGGTCATTTTTACTTTGTAAAATGTCTAAAGGATTATTTCCTTTAGGCACTTTGCCTTTGCAAAATTTTTGAAGGGTATCTACAAAAGGTCTGAAGGATAATTTTGGATCCAGAGGACAATTAAAAAGTTATTGAAGGGAACTTTTTAAAGATGAAGGACATTTTCAAAAGTTCTAAAGGGCACATTTTGAAGATGGAAGACACTATCAAAAATTCCAAAAGGCACTTTTAAGAGATCGAAGGACCATTCTAAAAGGGTCGAAGGGCATTTTTATGAGGTAGGTGACCTTAAAAAAACTCCAAAGGGTATGTTCAAAAGCCCAATAATTTTGGAAAAATTATTATGGAATAGAGGTCTTATTTCATTTAGACATTTTTATCGAGCAAAAATTTTGAAGGAATTCCATTTCTTTGAAAGAAGTAATAAGTTCAATTTCTATAGGAAAATTGTTTCAGATAAAATGTTTAAAACAATTGTCCCAACAAAGGCAAAAGCGTTGAGTGTCCAATTCCTTTGAAAAAAATGAGAGAGACTATTTCCTTTAGGTGAATTTTTTTGGGTAAAATGTATGAAATAATTATTCTAACAAAGGAACATTCCAAAAGGTTGAAGGAAAATTCTATAGGATAGGTAACCTTGACAATTTTTTCAAAGGATTATTTCCTTTGGGCATGTGCCTTGGATAATTTCTTGAAGGGTATGTTAAAAATTCCTAAAAATTAATTTTGATAAAGTTATTATAGATCAGAGATCCATTTCCTTCAGACATTTTTCCTGAGTAAAAAGTTTGAAAGAATTCTATTTTTCAGGAGACCAAGTTCAATTTCTATGGGAAAATTATTTCAAAAAAAGTGTCCAAAATAATTGTCCTAACAAAGGTGAGGATATAAGTGCTAAATTATTTTATTTAAAGTGAAAAGGTCTAATTACCTCTAGAAAATTGAAAAGATCATTTTTTGTGGGGAAATTATTTGACAAAATGTATGAAACAATTATCCTAATGAAGACAAAAATCTAAAGACTCAATTATTGTGAGAAAAGTGTGAAGTCAAATCATTCAAGGAAATTTTATTGGATATTTTGTCTAAAAATTTGTCCTAATAGAGTACCTAAAATAATTATTATGGGACAATTACGTCGAATAAAATCCTAAAGAAAAAGTGTTGAAGCAAATAGAGAGGCCAAAGACCAAGACTCTAACAAAGTTTTCACAAAACAAAGTCCCTAAAATAATATTTCCAAGTTGTAGGTATCATGGTCTCATAGATGTTTTTATGATAGGTGCATAGACATCAACTTTAAGCTACAGAGACTAGCTATTGGGATTCAAATGTCCATGATGATCATGTGAGTGTCATTTTAGACCCCATGAAGTAGTCATTTGTTTTCAAACATATCCAAATCCAATGACACATGTTTCCTCAGGGTAAGATGATTTGATGGTGTATAATAGAAGGTGAATATTCAAAGGAACTCAAGACAATCATGAGTTTGCCAAGTTTCAAGCTCACAGAGCATGTTTTAAAGTTTGAACATGTATCAAGGTTCTAATGGTATGAGCTAAAAGTTGACTATTTAGTGGGACCTAAGATCAAATGAGACACTTCCACGTGGCATGAGGATGTATAAGGCAGTAGCAATTACCTGTAAGGTGCATAATAAGCCTATAGGGTTATCAAGTGGCACATTCTTAGAACTAAGGAAGAAGTAAGATCAAATAACAATCAACTCCTCAGATCATGATCTGACTGAGCACATTTGCTTACCCTAGCCATATCTGATGACACATAGCTAAGTTTGAATAGTAAAGGATCCCATGGAAGAATGTAGGAATGATAAGTGGCATAGTTGTATGCCATGAATTAGGGATTAAGTATCTCATTTCAAGATCCACAACTCATATTTGTTTGAGCAAGAAAGATCCAATGTTGTAAGATAAGGTAGACTTTTCAAAGGGCTCATAATTTCACAAGAAGATGACAAGTCTCTAGGTTGAAGTTAAAATTTATGAAATTTTCATGGATATGTCAATGGGTAGAAGCATAAAAGAACATTTTTTATTCCTTCTAAGGTGAATATTTTCAATCATGATATCAAATCATTTCTTATTTCAAGTCATAATCAGATCAACTCTCGATCCATCATTATAGGTAATTGGTTTTCCTTTAGCATGTACAAAGAGGAGATTCATGTCCATAAATGTCCATTATTTGAAATTGAGTGATAGGAAAGCATCTCCAAATAAGTTACACACACATATATATATAATCTAGTTGGCTTTCAAATGATTTTTTCTCCAGTTGTGCAAGTGAGTGATCAAGGGATTCTTCAAGTAGTTCCACATCAAGATAAAATTTGTTTGAATCCTCAATCAAATGTCCTCCTTTGAAGTTCATGTGAGATACATTTTTTATCCAAAAGATCAAATGATGTACTCCAGGTGGTTGTAAGTCCTAATCATTATTCGAAGAGATAGTTACAATAATGATTCATCTTGAAAATCCATGAAGATCTTTGTCATAGTAAAAAGGCATTTTTTGGTCAAGAACATCTTGATGGGACTGGAAAAGTTTGTTATGAAATTTTTTTAAATTTCAACCCATGGTCCCAAATTTGTAAAGGATTGAAAAACTATAAATAGGGGATTTTTCTTCTATTTCAAGGTTATTGGTTGTTGTTGGTTGATGTTGGATTTTGGTTGATATAGGTCATTTTAGGCATCCTCTTTATCTAAGTCTATGTTATGCAATAATTTTTTTGGGATCAATTGTTGTGTGTAGACTTTGTCTCTCTTGATAAGGTGGTTGAATATGTATATCCATTAGAAATATTTGAGAGCATGTTCATGTCTCCCTTGTCAAAAGAACAGTCTCACCATGCATGTCCCCATGGTAACATTCTAAAGTGTTAATGTTTTTTAATATTTATGTTCAAGTCACTAGATGATATTTGTGTTTGTTTACTATATCTTGTTAATGAAATTAAATGATATGTTTTATATTTCCTAATGATTGGATATTTGGGTTTATGTTCATTACTAGTTGTCATTCGGAGCATGCATCTAGGTTAAAAATCCTTCTCTATAGTTAAATTTGTAAATGTGTTGTTGAATACCTTTTAAGGGAATCCTACATTTATGAATTTAATAGGAGAAAGTATTTGAGATTATAGTTTTAGTGTATGTCCTAGTATTTCAAGGATCATTTGGTGTTTATCATTGTTTTGCATTTGAAGTGTTTTCTACATCTTTACTAAGGAATATTTTCATGAAATATTTATAGATACTTTGTTGTTTGGAATCCACCAACATGCCACCCTCCATTTTATAATCAACTATAAACTTGTCCTACCATATCCTACCATACAAATAACATGCTTTGTTACATAATATAAGTGTTACTTTCCCTTGATAATGAATGAGATATTGCCTATTTAAAATTTATTTGTAGTTTGTGATTTTAATCCTAGCATTGAAATATTATGTATTTTTCCTTCTATTTTTGAATATTTAATGAAATGAAGGTTGAAATCATAGTTTCATCTATCTTTAGTAGCTTGTGTATGACATAGAGAATTTTTTCATTTCATGTGACAACCCTTCATGGGTGATTTATGCAGATGTGGTTATGCTTTAGTCATATTTGTCCCTTTTTCTAAGAAATACCCATTGAGTTTGAATTGTGAAATCCCTCCATGAGATAAATCCACCCCATAGGTTCTCTCACCTTATTTTGGGTAGAGGAAAAAGTAGTAGGGAGTTAACCATACCATTTGTAGGTGCCTCTTAGTCATTTTATATAGTTTGGTCCATTTGTGATGCCAAACTTTCCAATAGTTACAATGACATTCTAGTAGGTTTTTCATCACTATTTACCATTTTATTCAAGTGTGCAAGGTTATATTAGAGAGGTGTACAATTGGGAACCAATAGTACATAGGTTAAATTCAACCATACATACATGTAGAACAAGGTTCTTAGATGATCAACTTTATGATATATTCATAAAATCATTGAGGCAAGAGGATCACTTTGAGGTATTCAAGCGTGAACCCACTTTATATGATGAAGGTATTAATGAGTGTCTAAAGATTGAAGTCTTTGAGGTACATGTAGGCATTAACCTTATGTTGACCGAAAAGACATCTTATTCACATGATTGTAACCATAATGTGATCAATGATGGTGTTACTAATTCTACTCCTGAGAAGAAGAATAAGAATGATAGACATAAGGTTAATACTTTGAGTAAGAGGCTAGATAAAAAGGCCTATAAAATGAGCACCACAAAACCATATATGGCATTGCCTTATCACCCCTCCAATTTTTTAAACTTCCATTAGATGAAAGGCTATGATGAAAAAAATTATTCCACTCAAAAGTCTAGTTCACAGGCCTCATCTTCTCCTTAGATTTCTCCACTTAAAATACCCAATCATAAATTGAATGTGTTAAAGGAGCCTCTACCAAACCACAATAAGGAAAAGAAGAAGAAGAAGAATAAGAAGAAGAATTCCAAGGATAAGGCACATCATTCACCTTCTTGATATTCTACCTCTTTTGATTCCTCTTCCCAGGTTGGCCTGAGAAGGAAGGCCAAGCATGAGAGTAACAAGGTCATTATTACTATAAACATAGACTCTATTGGGCATGATTCATTTTTCAACATGTGCTCGAGTCAGGATACTAATCCCATTGGAGATGCTCATTGTGTGGATTTTATGCAATCATCAATGCATCATGTCTATAAATTAATCCTAAATCAGAGAAGATAGATCATACCTACATTTTTGATTGGGAATACACTTGTTAAGCAGGATCATGACCAATATGGGGATCTATGAGACCTAATTAGTGGATCACTTGTCACAAAATATCATGATAGGAAGGGTTCCAAATCCTATAGTCTAACACAATCACACAACAATCCTAATGGAGTCCTAAGGATTAAATCATTTCACTTATTCTAATAACAAAAAAGTAAATATAATCTAGTACACACCAAAGCTTGTGCCATAAATTGAGGGTTAGAAACAAAATAAACAACTAAACTAAATATGTATTAGAAGACATACTCATTTCAATGTATACAAAATCATAATACATGGGAAAAGAATACAAATGCATTATCTTATACTCTTAGAAAGGAGACATAAAGTTAGGAATACTTACCTTTGAAGATAAACCCATCTAGCCTCAATCTCTCACTTGGCCAAGGTGATTTATAATAGATTATAGTGGTATGTAATGAAAAACCAAGATAAATCAGCTCTATGCTATACAACCTATCTAATCATCCAAAAGAATTTTCCACAAGATAAGATTTGTATCTCCAAATAAAGTATGGAACCCTAAGCTTTATTCCTCAATTAGAATGGTCAATAAGTAAATGTTTACTCCCACTTCTTCTTTATTAATTATTCTCTTATGAAATGGTGGGAAATGAAATTATATATATATATATATATATATATATATATATATATATATATATATATATATAGGTGGATCTTGTCCTAAATCCTCCTAGAAACATCATTGTATAGGGTCGACCCATTTGACCTAGTGTCTTTTGGGGGATAATTAACTAGGTCTACACTAGGTTGGACAAAAGGCTAACAAGCTAAAAAAGTGAAAAACCCTGTTAAATTGTATTGGGTTGACCTAGTTGACCTAGTATAAGTAACTGACCAAAAGGGAGTTAAGGAAATAAAATGAAGGATGGAAAGAGGAAAAGATTAGAACAGGTGGGACTCATAATAATAAGCTTAGGGTAAATGGTTTTAGGAGACAAGTGTGTAGATGGCAACTAGAAAAAGGAACAATAATCTTATGAAGCACTAATGGTCTACCCACCCCTTTCTCAGTCTACCCCTTAAGGCATGTACTTAGAGATATTGAGACTCGATAGGTTCCTATAAGATACAAAATGTCAGTAATCAATAAAAGTTAAAAAATATTATGTGTATACATAGGGCATCTTGTCTAACCTATGGGGGTAGGGAACTCTAAAATTAGTTTTGACTTTTAAAATAACATCCCTCCTTAAGATAGATATCATATGTACCCTACCATAGAGGAGTTACGGGGCCTCTCAACTGTGATATCCATTTCGGACCCTCTTTGTCTTTGCTCTGAGTAAAGCAGTCTCATCTTTAATGAGTTTGATCTCTCTCACAAGAGTCCATTATGGGATCATGTTGAGGTTTTATTCAAGTTTGACATTTTTGATCACCCTCATCCTCCCACATTATTTTTTGACCCTGCCTCATTGCTAGATGCTTATATTCTTACAAAGAGGGATATATTAATGCTCTACATTGAGACCTACACCAATGATTTTTGTGGAAAGATATGCATCATTGATGAAGGAGCCGCATTGAATATCATGCTCTTACATGGATTTAATGAACTTGGGATTAGTCAAAAGAAACTATCCAATTCTTATCACAACTATGTTGGTTTTAATAATGACACATTGTACCAATAGAAAATGTTAAGTTTTAGGTCAAGTTTGGTTCCAAGATAGTCATGATCAATTTTTGTGTGTTAGACTTGTATCTCTCATACAACATGATTCTTGACCATCCTTGGACCATCACCACATAAGCCATCACATTAGCCATGTTTTTCATGGTCTAGTTCATACATAAAGGTGAGGTTCATACCATGGAGGATGACCCAGATCCCTAGGCATTTCTTTATGCAAAGATAAATCCCTCAAGAAAATCTTTAACTATATCCTCATAGGGCCCTATGGAATCACACATGCCAACCAATTTTGAGTCTCACTTTCTCAAGGATTAATGTTTTGTTTTAGTTGAGTATTGATTAGATTTCACTCCTTTAGAGTTTGGAATGTGTCAACTAACTCACTCTCTAGCTCCATGATGTCTAATTGGATTTTCCCTTCTTAGATACCTATTTCAAGACATTTCCTTGAATAATGCTCTTCCCCTATCATTTTACTTCTTTTATTAGAGTATCATCTCTCTCAATGCATCTTTTATAAATGTCAATAGAGTGTTTGAGTCTGATCTTGAGTGATATTTCAATAATCTTATGGCATGGAACCTGTTCAAGAAGATAAAGGCATATGTCAATCTCATGAAATATTTTTTCAAGTATCACCATCCTCTCGACCAATTTGGTTTGGAGATTTTACTCTCTGATGGACCAACCCCTAACTCCCCATAATACATTTCATGATGGTTGATCCTAAGTATTTACACCAACCAATCCCTCTCGTGCCTGAGTGTTTTAAGGAAATAAATTCTATGGTGTTAAAATATTTTTATTCATTAACCTTAGAACTTATACAAGTCCAAAGATCATTAAGATAAATTCCAACCTTGTTAAAGAGGAATGGGATGTCTTGGTCACCTTTTTACAAGAATTTATATATGTATTCATTTGGGAATATGCCATTATGAATGACATGGAATATGATGTCATTATACATAACCTTGTTATAAATGATGGGGCCCATCCTATTTGCCAAAGTTAATGACTAATGATGATCAAAGTCTCCTAGTTAGTCAAGGCCAAAATTAAAAATCTCATCTGAGTCATTTTCATCACCACCATTGACTAACCATGATGGGTTGTAAACATTTTCACTATTCTCAAGAAGAATGGAGCCATTCACATCTGCATTGAATTTTGAGACCTCAATTTGGATTTTCTAAAGAATAATTTTTCCACTCCTTTGATTAACCAAACTATATACTCCACCATCAGTTTCAAGATCATGTCCCTCATGGATGGATTCTTGAGCTACAATAAAATTTGGATTACACCCAAATACTAGCATAAGATGACATTCACTATCCCATAGGGTACCTTATATTATTCTATTATGCCTTTTGGTATAAATAATACTAAGGATATGTATCAGTATGCCATGACCCATGTTCTTCATGACCTCATCCACAAGATTGTGGAATGTTATGTCAATGACCTCATTAAATATCATAAGTAAGATGAGCATATATGAGACCTCAAGATCATATTTGAGCATCTTATGGAGTACCACATTAGTGTCAACCCTAATAAGTGTATTTTCAATGTCTCAACTAGAAGTATTCTTGGATTCCTCATCTGAGAGTGAGGTATCAAGGTGGTTCTTGAGAAGATCAAAGCAATCCTAGAGATTAATCTCCTACCCAATCTCATGTAATTTTAGTCCTTCCTTAGAGGACTCAACTTCCTTAAATGTTTATTTGAGGATTATATGCATAAGTCTATACCCTTCCAGTGTCTCTTATATAAGAACATCATATTTTTGTAGACCCCTAAAGTCTAGGTGGATTTTGAGGAATTGAATGCATGATTCATAACCCTCCCATCCTGATAGCACCCATTGAGGTTAGTGATTTCATCTTGTACACTTCTGTCACTAATATTTCAATCGAGGGCATGATGTGTCAAAAGGATGATACTAGTAGAGAGATATCTCTACTACATTTCATGCATGATAGTTAGCCTTGAGCTCAAATACTCTATTTTCAAAAGGCAATGTCTCTCCCTCATCTTTTCTATGAAGAATTTACAACACTAAATGTTGGGTCAAACTACTAATGTGATTGTCAAATCTGATCCACTCCTCTATTTTATTGGAAAAACAAATATTACCAACCATATTTTGAGGTGGATCATGCTTATTTAGGAGTTTTACCTCCACATCATTAACCAAAAGTCCATCAAGGTTTTATTTATAGTCTAGCAACTTATTTAATGCTCACTACCTAACCCTAACAATGATTTGGTTGATGATGCCTTTCCTAATGGCATGGTCCACTCAGTTGATTGGATTGAGGTCTTTGATTTTTGAGGTCTTTGATTTTGATTGGTATCAAGACATTATATGTTACCTTGAGACCCAATCTTATCCTATCAATGCCCCTTCACAAGAAACCTATTAGATCTATAAGCTCATCACTTGTTACATTATCATAGGTGGTGTCTTGTTTAAGAGAGGTTTGGATGGCATGTTAATGTATTACCTAGCCTTTGAAGGAACCTCTATCTTGTTAGATGAGTCTCATGGGAGTGTCTACAGTGTCCATCTAGGAGGGTAAACAACCACTCAACATATCATTAGAATGGGTTATTATTGGCCCACTCTTATTAATGATGTCATCCAAAATGCCAAGAAGTGTAAGATGTGCCAATTTATTAGGAATGTTATTAATGCCCCTATATGCCTCTTACATTCCATCTCAAATCCTTGACCTTTCTCATCTGGGGCTCTCAACTTCATCAAAAATTTCAAACTCACCTCTTTTGATAGTCACTACTGGTTCATCACTACCACTAACTATTTCACAAAGTGGGTTGAGGCCATGCCCCTTAGTGGCATGTGTGGGAAGATTATGGCCAAGTTTATCCTAAAATAACTTATTTTTAGGTTTGGGTCTCCATTAAAATCATGGCTGATAATGTTGGGCATTTCAAAGACCTAAGATATGCAAGCTCACTGAACACTTTAGCATTAATTTCCATTTCTCCTCTACTCATTACCCCCAAGGAAGTGAACAAGATGAATCTTCAAACAAGACATTGAAGAAGATTATTATTTACATTGTTTCCCAATCTAAGTGTGACTAGCACCTCATGCTTTATCCTAACCTATAGGCCTACCAGAATATTTTTCAAATGGCCATGGGGTTACCCCATATGTGGTTGTTTTCCCTTTATAGGTCTTAATCCCTTCACTACAGGTTAAGAAGTTTAGATTACTATCTAATGAAAAAGAATGGGCCACTCACCTCATTGAACTTAAGCAAATAGATGAACACCACATTGATTCTCTTGAATATAACCATCCTTATCAATGTTGTCAATGCCACCAATTTAAGAAATTGGTGCATCTACATCTATTCAAGGTAGGTGATGTAGTCCTCATCTTTGATGAGGAGCACCAAAATAAGGGAAAACTTACAAGTAATTTGAACCCTTTTTATTTATTGCCTCATTATATAATAGGGCCTACCATCTCTTAATGCTTGAAGGTGAACCCCTATAGCACTCGATCAATGGGTTCTGATTTAAGATGTTTCACATCTAGGGTCTGCATGGCCCTCTTAAAAAACCACATATGGTGGTAAGGTGGATATTTCCCCTTTTATCACACCACTAACCTTTGTGTCACTTTTATATGTGTGTGCATGTGGGTTATTTAATAATAGTTTATACTATCTAATCACATGTATCTAGTAGTCTATTTTAGAAGAAACATACACATCACACATAAAATCATATACACATGTGCTAATAATGAGAAATGACTATATATATATATATATTTATATATATATATATATATATATATATATATAAATACATTATTATCTCTAGGTACATCATTTGGAATTTTTTATGCCTAGGATCATAGTCCCCAAAACTTACACATGTGTGGATACATATATAATACTTCCTAATTAGCCTAGGATTGGGATCTATCTGTGGTAATCATACTCTAGTTTGATATCTCGATATCTACCTCTCACCCACTCAAGCCATGATCTTATCCATGGTAGTCAGTCAATCTACCCTCTTTAGGTGCCCCCACTCTTATAGCCTACTCTTAAGATATCTCAACCTATGACCAATTGATCTAAACCTCCACTTGATCCAATTATGGCATAGCTTGTGTTGTATCTATCTCATGTCATGCTAGAGTTGCCTCATGCTATGTTGAATCTACCTCTAGTTATGGTATATAGTATCATGCTTTCATCAACCTAAATGATGGTCATGCACCCACCCATTAATAATGAGTATGTGTATCTACCTCTATTGATAGGTTTGGCACACTTTCCATGAGTGGTGTTATCTACACATTAGGGAATAACTCCCTCATTAGTAATTCCACCTAAGGCCCAATCCAACTGGGTTAGTCTCCTACACACACACACATAGAGAGAAAATATGTTAGTAACATATTATCTCTCACTAAAGAAAGAGTATTAAATATAAGTGTTATCTAATAATACACTTTTCATACTTCATCATGATGTTGGTCTCTATAGACCTCCAGTCAGTCATACTTCTCTTGGTGGTGGTGGTCCTCATCATGGTTGCCTCTCTCCACTACTAACTCCCTCACTCTATCTCAATTACACTCCCTACTCATCCCAAATCTATTTGGGTTATGCCCATCTCTCTCATTCTACCAAATCCCACCTCTCTAGATGCTAATATGGCCCATGTGGACCTCAAAAATCCTCATGTCACATGGATCCTCACTCTAGCATGCTCTAGCCACACCATAAATCTATATGAATATCTAATGTATCTATCCACTAAATCTTAATATAAGGTGTTTTACATAGAGCCATCCCTATCTACAAACCATGTGGCCCATGAAGCACCATCCATTAGCATAGGGTATGCCTCACCACCCCATGGTGTCCTAGGTCAAGTCAATGAGAGTCACTTGTAATCTTAGGATAAAAATAAGCTAGGTTATGTCAATCCACATTCCCTTGAATGATGAATGCGATCCAACTACTTGTATAGTCCCCCTAGGATTTACTGGCCCTACGCATGCCTTTGTCCTCCCTATACTATCTATAAAAATCATGTCTAGGATAGTGGTAACCTCCTTGTGCTTTGGTCAGCATATATCTTCCCAACCATGGTACCTGTAGACATCCAATTCCTAACACCATTTATGTTGAAATTGTCAATCTTAGTTGAATTGTACTCAAATGTACATTTTATGTCAAAATCTATAAAATGTCCTAAATGGTTTGACCTTGTCACTTACAAGTTCTAGTTTAGGTCAAAGTATCCCTAAATAGGGAAATGCATTTTATGGCCCAACTAATTTTGATCATATCATTTTGAGTTAAAATGACCAATTCACCATTTAGTGCTCTAGATCACTCTTTTCATCTCATTCATTACTACACATCACGTAGATTTATTATTTGGTGTTAGCAACATCTTAAATGGGAATACAGATCCAATGCATCTAACATCACCTTTTAGTTCTTTTGTAGTAAAATTATGACCCAGTAATATGACTTTTTGAAAATTCTAATTAATTGAGGGCCAATTTTCAAATAATTGCACAAATATTGATTAACCTTGTTTAAGGCTAATTAATCCAAATCAAGAGCTTAAGTGGATTTTCCATGAGAGTTGTTGAATATTTATTTTTTGAAATTGATTCCTAGTAAGTGCATTATTAGGTGACATCATTTCTTGGAAATATATACCTAGGCCATAAATACCACAAATTTCAAGATTATGGGTCACACATGCCTAGTTAATACCTCCCATGCCTCTTTAGTGCCCCTTCTTCCAATATCATGATGAAGATAATTATGGATTTAATTCTAAATATAAGGATTATCTATGGCCACACATTTCAATCTTGAGATGGATGGTCATGGTTGATCCTGACCAATCTCAAAAATCTATAAATAGAGGGCCATGGATGTGAATTTTAAGCTATTTTGGTGTAAGGTTATTATGCTCAAATATCTTCAAAAGCTTGAATATTGTAAATTTATAATGCTAAATTATTTCCACAAGTCTTTGTATTTGATCATAGTTTTTATTTGCAAGCTTAATTGATAGGCTAGTTTAGTGATTTGGAATCATGAGCCTACATTTTGTAGAGTGTTCTTGAGGCATTGAAGGAGATTACCACCACTGTTGATAAGGACAAGGATGCTTGATCAAGGGAGAACATGTTTTTGAGCCATATGGGTATGGTGAATCCATTTGGGAAGGTAATATGGTGTTGCTTTCTTTCTTTCTTTCTTTTTTGTCCTTTATAATTCCTATAGGAATAGATAGGCTTGGTTAGTTAGTTATTTATGAATGTTTCATTATTTATAGACTAATGCTTGACAAAGTTGATTTGTAATCCTCTCTACATCTTGGCATGCTTGGTGGGACTAGATTCATCTCACACCTAAAGATCACTTTGCAACTATAAAATATCCATTTGGACCCTTAAAACTCATACAAATTGAGATTCTAACTATATTCTGCCATTTTTGTTTGCCATGGTTTTACATAGTAATTGACATCGACAAGTGATACTAACATTGGTTACCTAGATTAACTAACATCATTTATCAAAACCAACATTGGTTAGGGCCAAAGTAACCATCATCAGTTTTAATAACCGATGTTAGTCACTATGTTTTTCAAAAAACACAAACCCAAGAGCCACTTTTTCAAAGTTCATTATTTCAAGCTAAAAACATCTTCAAATCTAAAGGATATGATAATAATTTTATTGTAGGACCAAGCTTTATATTTGTTCCAAATAAGTTTAAATCACCTTTGCATGCTTTAAAATTGATTAGGAACCTTGTTTTTGGTGTTTACAAAATAATTTGGATGTTTTTGGTGAATGTTTTCAAAGTTTGTAACTAAGACCAAGGGGTCAAATGAACACCACCAAATCTTTCCTTTTGGGCTTAAAATTGAACACACTTGTCATTTTTTTTTACAATAGTTGTTTACTTAGGTTTTGTTTGGAAAAAAGAGGAATGTTGTGTGTCTACTCTTCCATTTGTCCCCTTTAGGGAACCCTTGGAATCAAAAGCACCATTCCTATTACAAATATCCTGGTACAAGGCTTAGAAATAATGTATGCTAAAGCACTCCCAAAAAGCTCACCAACATTTGGGTGATCTTGAAAACAACCCTAAAGTATTTCTATTTTATGCTTTTTTTATTTTCATGCAAACTTATCTTGTGAGGGCGATGTCATTATCTCCCAGAATTTCTTTAGGGAAGCTTTGACCAAGGGTTTCATCTCCTGGCATTGACTTTACTTACACCTTTAGAGTTTCACATGGGACATATCTACATTTGGACATCACACTACACTGAGTGAACAATAGGATGTAGTGGTTATAAAAAGGAAAAGACCTTTTTACAACTACCCAATGTTGTGGTCACCCAATGTCCATGATTGTATTTTACATCATTTGATGTGAAATTCATTATACAATTGATTCTCATAGAATGATCAAAACCTTGCTAGTTTAGTTAACCCCATTTTTCCATACCCTTGTTAGGATTTGAATGATTATACTTAGTACATTTTGGTCATTTTTTGCTTAGTATGCTTTGAGGTTAAAACTTGTTTGTTTATTCATAATACATGTCAAAATAATGTATTTGAGTTAAAAAGGGTAGAATTATGCTGCCCAAATCATGTTAAATATTTTTTGCTTTTGAGTCTTCGAAACATAACAATTGACCACATAATTTGAGCATGCTTACACTATTAGGCCACTCAATTTGTTTCAAGAACTTATTTACCATTGTATCAAAAACCATTTGTTTCAAACCATGTCATGTATACTAGTTGGGCCTTGTTTATTCATTGTTATGCTTTGTCTAGCTTGTTTGGTCCAATCTTGGTCTTCAACATTACATTTTCAATTAACCTTGTCAAGTTTAGATCCAAACATTGATTGATTTCTATTTAGGCCTCAATTCATGGGGTTGGTAAATAGATCTTTTTATTTTGGTTTGCATAGCTTCAATTAAATGATTACCCAATTTTGAACACTATTGATTGTTTGTTTGTTCGAGTGCCTATCCTCATCATTTAGTTTGTGAATTTGTTTGAGAAAACACAAGCTTTCTTAAAAAACCTTTGATGTTAGACATTTGATGTTAGGTTTTTTTATGCTAAATCTTGGCATAAACTACTTTTGAGATGGAAGTTCACCCTTTTAACCAAGGTTGAATATTCTATCTTTTAAACATTGATTTTCGTAGTTTGTAAAACTTTAAGACTTTTTATTTTCATATTTTTCTTCATTAAATATAGATATATCTAGCTACACTTATGGTACAATCATGGATAATCCAACTAATGATAGAATGGCTACACAAAATTAATTTTGTGACTTTACTCAAGACCTCTATGGTGACAATATGGTTTTTGAGATAAATTTCTATCCACCTCACAAAAATCAGTCATGGGAACACAGTCAAGATCCAACTTATGATCCAACTCAAAATTGGAATGATAGGGTTTATCAGGAAGACTTGGATGCTTTGGCTTGTGTAAATAATCAAAATCCACAATGTACCAATATTGACATTTTAGGACCTCCTCCTTTGGTTTGCATGAGTAACCAAACTAAGAAGCATTTAGTTCTTACCATTCTTGGCCCATCACCAGTTTTTGATGAACCTATTATTGAAGAACCTCCATTTGATGAACCAATTATTTTTTATCACCTATTCAATATTCTAATCTTTGGAGATTCCATTATTATACCACAAACCATTATTCTTGTTAAACTAAATGTTCCCCACTTTATAAATTTTGTGTTTATCTTTGAGCCTAAATAAGAATCATCACCTCTTCAAAAGCCATCTTATGAGGATCAAAATGTGTTCAAAATTGATATTTTTTAACCAATTGTGAACCAAAACCAACATGTTATTGTTGAAACACCCATTTGTAACAAGATAAAATGTGATAAGTTACCTATTCATATGTTACCTATTTTTAAAGATCCTCATCTCCTTGACAAGCTAGTCTCGGTAGAGTTGTCTCTTGATCTTTTCCCACTCATTGAGGAGTCTCAATTTGACAAACATGATTTTGTTGAGACATCCATTGAATGGTTCCTTATTTTTGAGGGGATTCACTTAGACAAGTCAATCTATGTTGAACCCTTCCAAGATGAATTAGTTTTTATTAATCTCATTATGCCATCATAGGCCATTCCTTATCAAAAATCTAGAAATCAGCAAAACATTATCAAAACAACCATATTAGATGAAGAATTAATATTAGAGTCAGGTTTCATTTTTGAATTGACATTGGATTTAGCATTAGAAATAGAATCAACATTAGTTGTGACATTAGATTCAGAGTCCCTTGATTCAAAATTAGAGTCAGATATAGAATATAGTATTGGTTATTACAACATTGGTTATAATTACCTTACAAATTAATTTGAATATATTTGTGATCCTTTTATAGTTTTAAAGGATCATTACTTCAACATCAACACAATTTCTCCTAGTATATTCTATGAGGATTGTTCTACCTTTCACCATCCCATTATTACCACCCAACATAGCCATTATATTGACATCCCACCTTGCATCGATTGGGATCGACAAAATCACACTTTGTTGAAATGCATCCATGGTGACATATCATTTATAGAATATATAGGGGACCAAGACCAAACTCATTCAAGATAAGAACAATCTCTTAGTGAAACCTTTTTAGAGGCACTAGGGGACAAGCAAAGTCAGAACTCAACATCTTTTAGTGAAATTTTTTCAAAACCGTTAGAAGACAATCAAAGTCAAAAGTCAACATTACTTAGTGAAACCTTCTTGGAGGTAATATGCGATGATCAAAACAAACTCATTGGTGAAAACTTGATCAAGGCACCAATAGCTGATCACAAAATTTCTTCATTATTTATTGAAGATAATATCAAAGATCAAATTAAAATAGATTCTAATCTATAGCATAATCAGATGGTAGCTACTCTCAAAATCAAGTAATAGAAAAATTTGATGGTCCTATCGAGAGCATATTCAGAGGTCTTTGGCCGTACCATAACCAAAGTTATTTTGAATCTAGAATCATCAACATTACATGTGATTGAGCATCTCGATCTTCATTTGTTTCCCAACCATTCCACATTCCATTATCATCTACCATTCCATTTCAAAATCAAATGTACCATCCATTATTTATCCTTTTTTACCATCCATGGCCACACTTTCCTTTATAGAGGCTATAAATATACTTTGTCTCAATGTTTGAAGGAATCAAAATCAATACCATTAAAGATCACAGAAGCATTCTCAACAACCAAATTTGTAGGCCATTTTTGATAGAACAACTATTCAGATGAGGTGTGGGATAGTAATTAACATGATTGAGTATTATATTTATATCATTTGTTGATTAGGACATGCATCTCTTTATCATCAAGAATAATAGAATCTAAAAACACACCTAGGATAAAAACATGTACCATATTGTTTCACATTTCCATGTTATTGCCATTGTTACATATCCATTTTCCATTGTTGTAGATCCTAACCATTCATCCCACCACTTGGGGGAAACCTTCTTACCATTTTATCCAATCTATCTAAACCATCATTATCCTAAGCAAGACCATACCATCCTATCATTCCATTCCTATCTAAACCAAAGCCTATTTTTTAGTCATCTTACCCAATCCTATTTACATCTTGGTTACTTTAGATCTTTCCACACCTTTTGTGGGGGGATTCCAATCAAGTTTCAAAAACTAATCCAATCTATGTTTTAATGATATTTTATGAAAGTAGTGTGATAGTTGATCTGGCAAGATATCTTTCATCCTATTAAGCTTATTTATGTGAGATTAATTATAACCACCTATGGGTAAATCAGTGTTTCACCAGTCTTGCTACTAATTATAACCACCTATGGGTAAATTAGTACCATTGACGTATGCCATTGTATCCTAGTTATAACTTATTATGGGTAAACTATGGGCAACACTTGTTTACAATGCCTTGTCGTATCACCTTACCATTGTTGTTTTCATTTGACTGGCTACTTGCTAGATTTGAGAACTTATTGGGACCTAGTTGGTTTTTCCCTACCTTTTATGTGGATGGAATTACTATAACATGAGATCATTTTAAGACTATGTAGGTCATCCTCAATCCCCCTTTCCATACGCTCTCACCATTTTGTGAGCAATCAAGAACCTAACTCTCATCAATTTGTGAGCATGAGCTATTACAGCCAGCTTAGCTATCTTATTGGAACCTCTACTCTCAGATCATGCATTTCCTTGAATAAATTGTACCACCTTGTGTATATTTTATCCCAAACATACCAAAAACATTAGAAATGGTTTTAAAATACCAAAAACATTAAAACATGATCCACAAAAGAATAAAAACATTATCTCACACTTCTGTACATTTGTACATTCCCATTCCACCATCCCATGCTCTCACCATTTTACAAACAACTATTAAGTTTGAACTCTTTTATCATTTTTCAAGCACAAAAAAACTATTTCATTTCATCTTATCCCACACACTTACCATTTTTCAAGGTCATTCTTTCTCATCTCATTAGCTTCTTGTTTGCCAGACCATTCTCATTTGTTTGTCGTATCTTCCATTTATTCTGTAACATTAATCATGATAGTTTGATCATCATTTTTCTTCTATCCCATTTCTTGGGAGAACTAAATTTGGCTTGAAGTTCATGTTGGAACATGCATCCATGGAACTATGTAGGCAACATCCACTTGTCTGATACATCTAGATTCAGTTCAGCCAACCCCTTCCTTTTCTTCTCTTCCCCCATTTATTCTATCATTGTTCCTCTTTAATTAGGGAGAAATTGTCATGTCATTGTTCTTTGTTATGATGTGGTAGAAATTGAAAAATCTACCTCACATACATGAACATTTATCTTTAAACTGCATGAGCTTAGTTTTTATTTGTGTGTGTTTATTTGAGTTTTCTTGGTGTTTTATTGTGTTTTCTTAGTGTTTTTTTGTGATTTCAAACCTCTCCTTTTATTTTTTTATTACTTCTTGTCTCATCTTGGTCTTGTGTTTCCATATTTTTTTTGCTTATCTCTTTTGTGTTTTAGAACATCTTGATGATTCACATGGATCTTGATTGTTTACATGTTGATCCTATGTTATTACATTATTCTTGGACCATTTTGTTTATTTGATTATTATTGGTTTTTTTTCTATTTGATTTTTCTTTTTATTTTTTGTATTCAAGAATGCCTTGATGGTCCACATGGATCTTGATTATTCATATCTTGGTCTCATCTCATTAAGATGTTCTTACCTTTTGTTTTTGTTTTTTTTAAATTGTATTCCTACTTAAATCTTGATAGATCATATCTTGATTTCAACTTAGGTTCATTTATGTTTATCTTTTTCTTTGTCTTTACTTTTTTGTTTAAATGTAAATCACTGTAACTCTAGTTTTGGTCATTGTTTTAACATTATCCTTAGTTATAGATATTCACATTTGAATTGGCTCAATGTAATTGAAATATTATGTCATTCTAAGTTATTCATACTTATGATGCCTAATTTATTTTGCTATAACAAGCACCTTGTGCTCAGGTCTCAAAGTCTTAAACATCAACATCAACTCTCATGAATGATTCTGAATAATACTTTGTAAAACCTAGGCTCATGATATGGAATTAGGCATTTAGGTAACATGCATTTAAGGATTTTTTGTCTATACTTAGACATGCATCTCTTTGCATACATTTTGAGTCTAATTAATTCTTGGTCATTTTTCGTCATTCCTCATTCCATTCTCTCCCAAATTTGAGTGAGCTACATTGGCCTCAATTTCATGTTAGAACATGAGTCCATGAAACTATGTAGGAAGCGCTCAATTTCTATTAAGGTCAGCTCAGCTATCTCCATTCTTCTTTTAATCTCTCCCATCACTTTGTGCATTCTCATATGGCTGGTTTTATATGGATTTCTAAGCCATCACACCATCGCATATACATTTCCACCCACTCACTTTAACATATATTTTTAGTTATATCCTTAAGCTATTTTTCTTGATAATTGCCCATGATAGGGCACAACATCTAAACCATGTCTAAATAAAATCAGCTATATAGGGGAAAAATCATTATTTATTCTTTATCAATGATCAAGATTCACCCTACTAGGGCACAACTATCTTATCATTATCAAATCTACTCTACTGGAGTACTCATTATATTCTCTTTGGAGACCTTGTTATAGTGGTGCTTCCCTTCCTGATGTATAATTTTCTCCCTTTTCCTCTAATTCCAAGATCTCCACATTAAAGCCCATGATGGCAATTTTTTAGTGTGTAACTTGTCTTGGGATTGATCAATATCATAAATGCATAGATTGTACTCTCAAATTGGGTATATTTATAGTGTGTCCCTTACATTTATGGATTGTATCTTTCCCATTCCCCCTATCTCTATGGCCTATTATACCTCTAATTATATTTTGATCATTGATGGTAATAATGTTTGCAAGCATTATCTTGTTTGGATGTGATCTATTCCATAGGTTAATCTCTCATTTTCTCTCTCTCTTTGAGAGTTCATCCTTCTCTTTCATCCTAGTATGTCCTCTCGAGGGGGCATCATGGGTCTATTCCAATTTCTTCTTGACAAATCTTTTGTTTGAAAAGGTGTCATTTAAATTGAATGTCTTGTTATGCCTTCCTAAATAGGGGGAAATTGTAGACATCCAATTCCTAACACCATTTGTGTTAAAGTTGTCAATCTTAATTGAATTGCACTGAAATGCACATTTTAGGTCAAAATATATAAAACATCTTAAATGGTTCAAACCTGTCACTTATAAGTGCCTTTTTAGGTCAAAGTATCACTAAATATGGTAATGCATTTTATGTCCTAGCTAACTTTGATCAGATCATTTCAAGTCAAAATGACCAATTCACTATTTAGTGTTTTCATTCACTCTTTTCTTCTAATTCATTGGTATACATCATGTGACTTTGTTATTTTGTGTTGGCAACATCCTAAATGGGAATACAGCTCTAACACATCTTAAATCACCTTCCAATTCCTCTCTAGTCAAATTATAACCTAGTAATATGACTTTCTAACCATTTTGATTAATTGAGGGCCAATTTTCAAATAATTGCACAAATGCTGATTAACCTTGTTTAAGGTTAATAAATCCAAATCAAGAGCTTAAGTGGATTTTCCATGAGAGTTATTGAATATTTCTTTTTAAAAATTGATTCCTATTAACTACATCATCAGTTGAAATCATTTCTTGGGAAGACATCCCTAGGCTATAAATTCCACAAATATTAGGATTATGAGTCACCCATGCCTAGTTAATGCCTCCCATGCCTCTTCAATGCCCCTTCTTCCAAGGTCATGATGAAGATAATTATGAATTTAATTCTAAATATTAGGATTATCCATGGCCACACATCTCAATCTTGAGATGGATGATCATGGTTGATCCTGACCAATCTTAAAAATATATAAATAGAGAGGATATGGATGTGAATTTTAAGCTATTTTGGTGCAAGGTTATTATGCTCAAATATCTTAAAAAGCTTGAATATTTCAAATTTATAATGCTAAATTGTTTCTATAAGGCTTTGTATTTGATAATAGTTTTTGTTTGAAAGCTTCATTGATAGGCTAGGTTAGTGATTTAAAATCATGATCCTAGGTTTTGTGGAGTGTTTTTGAGGCATTGAAGGATCTTACCACCACTTTTGATAAAGACAAAGATTCTTGATCAAGGGAGAACATGTTTTTGAGACACATGGGTATGGTGAATACATTTGGGAAGGTAATATAATGTTTCTTTCTTTCATTTGTTTCTTTCTATCCTTTGTAATTCCCATAGGAATATATAAGCTTGGTTAGTTAGTTATTTATGCATGTTTCATTATTTATGGACTAATGCTTGACTAACTTGCTTTGTAATCCTCTCTACAATAACTACTATCACCATCTATAGTTATGGAACCCCTAGTGATATCTATGTGATTTTCACCCCATGACTATTCTACTCTTCTTAGGGTCACACTAGATAAAGCTCAAATATGACTATGTCCTACACCTATGGCATGTCTATCTCCTTCCCTATAGGCTTTACCTTATAGAGATATTAGACATCCTTAATGTTTATGAAAACCTCTAGCTCAAGTTCTAACTAAAACATATACCTCTAAGGTACCCATGTGGTCATTAATGCATTCATCATATCCTTAAAGTGACATAATGATCCTATGTGTACCAATCTCTATAGCCATGCACTCTACAGGCAATCTTGGTCCTTTACAAGTAGAGAGCCAGCCTCCTCAACCAACCATGATGGAACTCTTTCTTGATTGGTCACCTTGTAGGGTCTCTCACTCTATGTTGGTTGCTCACCTACCTATGATGACTCTCCCTCTTGTAGTGCACTAACTCTTCCATGTGTCTAAAAAACATAGAAGAAAATAAATGGATGTGTTTTGCTAGTCATGAAGTGAATAAATATTGCTGAAAATAAAATTTTAAATCTATCTATCTACTTCACCCCTCTCTAGTCTCTTCTAACCTATTTTAGGCTCTCCCAAGCTCCTCAAATCCCAATTTGGGACCTTTTTGTCCTAGGACATATATTTCTAGGTAAAGATATGTCCTAAAAGTGGCCTAGGCCATAGGTTTGCCCATCCAATCTGTAACCTAGGTCATGGCATTTTGGGAAGCCATAGGGCTTCCTAAAACTCCTTCATTGGGCCTTTATTTGACCTCTTTCTTAGACTAGAGTGTTACTCTCCATCTCATAATCATTTTGAATGGTTGGTGTACCTAATTCATCCACTAAATCACCCAAATTTAGTCAAAATTCCCTTTAGGTCTCTCAAACCCAAAAACTAAAAAAAATTTGACAAAGTTTTGTTCAGAAGACTTACTCAGACCATCGTGTGCAGATGTGGTGTGCTTCCCACATTCTTGTATGATCTACTTGGGCTTTGGTGGTTTTTTTTCTATCTTTAAGGTCTCTTATAAATAAAGAGTGTGAAAATGACTTATTTCTCTCCCTTTTTTCTATTTTAGGCTCTCTTTTTGGCTTATAATGGGCCCCTTTTTGGGGTTTCACCCTCCATTACATCCTAGACCATAAAACCTCCAACTTATGAGTTTTAGCTCATTTTACACACAATGGTGGCCTCCATTTTTTAATCTAAAGCATCCTTGTGCCCATTATCACCCCTTTTTTGGTACCTAAGACCCCTTATGGGTCCTCATTGACCTCTTAGGCTAGTACCCCATCTCGTGGACACCAAGGGATAAAAGTTGCTTATTGTGATTTTTTTAGTTAGCCATTTATCTATAGCTCTATAGTCAATTCATTATCACTCCCATTCCTCTATTTTTTTATGGTCTATGTAGGTGGTATCAATTGCTAATTATGGTGATTTATGACTTACTCTAGTTTATACTAACTAGTCTTCATCTTCTATGAACTTCCTATCACCTTCCCTTGTCACATAT
Source organism: Torreya grandis (assembly GCA_037957365.1). Taxonomy (NCBI): domain Eukaryota; kingdom Viridiplantae; phylum Streptophyta; class Pinopsida; order Cupressales; family Taxaceae; genus Torreya; species Torreya grandis. The sequence goes on from JARHVA010000088.1 coordinate 4,765,394, forward strand.
TTCCATGATTGACATTGGTAAATTATTTTTATTGTGGTTTAGTTTTTTTATTTGATAGCTTGCTTACCCTACCTTGCCTTGAGATAGTGCTTCTACAACCACTAGTCCTACATCCTTGAAACCTAGGACCTACTATTATGGCTTGGGTCATTGATGATATGTGGGGCCATGAGATTGTTTTAGTTGGTTTATTCCTTACTAACAAGATGAATAATGCCACTAAGTATCACAAAATTATTAGTGCTTTGACTAATGTTCTTGGGTTAGGCATGTGTTATGTGTATTTATTCTCTGACTCAATCTTAGACATGTCTCAACTCATCAATGTTTAGACCATCCTTAACTCTGAGTTATTCCCTATCTTTGAGGTAATGTATAATTTACTCTCTTCCTTAAAGGATGTCTAGGTCACACATATCCATTACAGGGAGAACACTAGGGATGATGACCTAGTAAATGTAATTTTGTATCATATAATTTTATTTGATATCATTTATGTCACTTCTTTGTAGGAGCTAGAGATAGAGCTAGATTTGGATTTAGATTATGAAGCATTTACAATCTCACCTATGGATCTTGTCATCAAATTATTCCACTACCATCCTTATTTGATAAGTGTAGGTAATGTTCTATTTTATCATTTTAGTCATTTATTTCCTTTGATTTTATGTTTCTTCTAGTTAGTACACAACACTCATTATTAATTTGAACACAGATTACTTGTACCTTGGGGGCATATGTAATAGTACTTCTCATGACCATACTCCTTATGATTACACATTAGATCTTGTATAGACTAATGACCCTAGCTCTCCCACTTAGAGACATTTTCAACTTGCATGGAACCTTTCCACATCATATATCTATCCCTCATACATCTATGACATCTCACTAACCCTTGCACTCGATGGAAGGCCTTCTAAATGCCTCCCAAGGCCCTTTGAGAACCTTGTTGACCAATCAGGATGGGTATTTGAGCTATTCTATCACTTATAGGTTAAAATCATGGCTTATTCCACATGTTTCCTTCACCAAATCCATGCCTTAGGCTGCATCCTAGGTAGAACATGAGAAAAAGGGGCTTGTTTGGTCCCAACGATTAGAAATGGGCAAATTTTGGCTTTTGGTAGATTAGGGTTGCCATATATGACTGCTTATCACTAATTTTTCCCCATCTCTCCTACATTTTTTCTTTAATCTTCCCTCTAATCTCGTGTGCCTTCTTTAATCTCACTTTTTGTATTCTTGGCATACTTGAGCTTTCATTATGATAGGGGATGCCCACTACTCCATAATTTATTTTGGTAGTTAACCTTGCTCTCTACAATGATATTAAGGCTTGTAGATTGCTCCTAGATTCTTCAAGATCCATTTTACCTATTCTTTTTATCTACACATTATCTCTCTCATAGTTTGTAGCTTCTCGTTGAGCTCCTCCATTGTTATTGGCTCCTGGTTTAGACTCAACCCACATATAGCTTGGTCTTCCTCCTTTACCTATTCATAGCTTGGATTCCTATTTTTTAAAATATCTACACAATATTTTTTAGATTTATATAAGTTAATTTTTCTATGCAAAGTGAAATTCACATTTGTTAGCAGTAGTGTATTAGCTAGGTTTTCATTAAATTAGTGATTTAATTTGTTTAGAAAATTATCAAGGGTAGTTTTTAAAGATTTTGAATTTGTATGTAGTTAAGAACATATTTCATTTCTTTAAAATGTCTCCCATTATATGGTATTGTTTTTTTATAAACATATCTCATTGCATCATCAAAACTTATTTTATCAAAATGTTCTATACATTTGCTTAAAAAATCTCCTCTTTGCTAAATTGGAAAATTGCATTATTAGGAAATAATAGTGTTGACAATGAAGAATTAACTTAGGATTAGATTTGGCATTATCTTGCTCCCCTAGTTGAAAATTTCTTTTATTTTTGAAATGTCTTTCATTTGGCCTAAAAATTCATCTATCTTAAGATTATGCATCATTTTATATTTCTCTCAATTCAGTAATGTCATTTCCATAATTTGTATGTAAGTAGATTTCTTATTTTAGTTTCTCACTTTACTGTGGTTGTACCCGTTATAGATACCTATATCCTTTATGTGATTTATCACACTAGCCCTAATTTGGTTTATGAGTATTTATATATCTTAGTGCAAGTTAGAAAATTATATAACCTCTATAAATATCTAGTAACCGATAGTGTCTCTGAGACTTTTAGCCTTCTAGATGTTTGCTTAAGTACCTTGTGTACCCCCTACCAAACCCTAGTAGTTCCATTTAGATTCTTGGAGATACATTTACTATGTGATAATAACTATTAATGAATTTTAAATAATATCCTATGTGACCAAGGCATGGACCTTGTGTTTAGTGGTTAGAGGTGAGAGTTGAACAATAATTGTAATCTTGTCAAGATCCATGAGTAGTATATCCTAAAAAATGGTGTGCCCTAAAAGGATCCCAAAAGATGTGGTAAAGATACAATTTTTTAGGTTTAAATAAAACTAAAGTTATTGACAACACTCAAGCATGAAGCATATATTAGTATAGTGTTTGTGCACCAAGCCAAACATGGTCCATTCATCCATATAGACTTGAAGGAGCTTATGGACTAAATATTCAAAGGCTTATACCATAATATGAAATAATATTTATGTTGCATTATTTAAGACAAATGATGTAACATTGTAGACAAAGGACAGTGGTTTTTTCTTTATCTTCCTCAATAATTTGTACCTTATGATAGCCTAAAAATCCATTAGTGAAGGTATTAATTTCACAACCAACGTTACCTTCCAAAATATCCTCTATAAATGGTGTTGGAAATGGGTTAGTGTCATACACAACATTTAACTATCTATAATCCACATAAATTTGGATTTATCCATCCTTTTTTATGTTAATCATCATGTGGATCACCCATTTAGTTTCATTGATGGGTGTGATAACCCTATCATGCAACATTGTACCATCAATTTATTCTTTAATATGTGATCATAGATTAGGATTCATTCAATATGATCAATTATTGACTAAGTGAGTGCCATCAACCAATTTAATGTGCATTTTTACAATTTATAGATCCACCCCTTTCATATATTTATATTTGTATTGGAAAATATTTGCATATTCCTATAGAAGTTCAAATATTTAAGCCAAAACTACTTCAGACCAATAGTTTCATATAATATCCATCTTGGGGGTGTCTTTTATGCTAGACCATTTAGATTGGTGTGGAATATGGTTTATACTCAAATGGCATATTATCTCTCACCTCACATGATTTTTATTCTTTAGGAAAGTTTAAATGATCATATTATAGTTTTAGGGATTAATATTAGTACCCTCATCAACTTGACATATAACCTTTTGCTTACCCTACTCGATCTATTCCTTATGGTTATATTTTTATGGTGATTCATGTTACAATTGATTCATGTTAGGGGTATCATTTTCTTATAATATGGATAGGTCATCCTCAATTTCACCATGTATGGTATGTATTTTATCTTCAATTATTACTTGATTACCTAGTACTACTTAACGAATCACTTGTAAGGATATGTTCAGATCCAATCAAGGTGAAGAGAATGTAAAGGTGTTGAGAAGACCATGTTTTTTTCATTCTTGGGTATCTATATCAAAAAACAAAAATTGATAAACATACCATGCTCTATCCCAACAAGTAGAGTTCCATAAAATGCATGTACCCATAAGGATTCCAATAAAAATTTCTCTTCAACATTCCAAAGATTCTCACAAGTAGCTAAATGGTCACCTATAGACTCAATACCATAATAAATGAGTGTATCATGAACTTTATTATCATGGTAAAATTGATGATTTTGGGTAATACATTCTTGTTCCCACATTAACAACCTACATTGATGAATAGCCCACCAATGAGTAGTGATTCCTTGAATTAAAATAGGGAGTGAATTCATACATTTATCTTCTAAAACATAGTAAATATGTAATGGTTGTAAATACTCCCAAACTTTGATTTGGCCATGAAACCTTGGTGATTGATCTAACTAGACAAGTAGTGCATTTATTAGGCACCATCTAATGAGTTGAATAAACTTATAGTACTTAGGTAGTTTACATGGAGTATTTATTTACCAACCAACAATATCACAACCTTAACCTATGAGGTCATATTGTCTATGTGCCTTCTATTCACATGTAATGTCAGTGGTGTCAAAGATGGATTATGTATCTCCCCAATAAAGCAAACCATCAAGAGTAGGATCTACTTATTCATTTACTTGCACCATGATGTTATAATTATGGTTGAGGTCATCATTATCATAGAATGCTTTTATAAAAGAGGTACTTTGATCATCAGTGAGAGGAATGACTATGCTCTAAGTGTCATTCTGATAGTTGATGTAGTGATTCTTAAAATTTAAGTTAGAGTTACTAACATAACACCATGGTCAACCCAATAGATTTATAAAATCATCAACTTTGGCCAATTCAATTACTTCAAAATCACCTTTAAAATGGGCACCCAAAATGTTAATGGTGGATTCTTTGAGAATTATTATAGGCACTGCCTAAGTCTTTTTGGCCATAAATAGAACATGTGGGGAGGGTTACAAAGTGGGACTCCACACATTCCTCTAAGCATATTTTATGAGAACATTAACTTCTATGCTAGTATCGACTAGTATATCTCAAATCATCCAACCATAAATTAATTTATTTACTATGATCTCTTTGTCAAATTTGGCATCTATTTATCCATAGGCTTTTTGTCGATGTGCATGTTTCAAATGATGATATGTAGGATCCTTGGTTGTCTATTCTCGTAACTATTTATTTAAGAGGGGAATGATGTTTTCATTAAAGAGTAGTGTACATAGCTCTTAAAATTCATCCTTATCATATTCTATTAAGATAGTTTATTTTTACATCTTAACATGCATGTTTACCTCTTTCTCCTTTAAAAACTCAATTTCACCTTGTAAATCACATACTAGGGCCATTGTGTTATACAATACCTTTTTCTATTTTTGAGCATTAGGGTAGTGTTGAGCATGTGTTTCTTCACATAAAACCTTCTCCATAGATGAAATTGAAATGGGTTGGGAATTAACATCACTTCATATCATAATATTTACCTTAGGTACCATTGGTGGGGTGTTAGGACATGGTCTCCATTGATAATTTAGAAGTTTGGCAAAATGAACCATCCCAACACCCTTTTCATTACACTATTTAGTGACACCCATATATAAATTGGATGATTCTTCTAGATGATTCTCATTCTTAAAAAAGGCACAAGTTGGGTAAATTAGGTGATTATGTTGATAGTGGTATGGATATCCACATTTATAATAGGTCTTAGGTGGAAAATAAGCACCCCTGTTCTCATTACCACATCATCGATCCCAAAAATATCATCCTCCACTAGACTCTAGACTCTTTATTATTAGTATCATAGTTTTATCAAGTCCCTCTTGTGTGTGCTTCATGGATCTCATTAATGACTTATAAATCATTAGTATCATACATGTACACATCACATATTTTATATCATAGTGACACTTTATCTTAAGTAGTGTCATTAAGCAATGGAAAATTACTTACATCATGATCCTCTTGGAAGATATCAAAAAATTATTTTATTACAATGAGAACATTCCTCAGTGGGCAGTTATTCCTATTATGGCCTTCTACTTTGTATTCAACACACCATAAGCCACTGCAGTGTCATGAGCATTATTTTCCATTAGATTATCCATTTAAGAGGCCATAGTATCAATTTAAGCCTCTATAAAGGGGTTGATCCCCATATCTATAATTACCATAGCTTCAGTATGGAGAGTAACTTTTGATGCCTCACATGGATCAGTAAAGATATTTTGGGAGAGATATTGATGAAATGAAATAAATATCCCTACCATAAACCATTGAGCATGTTGTGTTGAGTTAATATCAAATCATAGTTTTAAAATAATCATTTTGAAATGTTCATCATATTTGTAAACACTCTTAGTGAGCTCATTTTTTATGACCTTTAAATTAGTGATGCTTTGTTACTCAATCCCATGAATGTTAAACTCTTAAAGGAATGCATTTTTTAATGTTTCATTGCTCACAACTAATTATCAAGGGTTAAATTTATGATATCATTTGTGCATGTGATCTAGCAAAGTAGTGGCAAACTAAGTAGCCTTTCATTATGAAGAAGTGATCCCCATACTTTTGAAACAAGTTCATACTTATGAATGTGTTATGTTCCAATTTCAACACATTGGTATTTAGGGATATGAAGCATCATCTCTTAGTACACTATAGGTTCAATTAGTGGTTATATTGGACCCTATTTTAGAGTTCCTCTATCTCTTCCTAAACTCTTTGGTGGATCTCTACTACCATCTCTATCACTGCCACATAATCCTCCTATAATAGAACCACCACAGGTGCTTCTTCCCATGACTCCTAAAATAATAGGTGTACCAAAATTATTGGGTGCTAAAGAAGGTTTATTTGATATGGCTGGGATTTTAGTTTTACCATTACTAATATTAGGTCCACTTAAAATTTTAATTTGAGCCATATGTTGTATTTAAAATGGAAAATTCAATTTTAAAGTTAGATTGTTATGTTTAATTTGTACTCTAAAATATTCCTCTAAAATATCAATTTTAGACTCTACACTATCACTATCCCAAGTTATTAAAAATATCTCATCAAACTCAGATGCATGAGCATGTACTATAGTAGGTGAATTAGATCTATCTATATTGGTTTCCATTATCAATGCATGTCCAAGTTCTTCCATACATACCTTTAATATTTAAGGTCGTGAGGATTTGGGTAGGGGTACTCATTATGTCTCTTTATTATCCTATGGATTCTTGTGACACTTCAACTATCTTCTCATTGACCCTCCAGTTCACTACCTCTCATAGCCCTATGCCTAGCCTCATCATAATTTTTCTTACACCATTATAATGGCATGACTTCCATGCTGAACTCCCAATATCATACCAATGCATACACCTAAATTTTCCCACCAATTATGCTAATTGTGTGTGAGAGAGTTTAGATGTCCACAAAAAATTTCTCAAGTCCAGAATCAATCATAAGATTTTATTCTCTAAAGGGAACTATTTTATATACATTCCTCATGAATCTCTTAGGAAGTTAAATTGTACTTATTATGGGAAAGAATATGTAGCTACCATGTATTCCAAAATATAAATTTAATTATTCATTTCCACTAGATGTCTACTGTGCATGTCCAAATAGCTTCCAACTTAGATAGGATTGTCAGTGCTCTACTGACTAAGAATCTTTCTACTTGTAATTTCTTGAACAATTTTACACATATGCTGAAATCCAAGCATGTAAGTGCATAGGTAATTATACAAAGAATGATTCATATAGATAATCATATATGTTATTCTCTACCCATGTTTGGGTATAAATTCCTAGTTTAAGATACTAGAGTGCAAAAATTTCTTCTACTATACCAATCCAATACTCAATATTCTCTAAATAAAATCACTCAACCATTTTCCCACCATCGTGAAAACAAGAGAAATGGATCACAACAATGAAAAAAAAATTGGGTTTTTTCCTTTAGTTAAGCATTATTTTCCATATTTGTTCATGTAGAGAGGATAAGAGGTATAACTAGCTAGTGCACTGACTTATCAAGTAAGAAATGGTCTCATACACTCACTTGAAATGCATGGTTTAAGACTAGTTCCCATCAATTTTATTGCACAATGGTATATACATTGGGATTTTTATATTAAGATTCTTAAATAGAAACTTATTTATAACTAAATATATCATTTTTAATTTAATTCATACCATGAAATCATTTCATACTTAAGCTATCTATCATAATTAAAGAGATAGGCACAAATCTAGAAAATGAGTAGTTATACCACTAGTTCCATAAAAAATTTACATGTATTTTAATAGCACAAGTATTCCATTTTAATATGTAAATGGTTACCATACATAAGTATTGATGCATATTAGGAATATGAATAAACTCAATATTACATTTACCATGATACAAAAATAACCAACAACATCAACAACCTTCTAAGTAAAACTAGGGGTATTTATACATGATTCTACTATTATCATTCAATTACAACATTAATATGAAAATTATGAATTTGCATTGACAATTAAAAAAATGATTCATGATGTATTGTTACATTGAATTTCTATAGATATAAGCCTAAATTACCCTATATACCTACTCTATGCTATATATTTGATGGCATACACCTATCTTATCATAGGTTATTGTTAGATCCATTCTCAACTTATTCTCCTCCAATGCTCATGCAAATTTATTCCTTAACTATTTCTAAATTTTGTGCCATTTTACAAGTCATACACCAATTAATTGAGTCTCATGTCCTTAGTTCCTTCTTGTTTCTTACATCTATATTATTTGAAATTGTTTCTTCTATTTTAAGGTCTAGTTTTGTGCCCATCTCTCCCGCACCATCTTGCCAAAAATAACTTATAATAAAATAATATAAAATTTAGGGTCCAATAGGATAATTTTATGAAAAATGTTAAATTAGAGGAAGAAGATGTGGAATAAGGTAATGGTGATGAGGAAGGAGAGATTATCATTCAAAAATTAAATAAGACACTAGATTTTTTTTGTGCAATTATATTATTTCAAATGCAAATAGAATGAATAATGATTGTTGGAGAACCTAAATATGACATAAGATATGTGAATTTTGATCCATGAAAATTAATTTTAAAATGTCAGGTTTGTGATTGGTCCAAATATAAACTGACATGTTATAGCGCAATATAGATTTGGAAAAGGAAACTAATAATTTGAAAAATAATCTCAAGTAAAATAAACTAAAATTTCATAAGGAGAAATGCACATATGTAAATATGAAGATATATTAGATAATTTAATTAATTTATAAATAATTCCATATCTTAAAAGTGAAACATTAATGGAAGGATTGGAACTAGTTGAAAAACTTTGTGCATACATTGGGAAGTTTTTTCGTGAGACCCTAGTACCCATTGTTATGAAAATTATTCAATAAAATTTTAAGATGAATAAGAAGGTTTAAAAGGCAAAAAAAACATGGGAGGAATATGCAAAGGAATTGAATGAGTTGATAAAAGAAGAATAAAATAAATCATACTTAACATAGAATATATTTAAGGATTAAGGTAACATGAAGACTATATTAATACTATTTAAAAAGATGATGATGACAAAAGTAAAGAATGACAAAGGAGAAGGATAAGGTAGCATGATAGAAGAATATTGATGGATTAACTACTTGGGAGGAATAAGTGAGAAATAAACAAGAATAATTAGATGTAAAGTTTGAAAAATTAACAATGAAAGCATTTTAAGAGGATATAGAAATATATGAGGCGTATGATAAATCAAAATTATTGTTCAAAAATGTGATAAGACATATATAAAAAAATTAAAACTATTGATTAAATATATAAATTATGTAATATTCACAAGATCTAAAGGCATTAATCAATGAGGAAATGTATAAATGGAATAAATTTTAGAATTTGGTTCAAGAAAACAAACCTAGAATGGTGAAAAAACATAGAGAAAAGAATGAAGAATAAGTATGATCATGTGTAGGTGAGATGTGCATAATCATATGTGGTATTATAAAAGTGCATAAAATAGACTCAAAGGGATGCGTACACATAAAGATTTTTAACCCTATTTTTATTTAATAGTGTCTAGTAGGTATTAAATTTTGAAACATTATTCATATTATAATACATGACATTTAAGTATAAATCTTAAAAGTAAAATTGACTAAAATTAATATTGATTGACAAGTAGCATATGCTAAAAATAGTAAATACAACCAATAATGAGATACCTATAATTTTTTATTCCTATTTGACTATAACTAATGTCTAACAATAGTAAATAGGATGAAACATGTCTAAAATAGTTTAGATATAGACTAGGGACTATTATTGTGTCTAGAAAAGTCTGCTCTCCTTGGGCATCAACATAGTGTGGACCTATCTATTGAATATATACTTTTATGCTATGACAAAACTATGAATACACCACCAATTCCATCTATGCATATAAAGAGGGAAAAGATTTGTTAATTTTTTCTATGCCATACAAAATTCATCATTTTCTTTGGAAACCCTAGGGAAACTTTTAAGAGATAAAAACCTACAAAATAATGAGAATTATATTGAGTTAAGCTAAACCCAATCACCCCCATTTATTATTGACTAATACATACATATATAGACATTCTAAGGAGGGTATCAAGGCACACATAATTCTCCTACCTAGTGGGATTACACAATTTTACTGCTTCACAATATATATGTAACTAAAAATTTGGATTTGATACTTTACAAAATTAGCTCTTGATTGGATTTAAAATGATTTAGATCTTTAATTTGGGAAGAATATGGTATATTTTTATCAATTTACAGTAGTGTAAAATATAGATGCTAGACATATCTTTAATTCTTTAATGAGTGAACATTTATTTGTGTTTATAGTGAACCTTTTGAATAATTTACTTTAGTAGACTTGTAAAACATGCAGGATGACCCAAATGAATATTTGAAAATTTGGAAACTAGTCATTAAATAACATGTGGACAAACCTATCATAAAAAATTAGGGATAATTTTCATAGGGTTAGAAATAATTTGAGAGTGATATAGAGATGTTTGAGAATTGACTTGAAAATTCTTATCTAATAGTAATGGAAAACATAGGGGTCCATACTAAATATAGATAAATGGATATAATAATTGGAAATAAGAGTAATGTACCTTGGTGTAAGTCAAGTGGTTTAACATATGTCAAGAATTAAAATTTTCAAGTACCTATGACAAGATTTAGGTATTTATAGAAGTTTCATTACTGACAAGGTGTGCAAGATGACATCTGTTGAGATAAGAAAACATATATGAAGTGAATTATCAAGGAATGATACAATGAAAAAATAAACACATATGGGAAAGAAAAACATTAAGGATAAAATAATGGAGATTATGATAGATGTCAAGCATTAAAATAGGGGAAGTGTAGATGTAAATGGGTATATACAAGATAATCAATTTTTTTTTATGAAGTAAGGTAATATGTTGATTGAAGAAGGGTTTTGGAGTTCTAATTATAAATTATGGACTTATGATTTTGATTCATCTACAATTAGTAGATTTTGGGTGGGTATTATAAACCTATAAATAGACACCTTAAATCTCATTTGATCATCTGGAAAATGTTATAATTTTTTTAGGAAGAGAGAATTTTAGATATTTTAAGGATTCAAGATAAGTTACACATTATGTAGTTGTATGATATTATATTTTAAATTCTCAACTAAAACAATTCAATTTTTTTGTCATTGATCTTATTTTTTATGAAATCAAGTTTGTCTATATAGGGTTTTCTAGTCTAAGTTTGCTAGTGCACATGTCTTCCATCTTCTTGATTATGATTATACATTCAATTTATAGATGTGTATGGAATAGTATGTTATATGGTTTAAATATTCATTTTAAACCATTTTTCACACTCCAAAATGAAACAATAATGATTAATAACCCTAAAAATTCTAAAGGAATAGGACTTATAACATTTTTTACAACAGTTCCAAGTATCAAAATTTATATACAATGCATAAAATCCACATATCTAAGTCACAACTATTTTACACAATCTTAAAAAGATCATAAACTATCAATTCAAAATAATCTCAAAAAATAAGTATTTAAATCAAACAAGGAAGGATGTGCTTACCTCTAGACCATGTTATCATCATCAAGTGGGAGACTATAAGTACTCATGGTATCAAAGATTGGGTTACTACACTAAGATCTCTTGGTATTTTGTTTATGCATTATGGTTTTCTACTTTGTACATGACATTTTTTTATCCTCTTATCATTATCTATAATTAGGAGAGGAATGACCACATCAAGATAATAATCACATCGATGAGCATGAGCCTCCTGTTTAGCCTAATCTTATTGATATATGACCCTAAATTATTTTATCCATGTAGAAGATGTGTGATGTCTTATAAAGATATTATTTTTATCATAACATGAGGATGAGAGACACTTTATATAAAATTCCTAGGTTGATCAGAGATCAGTTGAGAGAGAAAGTTCTCAAAGTCCTTCCCATTAAAATTTAGAGGGTGACAGAGGTGAGTTACATCACTAAAGTGAGCACCAAGAGAGGCAAAACTTAGACCACCCTCATTAGCCTACATAAATATATCTAGTTAATGAATTCATTTGACTTCATCCTCTTAATTTTTATGGTATTTAGGAGATATTTATAGTATAGGCTTAGTTAACCAGTATACGAGGATGTTTTACACTTTATGACTATGATACCAATGGAAAGAACCATGTGGGAACCCACCTACTTAAGGTTGTATTTAAGATGTGGTGGGAAGGAGAGGCATAAAAAATCCATTTTAAACCATATTTTCTCACTTTGTAATTATTTAAGGAGTGTTTTAGAGCATGCTACTTATCCCCTCATTCTGTTCAGAAGAAGGTAGATGAGTTTCATGATCTATGATAGGGGAGTGTCATAGTGGTACACTATTAGTGTCATTTTCTTAACTTGATCAGATATATATATGTATGGATACATAGATGATACTATCTATAAAAATAGGTTCATTAAAACCTTTAATTTGGAGTTCAATGGTGTAGTACACATTCTATCTCCCACTACTTTATCAACCATAATAGAAAAGGCCTAATTGATTGAGGAGTCTTAGGGAAAAACTCAAGATGCCTTAAAGAAATTTTGTGATAATATGAAATCAAAACATGACTCAAGGTCACAAGGTGCAAAAATTTCACCTAGGGTAGGGTGGGGTCAGCCTAATTTAATTTTAGACACCCTCAGCACTAGTAGTACTAAGGGAGTAATTATTGTGGTCATAATTATAATAGATACTAGTATGATAGATGTGAGATAGGAATCCAAAAGGGGAATTAGTCAAGTGTTAGTATGATAAAAACCAATAAAACACACTAATAAATATAACACCTCAAGCCTAGACACTCAAGAAGCAAGAGAAAAATGCAAGTAATTAACAAAGGAAGACAAATCAAGTATTATTTACCTAACTTGTGAGAAAGAGTTGCATGTTAACCATGGAGGAATTTCCTTGGTCATGTGCTCAAAGAGTATCTGATAATGGTGATCCTTTCATCATTTATCCTTGTCACCTTGGTAATTTTTTTGCATTATAGAACTACAAGAATGAATTGTCTTTCAAAAATTTAACATTATAACTTTGGATTGAGAGTTTGTTTTAGAATGGTCTTGGAACTTCTATTTATAGACTTTCAAAATAACTCTAACCGAGGTTTATTTAGGTTTATTTTAACCCTAGTTGAGTTGAGGGTACAAATAATTAATATCTGAGATAGATATCTCATTTATTAAGCATGATTCTCCATTTTGAATTTAAGGCTTTAAAGGAGATGTTTTCAATTCCTTGACTTTGAGGATGATGATAACATCATAACCTCAATTTTATTAAAATGTATTTTTAAAAAAATCATTTTCACTAATTGCACATGGAAATTTCACTTAAGTAATTATTTTGATTTTCTTAGTTAATTTATTTTTATTACGATTTTTACACTTTATGAATTGTTTAAGTGCCCTACTTAATGGTTCAAAAGGCTAAAATTTCAATTTGTCAGGTCTCAAGTTGACTAGAGATGAATTTGTGATAGGTTACTATTGCATATAGGATAATACCCTAAATATGGATACCTCAACATGATTTTGATCACTAATATCTAATGTGTGGATGAAATTGGGACATTCAGTGATTTCTAGGCTTAATTTGCATTGTTTTATAAAAATAAATCTGAAGTTTGATTGGAACATAGTTTTGGCCAAAAAAGAGTGTCTATAGATTTCCCCTATTTGGGAAGGCATTTCAAGATATATGCATAGTAACATCTTCTTAAATAATTAAAAAAAATTTAATGCCTTGGATAATGCCCTAGAAGGTGATGGATGAATATGAGTTGAAATATTGATTTTCCCAATGGTGGTTATAATCAATGGCATAGTTAGGTGCCACAATAGGGTAGATGAGTGAAAAATACCAATTTTCCCATAGTCAGTTATAATCATTATCATAATGAAAAATTCCCCAGTAGGAAATATGGATGAAAAATAATTATTTTCCTAAAGGTGGTTTTAATCATTAGCATAAAGGTTTTTCCCAATATAGTAGAATGATACAATTCATCTTTGCCCTAGTAGGGTGGATATGATTTAGAAAGGTATACATGATTTTCCATAGTATAGAAAATTTGGAAAGGGGGCTTATGTATTGAATATGTACTCATGGATTAACAATATGCCAACATAGAGGATATACATGAATTTTTTCTACCTACTAGTATGGATATGCATGATTGAACTAGTATGGATTATAATTCATTTGTGATTTAATTACTCTAAATTTGGGTAGTATTTGGGTAGGTTCAATATTTTTTAGGTGTGATCAAGGAGAAGTACTATCCACTAAATTATTAAATAGGTCCTTTGTCCTTAATTTTGTTGTATCTTATAATATTATGCATCATGGTTATAGACAACTATAATAACAATGCATATCCAAAACATAGAAAACTCAGTTTAAATGCATGTACAAATAACTTAGGAGTAAGATATGAACAATCAAATCCCAATTGAATATAATACAATAAACCCAGTGTGGAATGTATACTAATTCACAACTCAAGTTTAAATAAAGTGTAACAATCCTATGGAGGCTTAGAAATAAAAAGGTAAAAGGTAAAATAAAAAATAATAAAAAAACACCAATAAACAAACAATAAAACACCAATAAACAAAAATAAACAAACTGATAAATAAACAAGGCCATAAACAAAACAAAGAAATAATCCAAAGAAAAGTTAAGTATAATAAATAAATTATTCTAAACACAAAAATTCAATATACAAATAATGATCAATCACAATCTTTGTACACGTAGAATACAAATTATTGATGCAGTGTAATAGAGTTGTTATTCTTGATGATAGGGTGACCCTTAGTCTATACAACAATGACATAAGAAAAATAACATAAGAATGAAATTAAAATGGTTGTACCTAATATATATGAAATAATGACATAAAAAAGATGACAAAAATTGACCTTAATCTATAACATATAAAAAAATTAAAAAAAATGGGGGGAATAGAAGAAAAGGAAGGGGTAGATGAGTTGACTCTAAATGCACTAGGCAAGTGGATGTTACCTATATATTTCCATGGACATAAGATCCAATGTGTACTTTAGCCCAAATTTAATTATCTTAGGATATGGGATAGAAAAAAATGATGATATAGAATATGATTGACTTGTAGAAGAAAATAGGAATGATCTTACAAAATGGTAAATACATATAAATATAGAGGGATGACATTCACAATCATGAAATTGTCAACACAAAAAAATCACATGAGTGTGAGAGTATGGTTTAGGATAAAACCAAACTAAAAATTGAGAGATGAGTATCCATAAATGAATTGAATTGGTAACTCATAGTGTCTACTACATCTATGGTGTGGAAATGAGAATGAATTACAAAATACAAAGAGAATAGAAAATGGTTGATCATAAAATGGAAATAGCATAATAAAATCTAAAAGTTCATTGGTGTATAAAATTTTAATAGACAATGATCACAATTTAAACTCAAAAAATGGTGAGAGCATAGAAAAATTCAAGTGGTAATTGGTGCATCAAAGTTGAATACACAATGCTCACAATATCAAATCATAAAATGGTGAGAGTGTATGACTAAGGCCAATAAGGATGGGAAAACTAAATAAAAAGTGGTTACTTATGAAATATATATGAGTCCTAAAATCCTTAAGGTAATGAAGTGGTCAAAAAATAAAGGAATGTGAAGTGGTGGTCGAGCTAACCTGAGATACCCCATGTATCCAAGTGCTACCTACATAAACCATGTGAACCTAATGAAGATTTATTTATCCTATAAATGGAAGTAAAAAGGCAAAAGTATCCTATAAATTAAGTTTAAAAAATAAGATATCCCATCCCAAAAAAAAATTATGACTTTATATCTCACATGGTAATTCTAAGCCAATTTTCAGGAATTTGTGATTTTTAGGATTTTCTAGGTCCTTTTAGATGTTTAGGGGGTTTATAACTATTTTAAATATTTTTTATAATTTTTTAAGAATCTAAAATAAATCAATAATTACAAGATACAAAATGGTCCAACTCACAAAATGGAGAGAGCATGGCTTCAGTTGCTCCTAAAAAGGTGAGAGTGTGGCTTTGATTGCTTATAAAATGATGAGAGTGTGGCTTAAGTTACTCTCAAAATGGTGAGAGTGTGGTAAATGGATGACTAATATAAATTCAATATCAATTGATTTCCTTCTAAATATTCCTAAATGAGACCTTAAATCACTATATTTATGCTTTACAATAGAATAATCTAAATAGGTAATAACAAGATCATGAATAAATGGAAAAATATAGAACAATTATGTAGTAATGTGGATAAAATAGGGTTGTACTAATTTTACCAAAGGAAATTATAATTTAGGGAATAATGTCATAGGTCAGTGATACTAATTTTTCCAAAGGTAATTATAATGAGTAGCACCAGTTATCAGATAGAACATGAAAACAATGAATAATGTAATTACCAAACCACTACCATATTACCCCAAGATATTCCCTTGCTCAAAAAAATATGTTCTCAATAAATCACCATACTAAATCAACTACTAAAACTTCATTTGAATCGAATCTCTAAATGTGTCTAAAAAACCCAATGGATCAAATGCAAGGTCAAAAGTTGGTGGGTAGGGGTAAACAAATTCAACTGATAAGGAAGGAAGGAATGATATATAATATGGTAAAAGAAATTTTATATTATGGCTATTAGATATATTGGTAATAGGGTTGCCTCCAAGTGACAAGGTAAATGATTCTATTATTCATGTTGGTGTAGATATGTTTGTCCTGATCAACATATGATATAACCACAATGGTCAAATGTTTAAATTGTTATCCCAAAACCCTTTTCAATAGTTTATTTATCAAGAACCTAATACTAATTTGGACTTTAATAATGCTATTGTGATCTTTGTTAGTCATTAATTATATTTCCTCCATCCTAAGAGAAAAGATGTCTTCATAGCCTCTATAAAGGAATGTATGGCCAGGGATGGTAAATATAGATAAATAGTGGATAAAAGGTTTAATTTGGAAATGGATAGATGGATTGTAGTGGAATGTATAATTTTTTGGCAACAAATGAAGAACAAGATTTTCAATCACACACAATGTTGTTGATTTAGGATTTGACATAATTTTGGTTGTGGTAGGGCCAAATACTTTTGAATATGTTCTTGATAAGACCACTAAATTTTTATGTTTTTTGAGCCTAAGAGATGCTACCATTTGATTATACTATATATTGGAAGTTTTATTGATGTTATATTTAATATTGTCTTCATCAAGAATTGAATACCGATTGTGCCCACATATTGGCTCCTCAAAGAGGTTTTCACCAAAAAAACTATCTTAATTGTTCCATAGTGCCTCTAAGAAGGTTTCACTAAGGAATGTTGAATTTTGACTTTGATTATCTTCTAGTACCTCAAAACATGTTTCGTTAGAAGATGTTGAGTTTGGACTTTGATTTCCCCTAGTACCTTTGAAAATGTTTCACTAGGAGACTGTTCTTATTTTATATGAATGTGGTCTTGGTCCCCTTGATATTTTGAAAATGATATGTCACAATGGATGTAGTTTAACAAGGTGTGATTTTGTCGATTCCAATCGACACTTGCAGAAAGTGGAATCTCAATATAATGGATAGGTTGTTGGTGGTAATGTAAAATGGAATGGTAATGGAATGGGAAGAGACAACATAATCCTCATATAAGATACTAGGATAACTTGTGTTGATGCTAAAGTAATCATCATTAAAAATCATGGGAGGATCACAAATGTATTCAAATTAATCTAAAAGGCATGTGTAACTAATTTTTTAATATACATGAATGTATTGTTATTATAAAGTTGAGTTTGACTTAGGGAAATCTAAATCTGATGTTGAGATTGATGTTGACTCTACTTATGATGTTAAATATAATATCAGTTCAAAAATAAAACCTAACTTTAGTTTTGATTATTCATATAATGTTTCAATAAAGATGTTATGTTGAATGCTTGGTATTGGATGAGTAATGGCCTAGGGTTAAATACTGGGTTCTTCAAAAATATGCTTATCTAATGAGGACTCCACAAAGATTAGATCGTCAATGTGAAGAGTCTCAACAAAATGGAAATGGTCAATAGACAACTCCACAAAGATTGACTTGTCAAAGTGAGGCTCATTAAAATAGGGCAATGGTAGAAATAATGATTTTCCTAAAGGTAGTTATAATCATTAGGGGGCTATTCGATAAATATTGGCCTATCAAAGTGAGACTCCTTAACTAAAAGGAAAGGGTCAAAAGGAAACTCCATAAAGACTATACTGTCATAGTGAGGCTCCTTACAAATAGGGAAATGGTCAAAGGCTGATTCAACACAATATAACTCATCACAAATAGGTGTTTCAATAAAAACATCATATATTGGTTGGTTTGCTTAGCTTTGGCCTATATCATTTGAAAAATATTAGATATTAACATATGTTAGTCTTTAAAAAGTAGATCATTGAGAGGTAATGATTATTTCTATTATGGCTCAATGACCATCTTATATTTTTTAAAGTGAGGGAGGGTTGATAATGGATGAAAAATGACCTATGATTAAATAACAAGCTCTTTGTAAATAGGCTCGTTTAAGATGAGATTAATAAATAATGGTTGTGGGTCTTAGATAGTAACTATGATATATCAAATCATAATCATGAAAATATTTTTGGATAATGTATACTATATTTGGATAGGCATGTAAGGGTAATAATGGTGATATGAAGCTTAGTTTCTAACATAGGCTAAAGGATGAGGACTTGGAATGGTAATCTTTGGGCACTGTGAAACTTGGTTACTATCATAGGCCGAAGGATGAGGGTTTAGAATCATAATATTTGGGTGTTGTGAATCTTGGTTGCCAATTAAAGCCAAAATATGAGGGATTATAATGCTAATGAATGGGAACTATAGATCTTGGTTGCTAATGTGGACCAAAGGAGGATTACTGGCATAAGTAGTGGATTGGGTACCATTATAATGAAAGGGTGAACTTGGTACTTTAATTAGAAAAAATAAATGTGATCTTGGCATATGATCATCACCATGATTGGGTTTTAAAATTATTCCAAATAGGGTGGTCTTGGTTTATGAAAATGGTCTTGAACATGGTCCATGGAACTTGGCATTGTTCTAGGGAAAGTTAAATTAGTATTGACAATAAACATGAGCTAGGCACTTGAAAATAAATGTTATCAATGCATGTTTATATATATAACTAGATCTCATAAAAAAATATCTAAAACTCATAAAACACTTGAAATATAGTCTAAAAATATTGGTCGATGCTTGCAAACATCTTGAAACTTAGTCTAGATGGAAAAATTGATCTATTATTACAAATGGTTTAAACTTGGCCTAGAATAAATATCTTCTTGAAAACTATCAACCATATTTTGGTCTCAAATAGATCCAATACTCTAAGGTCTTGCACACAAATGGCTAAATGAAAGGAAAATTTAATTCCTATTCTTGGCACAGTGTTTCAAACAAATTTAATCTAGGTCTAAAATGAAAAGTGTTAGTTCTTTGGTCAAAAGGCACAAATACGTAATTTAAAATGGCTTAAAATATATCAAAAACTTCAAGGCAATTCTAGTTATTTGTTAAGAAGGCAAAAACCTATTATTTTAAAATAAACTAGGTTGAGGTAAAAACTTGTGATTAATCTAACTCTAAGGCAAATAGTTTGAAACACTTTGACTCAATCTTGGTACATGGATTTTAAAATAATCTTGACCTTGGTATGATACATTAACTTTAGTCACATGACTAAAACTAGTTAGGAAAGTCAATCTCAATTAATCAAAATAAGAGTGATGAATAAAACATTCAATCCCTAGTGATAAGCAAGGCTCCAATGTAAAAAGTCATGCTTAGAGTTGTAATTAAAAAGAGAATTTTGAACTTAGTCCAAGGCAAAAAATTAACTCAAGGCATATGGAAATAAATGAATTCCTAGATCTAGGCAAAAATGGTCTTTAAAGCAAACAAGTAACTAGTCCAAGTTACACAATTTAAAGGTAAAAGGTAAACATCCAAGAAAAAATTAAGAAATGACTAGGTGTAGACCAATCAATTTTGAATATGAAATTTTCAAGACAAATTCTAAAATTGGTTTAAAAGACTTATATTTTTTAAATAGGAACATCTTAAAACACAATAGATAACATAATGACACCATTTTTAGACCAAAGGCACATGCAATTTTGAACTTGGTTTGAAACAATGGAAAAGGTATTTGGAATAACACAAGTAGCATAACAATGCTCCTTCAATAAAAATGCATGAAAATGGTTTTCGATTAAAAAAACCCAAGGAAAATGTTTGGGATGAAATGGGCATCATAACAATGCCCTATTTAAACAATTGACACAACAAATGTTTTGGGATAAAAAGGTTTAAGGCAAAAGTGTGACACCAAATAGGAAGAATAACTCTTTTTAGATGAAAGTGTGATGAAAACCTATGATGGTTATTACTCATTTTGAATGGTGACAAAAAAATATTTTTAGTCAAAAAACACATGTGTAAATCAAATAAAAATAGAAATAACATAAATGGCTCATCCTATCCCTATAACTAATACAGGTGTTCATATCTTCTACTAAAATTTTCATTGATGTACAAAATTTAAATAATAGGTGTAGGTAGAGTTTTTACACCCCCTCTATCTCTTAATCATTGGTACAAGGTATGAACTTAGATTGAGGATCACTTCACATTTGGCAATAAATTTTATGGTAAGTGGGGTTGACTAAAAATCTATAAGTTTCAAATGCACTAGATGGTCCCAAGTGTGGCTAACACAAGGGTACAATTACATCAATTGGGTTAATTCACGATAACTTACTATTCAAGGGTCTATTCCTTTTCATAGTTACTCTAACCTTATACTGCTTAGTAGAGTTTGATGTTAACAAGACCTAACTCAGGTTTTCATTAGGATAAAATAGGATACTCACTCATCCCCCTATAAATCCTAGTATAATGTGCCTTAATTTATATACCCCATTTTGGAACATTTTTGGTATGATATTGGGAGATGTAACCCCAGGTCATTGCACCCTGAAAGAACTCATGGGGAGGTGATAAACTCCTACCCACAATCCAAATGCATAAAAAGAAATAAATGAAAATGGACAAACTTTAGAGGTTGCATTTAAATAACCCAATTCACTTAGAGCTTGAAGATAGCATACATGCCATTATTTTTGACAAGACTTAACGAACAACGGTAATAAACCAACCCCTTTTGGTCACCCAAGTTCCCTAAAAGGGATGGGGGGAGAGTATACATGCTATAGTTTATGTTTTCCAATATCAAATAATTTAATATAAGTAATTAAAACTATCTAAATAATAAAAAACAATTTAAAAATATATTAAGAGCTCTAACTAAAATGCAGGTTCATTTTTATAGCAAAAACTTGAAATGTGTTTAAACTTTTACCTTTGTGAAAACTTCAAATAAGAAAATGAAAGTTGTTTTGTTTAATTTTTAAAAGTCACCAAAATAAATTTGAAATGAGTGTGAGTGTTGGGATGAAATAATTTTTATATTTGATGTATAAAAATTACAAAAAAAACTTTTTAGAATTTTGTTTTGACCAAAATATAAAAGGAAACCTCCAAAATCAATGTTAAAAACAAAACTAAACACAAATAAACATAAAAATCAACAGTTAGTGTTTTAACCATAACTTCTAAAATATAATTAAATTCATCACAAAATTTTGGAAGGTTGTTCATATATTATATCCTCACATATATTTAAAAATTTAGATTAAAATAGTGAATATAAAAAAATTATGAGCTTTGTATCAGCTATTTTAAAGTAAAAATTTAGAAAACAAAAGTGATAATCACTAATTTGATGATAAATGTTAAAATATTGATATTTTTTTCATGAAAATTTTAATAATAAGAATAAAATCATGGTTAAAAAATTTAGGAAAAAAATAATCCATGAAAATTTATGATGAATTTATGGTCCATTTTTTAGTAAAAATCAAAATAAGAGACAATAATAAGAGTTTGTGGGGTGCACGCTCATGAAGAGTTATCCTAATGGGTATGACATTATGTAAGATAATAATATAATAGGTGAGTTATTCAAGTTTTATTATGATAAAAACCAATAAAAACACACTAATAAATCTTATACCTCAATCCTAGACACTCGAGTAAGAGAATAATGCAAGTAACTAACAATGGAAGACAAAACAAGTATTCTTTACCTTCCTTATGAGCAAGAGTTGCATGTTGGACATGGAGGAATGTGATAGGTCATGTTTTCAAAGATTATTTTACAATGGTTCTCCTTGAATCATTTCTCTTTGTCACCTTGGAAATGTTTTTACATTATAACACTACAAGACTTTGTCTCTCAACAATTGAACATTATAACTTTGGCTTGAGAGCTTGTTTTAAAATTGTCTTGACACTTCTATTTATAGCATTTCAAACTAAATATAACCCAAGTGAAGTTAAGTTTATGTTAACCATAGTTTATTTAATGAGGTTACAAGTAAATAATATTTGGGATAGAGATCCTATTTATTAAGCATGGCTCTCCATTTCTAAATTTAAGGCTTTGAAGGAGATATTTTCAATTCCTTGACTTTGAGGATGATTAATTCATCATTACCTCAAATTTATTAGAATTTACTTTTTAAAAAATTAATATTCAATAATTTCACTCAATAATTTAATTTGATTTGCTTAGTTAATTCATTCTATTTAGTATTTTTACACTTTAAGAATTGTTTAAGTGCCCTTCTTAATGGGTCCAAAGGCCAAAGTATCAATTTGTTAGGTTTCAAATTAACTAGAGATGAATCTATGAGAGGTTATTATTTTTTATAGGATAATACCCAAAATAAGGATGCCTCAACATGATTTTTAGCACTAATATCTGATGTGTGAATGAAATTGGGACATTCAATGATACTTAGGCTTAGTTTTTACTATTTGGTAGAAATTAATCTAAAGTCTAGTTAGAACAAAATTGTGTTCAAAACAAGGTGTATACAATGGATAATACCAAGGGTTAAGTTATGATAAACCTCAAGAATGACAATTGAATATACCTACATATTTATAATAATTAATGGAGGTGATACCATCAGGGTTAACAACATCAGTCAGTTAGAGATTAGCTAGAATTCCCTCAGGGTGAGACCAATGTAGAGATTTTTTTTACATGTGGATACCTTGATCACTATGGATGTGACTATCCTCTAGTACCATCAAATATTAATGAGTAGAAGGCTCAGATGTTATAATAAATAATGGGTTATGTGGGTTGAGGACATATGATCTATGGAGCGGTGAATGAAAACCAAGCTGAGCACCAGGCAATGGTCATTAAGACCATAGGTATGATTGATGAAGTTTATATAATAATATTATTTGAATTTGGAGCTTTAGAATCATTTATTTATCCTTATGTTTTGGACCATTATAGGGAGGTATCTACTAAATAGTTGTAAAGTTGGGTAGTAGAGTTGGCCATAGCAGCCAAAATGTCTATCAACGCCTTAGTGAGTAGTTGTGCTCTAGACCTTGATGTATTTTCCACCATGATTGATTCGTGTATTATAGCCTTAGGAACATATAGATTTGTCTTATGAATGGAATGGTTTATGTCTCATAAATCCAAGTTGGATTCCCATGATAAGGTTATTGAGTGTGTTGATGACCTTTTAACTATAGTGTGATATCTAGGGTTAATAAACTCATTTACCTTCACAAGATTTATGACATGCAACTCAATCAAATAATATGAAAAAGTTTTCATATATTTACTATCATTTCAAATTATAGGTCAAAAGAGTTAGAGAATGATTCTTTGGATGACCATCCCATGCTTTAGGATTTTATCGATGTGTTTCTCGATATTCCCCATCTGAGAGAGATTGATTTCAAAATTAACCTCATAACAAGGGAGGAACCCATATCAAAATAATAATATCGGATGACCACATTAGATTTATATTCATCATAGTGTGTCCCCATTGGGAACACCAATTATCTTCATTAATAAGGATGGATCCTTTCATATGTATGTTGATTATTGCTAGTTGAACAAGGTAGTGATTAAGAATCATTATCCTTGCCTAGGATTAATGACTTTTTTAATAAAATTTAGGGATCCAAGATTTTCTCTAAGATATAGTAAAAATATATAAACCATCATTTGTGTATGTTAGAGGTAGATATTCATAAAACTATGTTTTGAACATGATATGGGAATTATGAGTTTATGGTTGTACTGTTTGGTTTGACTAATGCCCCAGTAGTGTTCATGAGCCTTATGAATGGAGTGTTTCAAAATTACTTGTACCACTTCATGTTGATATTTATTGAAATTTTTTTTGTCTATTTAAGAAATGAGGAAAAACATGAAGACCATTTAAGACAAGTCATGCAGGTTTCGTGAGAGAATCAATTGTTTATTCACTTGGAGAAGTGTGCTTTTACAAAATTAGAAGTTTAATAACTCAACACTATCATCTCAATGGAAATAATTTTAGAGGGCCCATTTAAGATTCATGTCATTATGGAATGGATAAAATCTATTAATGTTATGTAGGTTCATAGTTTCATGGGTTTGGTAGGTTATTATTGGTGATTTGTGAACTTTTCTCACATTGTGAATCCTATTACTTCACTTCAAAGATAGTGAAAGAAGTTTTTGTGGTCAATAGAGTGTGAGGAATACTTTTAGTTTATAAAGGAACAACTCTCTAGTGCTCCTATTTTATCTATAACTAATCCTATATGAGAATTCCTCATTTACATTGATGTATCGAAGACAAGGTTAGGATCTATACTCATGCAAGAGGGTAGAGTCATATCATATGGGTATAGAAAACTAAAATATTATTATTTTAAATACCCCACACATGATTTATATTTTGTATCTATCATCCATGTTTATCTAAGATGGCAAAACATCTTAATTGGTTACCACTTTATTATAAATATAGGCCACTTGAGTTTGCATCACCTATTCAATCAACCTAGACTCAATGCATGTCAAAGGCATTCGATGAAACTATTGTGTGAATATGATTTCTATATTTCATATATAAAAGGGAAGGAAAAACATGATTTTTGATACCTTGAGTAGGATTCATCATGACTTATAAATAATGAGGTTACATTTCGACTTGGGAAGTCATATTTTAGACCATCTTCTTAAGGACAAGCTCTACAAGGAAGTGCGACAAGTGTTGGATTTTATATTTAATCTAAGAGGTAAACTATAAGGCAATTTTATTTAGATAGATGGACTTTTTTTCCATAGAAGGCATATATATTTTCTTAAAATTGATGTCATACATGAGATAATTTTTTTGAGTCATATAAATTTTACAAAGCACACCATGGGGTTAAGAATATACATGCATAATTAAATAAATTATATCATTGGGCCAGTATGAGGCACACAATTATCAATTTTATAGATCATTAGCTATAAGTTTAGAGCGTCAAGGCTAAGAATCAACATAAATTAGGATTATTATATCTTAATATATCCCAAAATGGAAATGGGATACTATTTCCATCTATTTTATTATAGGATTGCCTACCTTATCATATCATCATGATGTGATCATGGTCACTGTGGATATGTTGACTGAAGTAGCTCACTTTTATCCAATGAATACTAATTAAAATGTTTCTTTAGTTTTTAAAGTATTATTAGATGACATCATCTAGTTGCATGAGATTCCCCATAATCTTGGATATAGATCCTATTTACACTTCACACTTTTGAGCATCATTACAGAAGGATTGGGTATGCAGTTCAATTTTAGTACCTCATACCATCTCAAGATATATGGATAGACTGAGAGATTTAATTATGTTCTTGAGGACATGATATGCATGTATGTTATGGACCAATCATCCCATTAGGATAATCATCTATATCTTTTTGAATTTACCTAAAATAATAACTATCCTAGTTAAATCAAAATGATACCTTTCTAGGATTTATATGGTAGATCTTGTAAAAACCAACTAATTTAGGATAAAATTTAGGATATATTTGTGTTTAGTCTTGATATGTTAGAGGATATGGAATAGTAGGTAGTTAATATTTGACATCACCTTGAGACTGTTGGGGATTGATAAAAGAATTATGTTGATGCAAAGAGGATTGATCAACATTTCAATGTTCATTACAAGGTATTATTTTGAGTGAGACCTAACAAGATACCTATCCATTAAGGAAAAGGTTTGAAATTAGTAACTCATTTTATTAATCCATATAAAATATTGGATACTATTGTCCCAGTAGCTTATCGATCAGCCTTACCACCCAGCCT
This sequence comes from Torreya grandis, assembly GCA_037957365.1. NCBI lineage: Eukaryota > Viridiplantae > Streptophyta > Pinopsida > Cupressales > Taxaceae > Torreya > Torreya grandis. Next base: position 4,792,040 of record JARHVA010000088.1, read on the forward strand.
ATAACATGTTCATGATGTATTTCATGTCTAAGTTTTGTTTTAGTATGTACTTGAAATTGCTCATGTATTAGATTGGATGGAATTACATTTTGAGATTAATGGATCTATATTTTTGGATCTTGTTTATATTATAATGTGTAATATGCTATCCCTTTGAGGTATAGACTTGGACCAAGTCAAGGTCTAATGGGACAAATATGATTAATCATAAACTAATTGGGAGGATGCAACACCATTGTGTGTTTGGTACCCTCATATATTTTGGTGACTTCCAGATAGAAGTCTACATAAGGGTAAGGGGATGTAAGGCCCATATGTTATAAAATTATCACCTTTGATAATTGATGACTATGAGATTATTACTATTTAGACATTTATTTTAGATTTATTTTATTAGCCATGTCCTACTGAGCTATGCAAGGATTTTAAAGATACTTATTATGTTTTGATACCATGAGAAATACCTATTATAAATCATGTCTTAATTACTTAATTTTTAAAGTATAATGCAATTAATTCCTTTATGATATGTGCTATATAGAATATGATTATATCCATGTGATATGTTGATTTAATGATGTTTGATTCATTTTTCATAAGATTTTAAATTAGCAAATACATGTGTATGATGATATAAGAAACCATTTATGTGAATAATTTTATTCCTTGGTATGTTTTCTATTTATGATTTAGTGTTCCTATTTTTATTAAATTTTGTATATTTAGTTATAATGCTAAAGGAATTTGATGTGTACATTGAGTGTGCAGTAATAAGGAAGGGCAATGAAGGAATGAGACTATGCCAATCATGGTTATATAACTAAACACCTTGCTTCAAACCTTAAACACTTATTAAAATGTCATATTAGTTAATTTTCTAGATGTTATTTTCCCTCTCTTTCAAATTTAGTGTGTTGTATAAGTGGCCATATTTTAAGTTTGGTCGATGAAAATTGTTATCTCCTTACTTTAAGATCTGGTATCCTGAGTAGACCAACTTCTAGAATGTATATTGGTTGATTGAAAGATCCTTCCATTAATTACTTGTGTCTTGAGCCAATAAAAATAATGAGTTAGTCTAGGAATCAACAATAAAATTTTGTAGAGCTATCATACACCATTATGGATGTGGAAAAGATTGTCAAGATAGTGAATGAAAGTGGTTGGATTATTTTAAGATGCCTATATGTATAAGTTAAGATCTCCATTTAGGGTATTTTTGGGAGAGACTTTTAGAATTTTGACACTTCATAAAGGATAGACTAAGTAGAAGAAACAAATAAGAGAAAGGGTAATGAGTAGGAAGAGTTGGTTAGGAGATCCAAACCTTTAGACTACTAGAGGATAGTTCCTAGAGGACATGGAGTCAATAGGTTGGCTTCCATATACTTGTTTACAACTTATTTTCTTTGAATAAAATCATTTATATTTCTATTTTATTGATATATTTTTATATAATAAATAAGATAACTTGGTTTATTTTATTTATCTTCTTGTCTTTTCCATAGATGTGTATTGGCTACAATGTAGTTCTTACCCACTTGAAGACCTTGAAGATACTTGAATTTCTCATTTTTGACAAAAATATTGTATATTTCTTGAGGAAATGTGTATAACTATAATGAAAATAGGAAGTGGCTTTGTATACATTCCATGGTGGTAGATTGTTAGGCCCTCATATTATAGGCATGGTTTCATATTTCTTAACCCTCCCATGAAGATCTAGGTGGTAGATTGTTAATCTCCCCTATGTGAGGCATCTTGGTAGATTGCTTAATCTTCCCATGACTACTTGATGAAAGTAACTGAGTGAAGCATCCTCATGATATCTGGTCTAATAAGAAGCATGTATTATAATGTGATTATTTTTTTGTTGGTTATATATATTAAATGCTTAGCTTGACTTGAATTATCATTTGAATGCTTATTTTACTTGTATTTGGGCTTGGGAGTCTCTTTTGAAAAAAAATTGGGAATAAGACTATAGGTTTGTGCATAACCATTCCCTTTTATTTTGACACCCTTGTTTTAGATACATATAATTTCCCCTTCTGTGATGTAAACATGCTTGAAGATGGGAGTTTTGAGCTCCGGGGTGCTTAGAGTAATAAGGGACTAGTTCAGATAATTTGGACTTATCTATAGTCAAAATAAAAAACAAATATAAATAATACACCTACATTTTTAAAAAAATTATAATTTATTATTCTATCCAATATAATAAATGGGGATTATATCTAAATTATTACCATACTCTCCATATGAAACTTATTCAAAACTTAAAAACTATTCATTTTCAAAGATATCTCCCATCCAATTTATGGGAATAAGACCAGATTATCTGAAATAGTCCATAATAACATAATGATGTGAAAAGCTTGTGAGATGATCCCTCCCTAAAATGGAATTTAGTTTAAATGGAGTAGATAAGGACCATATTTTTTATTCCATTAATAAGTCAGGGCTAGATTTTTGACTCATGATTATATGATAAATGAATGAAATATCATGCATTGACTATGTTATTAAGTAGTCTTTCTACTTGTATTAATCTTTGTAAGTTATTATTTTGAGTAATGACCCAGTTATGGGTAAAGAAATTTGTTATTTACTTGATTAAAACCATTTTTATAAATTGGGATGTAACTAACTAGTGTATACTCTAAAATTAGATCATTTTGGAAGGATTTTGATAATGTAAGGGACACTCCTCATGCACAATGGCTTTATTAATAAAATGCTTACATTTTTTTATTTAAATAAATATTTGATTAAGATCAACCTATTGAATATGCATTTTGTCTCTTCATATATTATTTTATGATTTATCTTAATGGATTAAGCTCAATATTGAGTGGGTGGAAACTAATTATAATGACTATGAGACTGTTATTGGGAATAAAAATATACCTATATTGTATAACCTGAATATTAATGATATTTTGGTAAAGAATATGTCTTGTGGAAGAGATATTTGATTAAATCATTTGAGTAATATATATACTTTATACTTTTCCTATATCAATATAAATTAATATAAAATATAATTATAATGGAGATGGGTGAATACAAAGGAAAGTGAATCTCATCTACAAATCAATCCTAGCTCAAATAATATAAATAAAAATAGCACTTCTGCTTGTTGGTCCATTAATAAAATCAAGGTCATGACCAATCTGGATTATTTAGACATAACTAAGGGTTATATTACCACATAATATCACTAAAGAGGGTTGCAAAGCCTTTAGTTTAACAATACTATAAAATAACCCTAGATAGGTCCTATGTTTTCTAACAAAGTAAAGTAAATATAATATAGTGCTCACCAAATATTGTGTCATAAATGGGGGATAATAAACATAAAATTAAACATGTAAATAACAACTCTACTCAATTTAATGTAGATATAATCCTAAACATGCATAAATAGATACATTCATAAGCCAATACATTCAAATCTCTCTACTAATAAAAGAGGAGCAAGAGCTATAAATACTTACCTTGATTATGAACCCATCAAGCCTTAATCTCTCCCTTGGCCAATGGTTATTTTCAAGGGGTTATTGTGGTTCATAAAGATTAAAAAATATAAGTCATGCCTACGATAAAATACTTACCTTATGCATCCAAAATACTTTTCCCACAAGATATGTTTATTCTATCCAAGTGTAAACACTAACTAATGAATCCTCTAGTATAATGGTGGAAGAGTAAATTATAAAGAAGCACAAATAAATGATTATATATCTCACTCTATGAAAATGGGGTGAAGTGTATATATATATATATATATATATATATATATATATATATATATATATATATATATATATATATATATATATATATATAAGCCTAACCCTAAATTCTTCTAAATTTCTAGTCAACACATTCATCCCAGTTGACCTAGTTATTTTGTAAATAAAGTAATAAGGTCCTAAATAAAGTTAGTTGGGCCAACTTAGTCCCATAACATGTTCATTTCATAGAACATGGTTGGCCCATTCAACTATGTTCATAGGATGCTAAAAAGTTGTTTTGTCTTAGGTAGGGGATATTTAAGGTGGTGAATTGCTAGGATGAATATGTAAAGGATGTGTCAAAAATTAGGGAAATGTTAAAGAGTAACTTGTGTTGATTTTAAATGGTGGTATAGGGAACAAAATTCATGTGAAACACCAATGGTCTTCCCACCGCTTTCATGATGTACTTTTTAAGGCATGCACTTAAAGAGATTGAGAAACAATGGATTCCTAAAAGAGAGAAAGCATCAATAATTGATAAATTTTAAAAATATTGTGTGTATACATATGTGCCACTTGAAGTTAATTTTTTTCCATGCATTTAAAATACGAGATGGTACTTTGGGAAAGGAACACAACACACAATGTTGAGCTAAGTAAATTTTAGTAAGAAGTGACTAAGATAAATGAAAGGATAGAATTGAAAAATACATACCTTTACTTACTTTAGACTATAGAGGAGAAATGAAGTGAGAGAAATGAAGAGGTGTCCAATGTATGGAACATTAGATGAAGCTTAAAAATAAGTGAAAATTTGAAATTTTTGAAAAATATACATGTAATAAGTAGAAACATTCTTTATGACATCAAGATTTCATAATACCATTTGGTTCATAAAAAGAGCTAGTAGAAAAAAAGTTATGGGCAAAAAATGGAATTTGATGGTAAATAATTTTGAATATTAAATATAAATAGGGTGAAAATTAATTCATTTTTAATTTTTACTATTCTAAGAAAATATATTTATAAGATACGTAGTTGAGCCCAGAGATCGACCATGGTGAGGAGATGATAGCTACAATGTGGAGGATGCCTAGCAACCACAGTCAATGCACCTTAGGTAAGTGGTGCATTGATTTCAATTTTTTTAGTAATTTTAATTGAAATTAAGGTAGGTAAAAAATAATAGGTATTAGGGGAAATGTAGGTACCAAAAATTTCCAAAGGAAATTTTTTATATAAACTAGGAACAGAGTGGGTTATTAGGTAGGGAAGAGTCAGATTAATAAATGCCTAAGAAATTTATGATAAATGGCTGAAAAGTCATCACAAATTTTGAATAGAGATGGCCCTGCTGACTTAGTTGGACAAGGAGAGAGGAAACTAGATAGCTGACTAAATACCATAAGATTGACTTATTATTGTTGGGGGTAACCAACTATGTAGTAGAGGGCTGACTTAGTTTAAAATAAGAGAGGGCCAACTAAGTGCATTATAGCTAATGCAATATGTTGTAGGGGGTGATATAGTCTATTAAATGGGGCCAATTATGTAGAAAATGGATTATATAGTATGTAGAAGATGGGAAAGGGATAATTTAGTCTATAGGAATGGGTTGACTACATAGTAGAGGGATAACATAGTTGGTGAGAGGGGTAGCATGGCTGATTTAGTATCCAAAGGGACAACTATGTAGGAAAAGGGTGACAAATATAAAAATACGAAGAATAGGTTGATGAAGTGGTTTTTTTTAGTTTAAGAATTTTAATAATGTATTGTAACTATTTTTACATCTATATCTATTACACTATATGTTATTTGACATTATACAAAGATGGTAGATATTTTTGCACCTCATGGATGAATCATGGCTACCAGATTTACTAGAATAAATGAGCGTTAGATGTTGATTAAGCATAACTAGTTTCATTTGGGTTTGGAGACATCATGGAGATGTAAAAGATCCCTCTTAGTGTTGATCTAGTCATCATGTTCCTAAGAGAATGGGAACAACTAACCAACACATTCTAATGGGAGGTGGACGGGGACACCATAGATTTTGGAAATTACCTTGGAGGATGCTCATGATTTGCTTGGAATGGCCATTATCAGGACTCTTGTTATATGTGATGCACTGGAGCCCGAGGATGAGAAGTGAGCCCTAACCCCTTGGGTGACTGGATCATATAAGATCTATCTTAGATTATGAGTGAGATTATTCAATGTATATATCTTTACCATTCTAGATATATAAAAGGCCATGATAAGAATTTTGATAGCGCATGTGTTATGTCACAAATTAGATGGGAATTTAACATTGTATGCAAAAGTCTTATGTATTTATATCCTAGAGTAAGGTGATATCTATTATTTGGATTATATCATTTAGGTGCAACTCATACATGACATGCATGCTATCATGACCCAGGGGTAGAAGACTATGGGTCCCATAATTTTTTAAAGTGCTTGGATGTATGAGAGGTTTCCTATGTATCGACCCACTAGGTTACCCCATGTTTTGGATGATAGGCTACCTTGGGTGGTGATATGGCGGTAGGATCATGTAGTTCATGTCATGCCTCATGCCCTAGCTTTATAGACTATTACTTGTGGGAAAATTGTATTGTATCCGTATATTGATATTATATCTAGTTAGGAAACTTGGGATATGTAAGGAATATAGAACACAGAGAAATATTAATGAACTAAAGACAAAAATAATTTTTTTTAGTCAATAAATGAAGGGAAAAAACTTTCAATACAACCACTACAATATCAACTTCACCCACATACAATGTGCCACCATAATTACAATGCCCTCATATCAAAAGGAGGGTTACATATAGGAAAAAAATGCACAAACATAATTTATGTAACCTGATAGTGAACGGTCTATATTCACTAAAAAATTACAATATTTTAAAGTGTATTTTTAACAAAATTTTTATTTTGGTGAGTTACCCCCTGGATCCCCATGGCAACCTTAGTGGGGGGGGGGTGTTCCCCCCCACACCCACCTATCAGGAACTAGGCATTAAAATAATATCAAGCTCTACCATCCAACAATATCCCACTTAGAGACTCATTGTTTCAACTCCACTACTACAATTTTTGCTTGGATTTTATTTGAACTTTGACCGTAGCATGTTTCTCATCTTCCTTATTATCCTTGAATACCTATTGAATCTGAAAAACTCTCTAGATTTTCTTTAGTGACTACCTTTGTTCGTATATTTTCAAGATTCTAACATGTATGGATCTTTTCCAACTTCAATTGACCATCATAAAAAAATGAATGAATAAAGTGATACCTAAGTTTTATATGTTTGGTTCTTAAGTGGAATGCTAAGTTTTTTGATAAATGAATCACACTTTGGCTATCACTATACAACTTGAAATATTTTTGCTTATGCCTCAACTCTTCCATGAACCATTACATCCATATCATCTCCTTGATAGCTTCTATAGCTACAACATATTTTGCCTTTATAGTTGACAAAGCTACTATCTTCTATAATTTTGAAATCCAACTAACTATTGCATCACCAATAGTGAAAACATAACCTATGGTGCTCCTCCTTCCATCTAAATCTCTAGCCATGCCTACATCAGCATATCCTTGTAAGGTAAAATCTAAACCTTCATAGAAAAATTATCTATTAGTGGTCCCTATCAAGTACCTAAGAATCCACTTGACTACATCCCAGTGCTCTTTTCCTAGATTATTCATAAACCTACTGACAACTCCCATTGTATGAGAAATATTTGGTCTTGTGCACACCATAGCATACATTAAACTTCCAACTACTAAAGCATATAGAACATTAGACATTTAATTAATTTCTTCCTATATTTTGAGACATTTTCCCTTAATTTGAAACTCCCTCCCAAAGGTGTACTTATAGTTTTTTCATCTTGCTTATTGAACCTGACTAACACCTTTTTATGTATTATTCTTGAGACAATGTAAATTTTCTATTTTTTGTATATCTTGTTATTGTCATACCAAGGATTTGTTTTGCAGCACCCAAATCCTTCATTTAAAATGAATTTGATAATTCTATTTTGAGATAATTTATATCCTACATGTTAGACCCTAAAAAAATCATGACATCTACATACAGTAACAAGATAATATAGTTACCATTATCTAATCTCTTAAAATAGACACAGTGGTGTGAATGGCATCTATTATAACCTTGTTATATCATAAACATGTCAAATTTCAAATATCATTGCCTTAGAGCTTGATTTAGACCATAAAAACTCTTTTTAAACATGTACACCATTTTATCCTTACCTTTTACTTCATATCCCTATGGCTGCTTCATATATATTTCCTACTCCAAATCACCATGAAAAAAAGAAGTCTTCACATCTAACTATTTAAGGTCCAAATACTGTACTGCTACCAAACTTAAAACTATTTTTATGGAAGTCATTTTTACAACTTGAGAAAATATTGCATCAAAATCAATACCTTTATTTTATGCAAACCTATTTATAACAATTCTGGCCTTGTATCTATTTTTTCCTTCATCTTCTACCTTCAACCTATAAACCCATTTACTTTTCAATTCTCTTTTACTTGTAGGAAACTGAACCAAATCCCAATTTTTGTTATGTACCAAGGATTCCATCTCTTGTTTCATGCCTTGTTCCCACTTATTTCTAGTTTCTACTTGCATTACTTCTTCATAGCTTTCTGGCTCACCACCATCAGTCAATAATAAATAATAAAGTGAAGGAGAATATCATTTAGGGAGCCTACTTACTCTGGTAGATCTTATAACTGCACTTTTAGGATTTTGAAGTATTTGTTTTTATATTTGTTACACATTTTGATTTTCTAGTACTTTTGGAATTTCATTTGTTGTGATTTCATCAAGTACTATATATTCTATATTTAGTTTTTCTTGTTTCTTTTCCTATAACTGATCTCTATACATGACCTTCTCATTAAATATCACATCTCTACTCGTAATTATTTTTTGATTTTCAAAATCTCATAAATGGTAACCAAATTCATTAACTCCATATTCAATAAAAGTACATTTCTTAGATTTTTCTTCAAGCTTGGTTCCATTTTTAATCAATATGAACAAATGCTTCACAATTAAAAGTATTTAAAAGGAATAATCTACATTTTTACCTATCCATGCTTATTATGAAGTGCTACCATTTAATGGAGTTGAAAGCCATCTTTTAATTAGGTAAATAGTAATATCCATAATGTCTACCCAAAATTGTAAGGGTAACCCTGCATGTAATCTCATGCTCCTTGCATGCTCCATGATTTCCATGTTCATCCTTTTTGACACACCATTTTGTTGTGTTATTATAAGAACCATCTTCTCTCTATGAATCCCATGTGATGAAAAATAATTATCAAATTCCTTGCTATAATATTCTCCTCCATTGTCTGATCTGATGCACTTCAACTTATTTCCTGTCTCATTTTCAACCAAAACTTTCTAATAATGAAAAGTATCAAAAACATAATATTTTTTTTATATGTAATAAACCCAAGTTTTTCTAATTGCATCATCAACAAAAGTAACATAATAATAAGAACCACTAGTAGATGATACTTGAGTCGATCCCCATCTTAGAATTTCTTGAGTAGATGATACTTGAGTCAAATAAAGATGAAAAGTTAGAGCTTGTGCATACTAGTGGTTACATTTCTTCCTAATTCTAAGAAATTTGACTCTCTTTTATTTTTCATACACACAATGCTCATAGAATTCCAAATCTACTTTCTTCAAATTTGGCAACAAATCCTTTGAGTGGATAACTTGCATCCCCTTCTCACTCATGTGCCCAAGTCTGTGGTGCCATAATTTTGTATCCACTTTTGTAGACTCTAAATCAATATAAGAGTCAACATTACCATTAATAAATATAATGTACCTACCTTTTCTTCTTTTTATATACCAATGATCCTTCAGTGACCTTCCACAATTTTTTTACAAATGTAACTATGCATCCCTCACTTCCCAACTGCCTTGCTAAAATTAAATTTCTTATCAAATCAAGAACATGCCTCACCTCTTTCAACAACCATTTTTTTTAATTATATAATTGTATCTGTATCTTACCCTTTCCTACAATTTTACAGGGTTCACCATAACCAAATAAACCTATCCAAAATCACCTTGAACATAGTCTTGAAAATATTTATTATGGGGTGTAGCATGAAATGAAACCCTTGAATCTAACACCCAAGAATAATTAATATTATCTAAAAAAAGGATTAAAGTATCTTGTAATGCATCACATACTACATTTGCTTCTTGATTTTTATCTTGTTGTCCATCTCCTTGTTTTCTTTATCAAAACCACTAATATTCTTCAAGTGTCCTTTCTTCTAACAAATATAGCACACCAACTTTCCTCTAGATTTAGATCTAAACTTCTTAGACTTACCATAATTCCTTAGGCTCTTTCCTCTATCATTTTATTTTAAACTGTTCTTCATACTCAAAACATTACCTGATGTCTCATCGATGTTTTTTTATCACATTTCCTCACTAATAATAACACCCATAACATCATCAAACTTTAAAGTGTTTAAACCAAGATAAAATTACTCATAGCCATGACCAACCCATTCTAACTTTCTAGCAATAAGAAAAAAATCAAAATAGCCCTAACCTCATCTTCAAAATTTACTCCTATAGAGCTTAGCTAATTTGTGACCGTATTAAATTCATTTAAATGATTAGTAACAAACCCACCTTTTGACATTTGTAGATTAAATAAATGCTTCATTAAAAAATACTCCCACTTGAACGAGGAACCATATTAAATAAAAATATAATGAAATATTTACAAAACATTATAAAATAATAACTACACTATAAATAATATAATTATCTTTATTTGTAATAAAAATATATTAATTTTTTTTTATTTTTTATTTTTATTAAAAAATAAAATATATTAAAAAATTATTTTATTTTTATTTATATTAAATAGTAATATATTAAAATTATTTTTTAATTAAAGTTATATAAAAATATATTAAATTATTTTTTAATATATTTTTATTTGTAATAAAAATATATTAAAAAAATAATATTTTTTTATTTTTATTACAAAATAATATATATTAAAAAACTATTTTATTTTAATTTATTTTAAACAGTAATATATTAAAATTATTTTTTAATTAAAGTTATACAAAAATATATTAAAAAATTATTTTATTTTTATTTATATTAAATAGTAATATATTAAAATAATTATAAAATAATATATAACTACACTATATTAAATAAAAATATAATGAAATATTTACAAAACATTATAAAATAATAACTACACTTTTATTTGTAATAAAAATATATTATTATTATTATTATTTTTAATATATTTTAAACTAAAAGAGGGGTAAAATTTTATTGAAAAGCGGAACCGCAAATAGAGAATTATAATGTTTTATCCTGGTCCACAAGTTGGACCAGCCTCTGACAAAGATGCAAAGGAAGCATCGTATGATGAGAAATATTCCAAGCCAGGCCATGCTCAAAATCCCATTTAGCCAGACTATCGGCAATGCCATTCCACTCATGTGGAATATACATAAAAGAAATAGATTTGAAAGAGTTACATATATGGAGGATCTGTTGAGAAATAACGGATAAGTGTCAATCCATCGTATTGAAGTTCCTATTGTTTAATAAGTTAACCACCACCTGTGAGTCTGAATCACAGATGAGTTTACACCACTCAAGAAGGTAGCACTGTTGTACAACGTCTAGGATAGCCATGGCTTCCATCATGTTGTTGGTATAGTATCCCTTGTAGTTGGAGAAGTAGAACTAAATGTTACCCATGCTGTCTCTTCCAATTCCCCCTATTCCAGCCATCCCTGGGTTTCCCTTCGAGGATCCATCGGTGTTAAATTTTAACACCCCAGTCGTAGGGAGGGTCCAGTGCCCCACGTGATTAGCAAGAGGCGTTCATTGGCAAAGACTAGCTACAGGGCGGGAGAGAGGAGCTACATGATTGTTGCTAGGAGGAGCCAAAGAGAGGCATGCTAGGATGGCAGCATCAGCAGTATCCATGCTCGCCTCCATGTTGCATTTCACCTGGAGAGTTTCCTGAAGTGCACCAATAATTTTTCTCTAGAGGAACCTAAACTCTAAGCATGCCTCCTGGAAGATTCTCCTATTCTGTTCTAACCAAATATGCCAAAGAATGAAGGACAGTCCAATGGACCACACCACTTAGAGGGCAAAGACCTTCGATGGTGGATGGCCCAGTCTATCCCAGAACTCAGCCAAGGAGGAGGCATGCCAGCATGACATCCCCACGCCTCCCACCAGAGATGCCAAATCCACCTGGCATATGAACACTGAAAAAAAAGGTGTGAAGCAATCTCTTCACTGTTAGTACATAATCCACAGATGGAGGGTCCCTGAAAGCCCCTTCTACAAAGATTGTCCTAGGTGAGGCACTTATTGTGAATTAGGATCTAGAGAAAGAAATTGCACTTGGGCCATGAAAACCAATTCTAGACTTTCTTCACCCACGAGACTTCCATGGCACCAAGAATTTGCTTTGTTAAAGCATGGTACCCTACAGAGACTGAGTACCTCCCCGTAGGGTCATCCCCCAAGCCATAATATCATGCTCCTGCAAAGCGCTCCATCCTTTGGATGCTAGGATCTGGGCTAATTCCCCTCACTCCCTCATAGAACCCCCTAGCGGCCAATCCGCTAAATTCTTCCATCGAAACCTCACTGTTATGCCCAGGGTGAAGGGATCCTTGTAATGATCCATAGTATTCCATCCAGTAGCCAGGAAAGATTCACTAAGAGGCTGGAGGTGTGGATGGGAAGATAAGAGAGGGGGAGACCCATCCTAGGAGTCACTCCAAAAGAGGGCTTTCGTGCCACTATTGCAAATCCAGAAGAAGCTACGTTTCACCAGTTGCACCCCATGCTTGAGGGTGTTCCACACCATAGATCTTCTTCCCTCAAGTGGCATCCTGGGGATATCAAAAGAGTTGACACCAGGAAAATATTTGGATGACAAGATACGGGTCCACAGCTAGGCTGAAATGGAACACCATCACCAGTAGAGCTTGGTCACGAGAGATTGACTATCCAAGATGGTGGAATGAAGGCCTAGACCCCCATCCTTCTTTAGCCTACACACAGAATCCCAACATATAAGGCTCCATTTAGTATTTTGTAGGTTACCACTCTAGAGGAATTGGCGGGAGAGGGCATCAAATTCCTTGAGGAAATACACTGGGGCTGCCTACACCATGCTCTGATAAATGGGGAGGGCCTGGATCACCGACTGGAGAAGGGTCATCCTGCTAGTAGTAGAGAGCCATTTATGCATCCAGTGGCTAACTTTTTTCCTCAATCTATCCAGAATATTTTTCCAGAATAGCCTTGGTTGTCTTCCCACCACAATAGGCACTCTCAGATAAGTCAAGGGGAGAGATTGCTTCTAAAACCTCAGGATAGTGGAAATCCTCTGCTAAATCAGAGCAGGAGTGTTGAAGAAGAAGATGGAGGACTTGTGATCATTTAATTTTTGTCCAGAGGTAGCTAAATAGGTGTCCAGGGTGAGCTGAAACTCTTTAGCTTCACAAATCCTAGCTCTCCCAGCAAGGGTTGTATCATCAACGAACTGAAGGTGAGTCAAGGTGGGAAGCCCCTCCCCCCACTTCCAACCCTGAAGCTTGTTCTGTGAAATGTGGAGCTTGATAAGCTGGTCGAGCCCTTCAGCCAGAATAATAAAGAGATAGGGGGATAGTGGATCTCCTTGGTGTAGGCCTCTAGTCATGCCAAAAAGCTCTGAGGGCTGCCCATTGATAAGAACTGAGAAGGAGGGAGTAGTCACACAACTCATCACCCATTGGACCTAATCCTAGTTGAAACCAAAAGCCAAGAGAACCTTACTCAAAAATCCCCATCTAACTCTGTCGTAAGCCTTAGCCATATTGAGCTTGATGACCATAGCTCGATCTTGGGAAACACTCATAGAATGAATGGCTTTGGAAGCAATGACCACCCCATCCAAAATTTGTTTGCCTTCCACAAAAGCCCCCTGTTTCTCCAAAATGACTGAGGGGAGACAAACTTTAAGCCTTTCCGCAATCAGCTTGGTGATGATTTTGTAGACAACATTGCATAAAGAAATGGGCCTAAAAAATCCAGCTAGTTTGCCTATTCTTTCTTCAGAATAAGGGCCAAGAAAGTAGCATTTAAGGCCCTGAGCATCTCCTTGTTGGTATAAGATTCCTGGATCACCTCCAAAAGGTCACATTTAATGATATCCCAAAAGTTCTGGGAACCCGTCTGGTCTTGGAACTTTCCCCTTATGCATACTGAAGACCACTCTCTCCAGTTCTTCCAATCCCACAGGCCACATGAGAGAGTCATTGAGGTCCTACATCACCAACGAAGGGATACAGGATAACACATCTTCCTCTGCTTTTGCATTAGGATGTTGTTCATTAGAGAAGAGGGTGGCATAAAAGTGGGCAGCCTCCCTGGAAATACCTTGAGAAGAGGATAGCTGTGACCCGTCAGTAGTGACAAGGGAGGAGATGAAATTCCCATTTTGGTGGGCCTGCACTGAGCTGTGAAAGAAAGTAGTGTTCTTGTCCCCTTCCTGGAGCCATTCAATTAGAGATTTCTACTTCCAATAAATTTCTTCACAGAGATCCCACTCCACCAGGTCAGCCATAGCTTTAGCTTCAACCCTGCTAAGGGGTTCAGATAAGCCAAGATCTCGAATCTGCCTAGTGATGACGTCCAGCCGGTCTTGTGCCTGCTTCCTCATGGTGTGTAGATTACCAAAGGAGTTCCTGTTCCAATTTTTTAGCTACCTTTTAACATATTGGAGCTTTTTAGAAAAGGAAAACATGGCTGTGTTGTAAACAGGTCCTCCCTATCTCCACCAGTGGGACATTAAATCATGGAGTGAGGGCTCGCGAAGCCACATTAGCTAAAATTTAAAGGGTGGCTTCTTGAGAGTAGAAATGTAACTGGCGAACAGCTTGATGGGCCAATGATCAGAGCCTCTCCAGTCAAGAACTTTAGAGGAAAGGCACATGGAGCTAGAAAGCCAGAAAGAAGAGACAAGGAACCTTTTTAGTCATTTGGAGATGGCTGCTTCTCCACTCCTATTATTCTAGGTAAATTTACCGCTGAGGGGTTTGACATCCAAAAGATGCAAAAAGTTAATGTTTTGTTTGAGAAGCATCGAAGATGGACCCAACCAAGCCAGCCCACCCCTCTTCTCCTCCAAGCTCAAGATTGAGTTGAAGTCACCACCCATAATCCACGGTAGGAACAGATGGTAGCTTCTGACATAACGGATATGCTCCCATAGCTTCACCTATCCAGGGGATTCAATAGATGCATAAACATTGGTAACCAAGATCATCTTGCCATTTTCATGAGAGGAGGCAACCATTGAAAGGGCTGAGGAGCTGGTCATCCAATGGAGAGGAGTTACTTTCCTGGGGTCCCACCACATAGCTAGTCTGCCAGCTATCCCCAAGGTGCCAACGCACTGGCATTGTCCACAGAACCAAATATTGGGAGCGCAGGCCAACATAGCCTCAACTAAGAGCTTGGTCTCTTGAATGCACAAAATATCAGGGAAGTGTTTAAATAAAAGTTTGTGAATAGCCTTTTGTCTAGGGATGCTATTCAACCCCCTCACATTCCATGAAAGAAAAATCATTGAGTAGAGTGTGAGAAATTCTCATCCAAGGGCTTAACGACCCCCGACTCTACCAGAAGATCCCCTGTGAGTTTAATTTTATCCTGGTCCTTCTTGCGCCCAGCTCTGGATGGGGTTGAAGTAGAAGTTTTCTTAAAGGGTCTTTGCAATAGACCCAGGGTAGCCAAAGATCCTTTTCCTTTGCTGGAGTCACCCATCTCTTTGACCAAATCTGACCAACGGACTTTCTTGTCTTGAGCAGCATGGGGAATCACTAAGGCCTCCACCTCTGGGCCTAACGGTGACTCATGTGCCTTCTGACCTTCGTAGGCTTAGGTTTCAATAAGATCAAACAGCCACCCCTCTGACTCAGCTACCTCAAACTAGTTCGCTTCTAGGATGCCTTCCTCTATCAGCATACTGTCAAGAGTTTTAAAGCGGTTAAAACCCATATTCATCTGCCGATCTAAATGCATCCTCTTTTGACCTCTTCCTTTAGCTCAGCCACAGATTGGGATAAATCCATCCTTGTTTGGTCCTAACAAAATTGGTGGGCCTTGCCCCGCGCTGGCAATATTCAGGTGGACATTCCCTTTTTCAGCAGAGACAGACTAAGAATTCCCAGGTCCATTATGTCTAGCTTGACCACTTTTTGAGCCATCCTTGGCCGGCCGTGCCCCGGAGGGTCTTCGCTGAGTACCATTCTCTCTGATCGCCTGGGGGCATTGGCAGTGTAAATGACCATAAACATGACAGATTCAGCTTCGAAAAGGAATGGCTTCTTAAGCTAGTTGCTTGATCCAAGAAGATGAGCCTCGGCATATTTCCATAGAGTTTGGGAGAGGGTTATTCAAATCAATATCAACACAGATTCGGGCATAGGTAATTACCTTTTTATCTAGAGACTGATGCGAGATTACAGCGGGTGTCCCAATCATGGCAACAATCTGATGGAGGATGTCCTCATGCCAAAATTCCAAGGGCAATCTTGGAAAATGAACCCATACCGGGACACGGGATGGAAGATCCTCTGCTGAGTTAAACCCCACATGCCAGGGTTTGATGAAAAGGCCCATTTGATCATAAAAATAAGGTCCTCCCTCAAAAATCCAATTTCATTTAGACACAGAGGAGAAATTCACCATGAAGTAACTATTACCAGCTAACATAATATCAAAGTCGCCTTCCACCTGCCATGACCGGCAGATCCAAGCTTCCAAAGTTGACAGCGAAATTCGTATGCCAAGAAACTTGCAAATCAGAGCGTGTGAGGATAGATATTCCACATCTTCTTGAACTGATTCTAGGGGTATAACTAATAATGGCTAGTCTTGGCTTTGTGGGAGGCATCCATTCACTTTATTGAGCCTGTAACGATCACTGACATAGACAGGATCCTTGTCCTAAGCGTGCGTCCCTGCTGAAGACCCTTCATTTCTGATAGCCGCAGTCGGAGAGAGCCTCTTGGCCCCTCCGCCTGCATCCCTTACTCCATCGTCCTCCATCAGATCCTATTTCTAAATAAGTTTTAATCATTTTTTAATATATTTTTATTACAAATAAAAATAATTATATTTTTAATATATAATAATTATAAAATGTTATAATTATTTAATATATTATATTATTTAAATATAATATATAACTACACTATATTAAATAAAAATATAATGAAATATTTACAAAACATTATAAAATAATAACTACACTATTTTATTTGTAATAAAAATATATTAAATTTTTTTATTTTTTAATATATTTTTATTACAAATAAAAATAATTATATTTTTAATATATAATAATTATAAAATGTTATAATTATTTAATATATTATATTATTTTATAATAACACATTTTATATTACATTTTTTAGTTATAATTACATTTTATAATGTTTTCACATAGTTAATAATTATATATTAAATAATTATAACATTTTATAATTATTATATATTAAAAACATAATTATTTTTATTTGTAATAAAAATATATTAAAAAATAAAATAAAAAATAATATATTTTTATTACAAATAAAATAGTGTAGTTATTATTTTATAATGTTTTGTAAATATTTCATTATATTTTTATTCAAGAAAATGATATAATTATTATTTTATAACATTTTATAATTATTTTAATATATTACTATTTACAAATAATAGTAATATTTCATTATAATGTTTTTTAGTTATAATTATATGTTATAATGTTTTCACATAGTTAATATTTTTTAGTTATAATTATATTTTTTCATTATATTTTTATATGATATAATAATTAAAAAATGTTATAAAATAATAATTATATCATTTTTTTAAATAAAAATATAATGAAATATTTACAAAACATTATAAAATAATAACTACATAAAAATAAAAATATATTATTTTTTTATTTTCACATATATTAAATAATTTTTTAATATATTTTTATTTGTAATAAAAATATATTAAAAAAATATTTTTTTATATTCTTATTACAAATAAAAATATATTAAAAAATAATTTAATATATGTGAAATATAAATAAAAATAAAATAATTTTTAAATATATTTTATTTTGTAATAAAAATAAAAATAAAATAAAATTTTAATATATTTTTATTACAAATAAAAGTATATTAAAAAATAATTTAATATATTTTTATATAACTTTAATTAAAAAATAATTTTAATATATTACTATTTAATATAAATAAAAATAAAATAATTTTTTAATATATTTTATTTTGTAATTAAAAAAAAAAAAAAAAAAAAAAAAAAATTAATATATTTTTATTACAAATAACTTTAATATATTACTATTGAATATAAATAAAAATAAAATATTTTTTTAATATATTTTATTTTGTAATAGAAATAAAAATAAAATATATTTTTATTACAAATAAAAATATAGTAAAAATAATTTAATATATTTTTATATTACTATTATTTGTAAATAGTAATATATTAAAATAATCAGAAAATGTTATAAAATAATAATTATATCATTTTTTTAAATAAAAATATAATGAAATATTTACAAAACATTATAAAATAATAACTACAATATTTTATTTGTAATAAAAATATATTATTATTATTATTATTTTATTACAAAATAAAATATATTAAAAAATTAGTTTATTTTTATTTATATTAAATATTAATATATTAAAATTATTTTTTAATTAAAGTTATATAAAAATATATTAAATTATTTTTTAATATATTTTTATTTGTAATAAAAATATATTAATTTTTTATTTTTTTAATTACAAAATAAAATTTATTAAAAAAATATTTTATTTTTATTTATATGAAATAGTAATATATTAAAATTATTTTTTAATTAAAGTTATATAAAAATATATTAAATTATTTTTTAATATATTTTTGTTTGTAATAAAAATATATTAAAAAATTATTTTATTTTTATTTATATTAAATAGTAATATATTAAAATAATTATAAAATAATAATTATATCATTTTTTAAAATAAAAATATAATGAAATATTTACAAAACATTATAAAATAATAACTACATATCTTTATTTGTAATAAAAATATATTAAAAAAAAATTATTACAAAAATGCAAAAAAATATTTTATTTTTATTTTTATTACAAAAATAAATTATTAATATATAAAAATATATTAAATTATTTTTTAATATATTTTTATTTGTAATATAAATTAAAAAATTATTTTATTTTTATTTTTATTTTTACTACAAAATAAAAATAGTGTAGTTATTATTTTATAATGTTTTGTAAATATTTCATTATATTTTTATTTAAAAATATGATATAATTATTATTTTATAACATTTTCTAATTATTTTAATATATTACTATTTACAAATAAAATAGTACAATTATTATCATATAATTTTTTTAAAAGATTCGTTATATTTTTTTTGCAAAACAAAAGTGACATATCTCTCTTTATTTAAAAAAAGATGATCTCAGGAATAATATGTTTTGCTTAAAGCATATGCCTTATCCTTAAAATTTATGTTGTATGTAATATCCATGAAAAATTTATATTATATTTTTTAATATTATATATTAAATTATATTATAAATAATTGTATTATATTATTTAATAACAATTATATAATAAATAATATTATATTCAAATTATTGTAGTTATATATTATATTCAAATAATATAATATATTAAATAATTATAACATTTTATAATTATTATATATTAAAAATATAATTATTTTTATTTTACTTACTATATTAAAAATTACAATCTTGGAAGTTTATATTAATATAATTTAAACTTCCAAGATTGTAATTTTTAATATAGTAAATTATATTTTTAATATATAATAAATATTAAATAAAAATATTATAAAATAATAACTAAAGTACTCGACATCATAAAAATGTTATAAAATAATATATAAGTACACTATATTAAATAAAAATGTAATGAAATATTTACAAAACATTATGAAATAATAACTAATATATTTTATTTGTAATAAAAATATATTATTATTATTTTTATTTATTAATATATTTTTATTACAAATAAAAATAATTATATTTTTAATATATAATAATTATAAAATGTTATAATTATTTAATATATTATATTATTTAAATATAATATATAACTACACTATATTAAATAAAAATATAATGAAATATTTACAAAACATTATAAAATAATAACTACACTATTTTATTTATATTAAATTATTTTAACCTATATTAAAATTATATTAATATAAACTTCCAAGATTGTAATTTTTAATAACTCCACTTGTAATAATTTTTTAATATATTTTATTTTGTAGTAAAAATAAAAATTAATATATTTTTATTACAAATAAAATAGTGTAGTTATTATTTTATAATGTTTTGTAAATATTTCATTATATTTTTATTTAAAAATAAAATTATTTTTATTTTTAATAAAAATATATTAAAAATAAAAAAATTAATATATTTTTATTACAAATAAAATAGTGTAGTTATTATTTTATAATGTTTTGTAAATATTTCATTATATTTTTATTTAATATAGTGTAGTTATATATTATTTTATAACATTTTATAATTATTTTAACATATTACTATTTAATATAAATAAAATAGTGTAGTTATTATTTTATAATGTTTTTTAAATATTTCATTATATTTTTATTTAATATAGTGTAGTTATATATTATATTTAAATAATATAATATATTAAATAGTTATAACATTTTATAATTATTATATATTAAAAATATAATTATTTTTATTTGTAATAAAAATATATTAAAAAATAAAAAAAATTAATATATTTTTATTACAAATAAAATATATTAGTTATTATTTTATAATGTTTTGTAAATATTTCATTATATTTTTATTTAAAAATATGATATAATTATTATTTTATAACTTTTTTATGATGTCGAGTACTTTAGTTATTATTTTATAATATTTTTATTTAATATTTATTATATATTAAAAATGTAATTATTTTTATTTGTAATAAAAATATATTAAATTTTTTTATTTTTTATTTAATAACAATTATATTATATATTATTTATAAAACATTAAAATATTTACAAAACATTATAAAATAATAACTACATATCTTTATTTGTAATAAAAATATATTAAAAAAAATTATTATAAAAATGCAAAAAATTATTTTATTTTTATTTTTATTACAAAAATAAATTATTAATATATAAAAATATATTAAATTATTTTTTAATATATTTTTATTTGTAATAAAAATATATTAAAAAATTATTTTATTTGTATTTTTATTACAAAATAAAAATATTGTAGTTATTATTTTATAATATTTTGTAAATATTTCATTATATTTTTATTTTAAAAAATGATATAATTATTATTTTATAACATTTTATAATTATTTTAATATATTACTATTTACAAATAAAATAGTACAATTATTATCATATATTTTTTTTTAAAGATTCATTATATTTTTTTTTGCAAAATAAAAGTGACATATCTCTCTTTATTAAAAAAAAGATGATCTCAAGAATAATATGTTTTGCTTAAAGCATATGCCTTATCCTTATAATTTATGTTGTATGTAATATCCATGAAAAATTTTCTATTTTTATTTAATAAAATGATATAATTATTATTTTATAATTATTTTAATATATTACTATTTACAAATAAAATAGTGCAATTATATTATAAATAATTGTATTATATTATTTAATAACAATTAAATAAAAATAATTATAAATAATTTTATTATAATGTTTAATTTAGGATGGTCAACTAAATTTTATTTGAAATTTGACCCTAACATGTTTCTCATCTTCCTTATTATCCTTTAAAACCTATTAAATCTGAACAACTCTCCAATTTCTCTTTAGTGACTACCTTTGTTAGCATATTTTCAAGATTCTAACTCGTATGGATATTTTCCAACCTTAGTTGACCATCCTCCAACATTGAATGAATGAAGTGATCCCTGAGTTGTATACGTGTGGTTCTTTAGTGTAATGTTGAGTTCTTTACTAAATGAATCTTACTTTGGCTATCACTGTATAACCTAAAATCTTCTTTCTTATGTCTTAACTCTTCTAGGAACTGTTGCATCCATATCATCTTCTTGCTAACTTCTATAGCTACAACGTATTTTACCTCTATAGTTGACAAAGTAATTATATTCTACAATTTTGAAATCCAACTAATTGTTGTATCAACAATAGTGAAAACATACTACAATCAAAATCTCTAACCATGTCTGCATCAACATATCTTTATAAGGTAACATATGAACCTTCATAGCACAACTATCTATCAATGGTCCCTCTTAAGTACCTAAGAATCCACTTGATTGCAAACCAGTGCTCTTTTCATATATTATTCATAATCCTACTAACAACTTGCACTGCATGAATAATATTTATTCTTATGCACACTTTAGCATACATTAAACATCTACCTGTTGAATCATATGGAACTTTAGACATGTAATTGATTTCTTCCTACATTTTAGGGAACTATTCCTTTCTTAATTCAAAGTTCTCTCCCAAAGGTGTACTTACAAGCTTTTTATCTTGCATATTGAACCTGACTAATACCTTCTTTATGTAATCTTCTTAAGACAATGTCAATTTTATATTTTTCCTATCTCTTATTATTCTTATACCAAAGATTTGATTTACAACACCCAAATCTTTCATTACAAATGAATTTGATAATTTTCTTTTGAGATCATATATATCCTACATGTTAGACCTTGAAACAATCATGTCATCTACATATAATAACAAGATAATATAGTTTCCATTATATAATCTATTAAAATAGACACAGTGGTCAACATGGCATCTACTATAACCTTATTCTATCATAAACATGTCCAATTTCAAATACCACTACCTTGGAAATTGATTTAGACCATACAAACTCTTCTTCAACTTACACACCATTTTATCCTTACCTTTTACTTTATATCCCTGATCCATAGTTCATTTCGAAAAAGTTTTCAAATCATGATGAAACCAATTTCATAGCATAGAGTTTGTTGAGAGATTTCCTATGCATTTTTCAAAATGTAAATCCCAGTTTGAGAGCTTCTGTTATGGCCATTTGAATATTGGTTTTAAAATGTCACTTGTGACATGTGGCATGTGTTTCGAGGTTGTTTCGACATTTGGACCTATCAGAGGTCAACACTTGGAAAATTAAAAGGTTTGAAAAAAAATTGGTTTGATGACACCACATCATCAACATGCCACATGGAGTAAAGTGACTAAGCATGAGATAAGCTCGTTGACCGAGCCATGTGGCGAGTTCAAAGGAGTCCACAGGCCAAAGCCTGAGCAAGGTGGCAAGTCCGAGTCTAAGGCATAATACACCGGGTCATGTGGTGAGCACTTGAAGGAGAGACCAAGCCCAAGACCGAATAAAATTCCCCTTAGGTGGCTGAAGCCATGTGATAAGTGGGTGACTGAAGGCTTTTTAAAGCCTAGTCTTATTCCAAATCTGTGCATGTGGGATAAAGGATAAACTTAAGTGTGCGCTATAAGGAAGGGATAAGTCTTAAACCTCAGACCTCCCATGTAAAAGGGATAAGCTTTGACCACTTATGCCATGGAGTTCTAAGTGACTTAAGAGGAGCGAACTTGTATTTAAAGGGAAGCTTCTAGTCAACTGTGTATTGGAGAATATAGACCTGCTTACAGTATTTGGTCATTTTGGAGCCCTTAGAGGCTGAACCAGAGCTCAGACTAAACTACAAAGTTGTTTATAATTATGATACACTCTATGTAGTATATTCATTTTCCCATTTTGGATAATTTTTTATGCCATTTTAAGCTATATAATTTGCCAATTTTGATTTGGAGAAAGCCTTTGCTTGTGATTCAGGAAGGTGAAGGACGTGTTGAGTCAACCAAGGTCTTTCGAAGGTCTAAAAAACTATTTTTGTAGAGAGATATGATATTTTTTTTTTTTAAGTATTATTTTGGCTTGCAAATTTAGCAAAAATTAATGGATCGATTCGATAAGAACCCGGGGACGTAGGAAATTCTGAACCCCATGAACAATTTCTATGTTTTGATCTTTGGATTCATTTTTGCTTTTTAGTTTCAGTTATTTTTTAGATTATAATTCAGATTTTAATTAGAATGAAAAAATTAATCATTTGATAATTTACAAGAAATTGGATAAAATCAAGAATTTAAAAAATTTGACGGTTTCAATGGATAATTAATGTGTTCTATCAATTCACCTTTATTTCAGTTTTGATACTTGATTTAGATCAGATTTTCATCACTTTTTTTATCATTCCAACATCTTATAAGTTGAGAAATTTAGAATCCATACTCTTAAAATTTCACTTTAAGTTTATCAGTGGTGTTTATGGATCAAGTTGGTATCAGAGCGATTAGAATGCAGGGTTTGCTTCTAGTTGTGTATTAACAGTTGCTTCCAAAATAGTTAGATTATTAGTTTGTAGATTGATTATATTGTAGTGTGTAGTGTGGAACTAGGTGTTTTCAAGAAACCATGGGCAAGTTGTCACAGATTAAGGTCATCAAAGATGAAAACACAATCTTGAGATGCCAAAAATTTGCACTTGAATTGCAAGTGGCAAAGTTAAAATCAGAGCTTGAATCCAAGGATGAGCTCTTGATTAGATTGCAATGTGGTGAGTGTGAAAAGGTAAAACCTTCTACTTCAGATGTAGAAACTATGACTGAGTGCATTGTAATTTTTTCACCACAAGAATCTTCATCTTCTTCTACCATTTTAGATTCAGATTCTAGTAATATTATTTTTGGTGATTTTAAAAGATAAACTAAGGGCATAGGATCTAAATTTTTGTTTAAAATGGGTTATAATGGAGGAGGACTTGATAGAGATAACAAAGGTATATCTAACCCAATTCAGGTTGAGCATAGACCTCTTCATGTAGGTTTGGGTTATACTAGTGTGCAGGTGGATGATGGAGAAGTTTCTTCCATGGCTAAAGGAAGATGAGCTTCCAATAGTGAAGGTTCTAGGCCACTAGTTCAAAGGTGTAAAGGTAAAAGAGGTATTGAGATTCCACCTCCTGATTCTTACACTAAATCTTTTGATCTAATTGATATTTTTAAGAAGTTTGGATATAATGTACAAAAGATAATGCAATCATTTCCATGCACTTTTTGTGGGATGAATAACCATAGTGCTAAGACTTGTTGGAAATGAAATGCTTTGTTAAAGTAGATTGCATGTTTGAAAGACCATTCTCATGTTAAGTTGGGAATTGGCAAAATGGGACCCTCGCCTAAGAAGGATGTTTGCACTCATTATAAAGTGAGTGGACATAGGATTGATAGATGTTTTAAGCTTCATTCATCTTCACATTCAAGTAATGTTAAAACTAAGATCATTTACAAACCTCTCACTAAGGTTAATGAAGTTAATTCAATCCATAATGTAGTTGACAATACAACCCAGGATAAGGTAAAACCTACAAGTGAAAATCCATTAAATAGGTTAAGTCAACAATATGCAATTGATAATGAATCCACAGAGACAATCAATTTCACTAGGAAGAGAGAATTGGTTAAGTGGATTATCACTACATTCTTTTTGCAAAGCATGGTTAAGAATTAACCTAAGGGAATGAACAAGCTTTAATAGATGTAGATTAGAGTTGGTGGGAACAATTCAAGACAGGTTTACCATATGAAGTTTTTCAATTCTCACTTTTTGATAACTCTAAGTTTTTGATCTCTCAAATATACTGTATGGGTAGTATAATTATGGATAAGACATTAACTCATTTGAAATAGTTGGGGATATAGCAAAGTGATGTTGTGAGTTGTTTTCTTATAGCATTTGACAGTTAGACTGCTATTTTTTAGAATGTATCTATTTTTGGCACATGGATGTATAGACACATTGAAAGACCCTTTGGGCATGTTTAGATGTTAGGTAGCATACACTTTTGGTTGTTTGCATTTGCTTAGCATATAAGTCCCATACTAGGGCATTGTATTGCAACATGTCCACAACATTTATTGTATGTTGTTGGCATTATAAACTTGTCTTGTAGTTACATTGGGAGTTGTTTCAATTTTTAGCAATTCACCGCTTTATAAGATGTGACATTTAGGTAGGAAATTTGGTATGTTGTGATCAAGTTATTGGTAGTTACAGATTCCTTTACTCATGCCATGTGTAGGCATTTTTAGTTTAGTTGTAAATCATTTATTTTTCCAATTTTTATCTCTTTGCTATGATTGGGTTCTATGTGATGGATGCAGTAGACCAGTTATAAGATTTCAGGTGACAGTCAACTTTTGGAGACCAAAAGCCTCTTTTTTAGGGAGATGTGATCTGGAGTTCATTTTGAAAAAAAAATTCAAATCATGATGAAACCAATTTCATAGTGTATATCTCATTGAGAGCTTTTTGATGCATTTTTTAGAATGTAAATCTGAGTTTGGGAGCTCCTATTATGGCCATTTGAAGATTGGTCAAAAAATGTCACTTGCGACATGTGGCACATGTTTCAAGGTTGTTTTGACATTTGGACCTATTAGAGGTCAACACTTGGAAAATTGAAAGGTTTGCAAAAAAATTGGTTTGATGACATGCCACATCATCAACATGCCATGTGGAGTTAAGTGACTAAGCATGAGATAAGCTCATTAAGCGAGCCATGTGGCAAGTTCAAAGGAGTCCATAGGCCAAAGCCCAAGCAAGGTGGCAAGTCTGAGTCTAAGGCGTAATACACCAGGTCATGTGGTGAGCACTCAAAGGAGATACCAATCCCAATCCCAAACAAAATGCCCCTTAGGTGGCCGAAGCCACGTGATAAGTGGGCGGCTGAAGGCTTTTTAAAGCCTAGTCTTATTCCAAATCCGTGCATGTGGGATAAAGGATAAGCTTAAGCGCACCCTATAAGGAAGGGATAAGTCTTGAACCTCAAACCTCCCATGTAAAAGTGATAAGCTTTGACCACTTATGCCATGGATTTTTAAGTGACTCAAGAGGAGTGAACTTATATTTAAAGGGAAGCTTCTAGCCGATTGTGTATTGGAGAATATAGACCCACTTACAGTATTTGGTCATTTTGGAGCCATTAGAGGCTGAACCAGAGCTCTTAGAGGCCAAACCAGAGCTTGGAGTAAACTAAAAAGTTGTTTAGAATTTTTATACACTCTATGAAGTATATTCATTTGCCCATTTTGGAGAATTTGTGATGCCATTTTGAGCTATAAAAGTTGCAAATTTTGATTTAGAAAAAAGCCTTTGTTTGTGATTCAGGAAGGTGAAGGGCGTGTTGAGTTAGCCAAGGTATTTCAAAGGTTTGAAACACTATTTTTATAGAGAGATATGATATTTTTTTGTTTGTAAGTATTATTTTGGCTTGCAAATTTAGCAACAATTAATGGATTGGTTCGATAAGAACCCGAGGATGTAGGAAATTCCAAACCCCGTAAACAATTTCTGTGTTTTTATCTTTGGATTCATTTTTGCTTTTTAGTTTCAGTTATTTTTCATATTTTAATTCAGATTTTAATCAGAATGCAAAAATTAATCATTTGATCATTTACAGGATATTGGATAAAATTGAGAATTTGAAAAATATGACAGTTTCAATGGATAATTAATGTGATCTATCAATTCACCTTTATTTCAGTTTTGAAACTTAATTTAGATCATATTTCCATCAGTTTTTAATCATTCCAACATCTTATAAGTTGAGAAATTAAGAATCCATACTTTTAAAATTTCACTTTGAGTTTATCAGTGGTGTTTATGGATCAATTCTTATGGCTGATCCATATATATATTTTCTCCTCCAAATTACCATGAAGGAAAGTAGTCTTCACATCTAAATATTCAAGGTGAAAATATGATACTACTACCAAACTTAAAATATCTATTATGGAAGTCATTTTTACAACTAGAGAAAACATTTTGTCAAAATCAATACCTTTCTTTTATGTAAACCCCTTTACAACAAGTTTGGCCTTATATCTCTTTTTGCCTCAATATTATTCCTTCAACCTATAAAC